>RCWM02000674.1:0-520520 GCA_003667255.2 Euschistus heros | reverse complement strand
GAAAGTCGACCATGCTACCCTAGTTCGAGTACATAAGGATTGTAAGTCCAGTAAAAAAAAAACAAAAAGCGCAGATCCAAAAAAAAACTGGTATTATTCAGGGCTTTGTGCTTCGTGTTCATTGTAAGTTATAATATTTAAGTTTCGAGAGAGGAGTTTACGCTTTCACTCTGCATCCATGACTTTAAAAAACGGAAAAGAAGTCAGTGCATGGGAAACTTTCCTTATCACTGTTTGACCCTAACATATAACAGGTATGATTTGAGAATTCCTGCGCTTAAATGTTTTCATTAACTAAAATATATATGATATATTTATGTTAAAGAGTTATATTTTCTTGGTATATATGATTTTTCTATACTCCTTGGATCCACTGAAATCAATACCATGAAAAAAGCCAAGCATTAAACAGTTGGGGAAAGGAAAAAATCCTACGCCAGCAAAAGTGAAAGGTATAGGGGTTCAGTGGCAACTGGAATCTTTTACAGAAGTGTGATTTGGAGGTGGAACGATATTGAAGAACTAGAATAACTCTATAAGTGCAGCCCAGATATTTCAGCCAATATGTATAGAGGAAGCCTGCAAAGAATATGCGATGCGGCTCCAGAGGGATTTGAAAAGGAAATGGAAGCGTTACAAAGAACCGGCCACCCAAAGATTGATTTTGTTTGGTGCGGTTGGAGGGATACCCGGGTGTGGAAAGAAGAAAAGAAGAACATATAAAAAAAAGATAGGAGAAGAAAGGCCCCTACAATCTTCGTTGGCTTGAAGGATGTGGAGGACGATCGTCGGGCGCTATGGTGTGAAGAGGATGAAGAAGGGGCAGATGAGGATCGGTCGTAAGGGGAAAGAGAAATGAAGGAGGATGCACAACGGTTTTTATGCATATGTACTATGAAGCGCATAGAAGTGGTATGATGCTGATTATAATATATTCTATTTATTTTTATATTTTTTAATCCTATAGAAAATATCTTCTATTGAAATAGATGGTCCGTTATTGTATATTGTTTATGTGCAATAAAGAGTTGCACGTCATCTTTATAGCACCCCAATTAACATATGTTCCTTTGATTGTGTTACAAGAACGGTAATTATTGTCCAAATAAAAGCTTTAAAACAAGGAAGAAACAATAAAATATTAATAAACTTAGAAACATAAACTTAAATTGCTTGCTCTTTTTAAAAATGATTTTATTACATAAAGAAAAAAAAAAAAACAAAAAAACAAAAAAAGAATATTAAAAAAAAAAAAAAACAAAAACAAGAAACAAGAAACAAAAAAAAAAAAAAAAACACCAAACTTCACATTTTAAAAAAGACGAAACGAACAACAAACAACAAAACTACGAAAAAAACAAGTAACAAACGGAAAAATTAGTTGGGGTCTCTCTACTAAACATTTCCAATTCATCACGTACCCAAAAACCTTAAAATCCAAAATGAACCTACTTTGTCAAACAATAACGAGTTATCCAACAACCAACACCAAAACAAGCAACGAAAAACCAACAACAAAACCACACCAAACAAACACACACCAAAAATAACCCAAAAAAAAAAACTTCAACATTGGCCTAGCCAACCGAGGTCGAACACCTCCGAATTGCACCACTCGGGTTATAAGCCCTCCACACCACGTATACCAATCAAAATTCCCAACACATGCACCTTTCATAGTAAGCGCCATTACAAGGTACACATTGTTGCTGAACACCAGATACCTAGCCTTGACATAGTAGTTTCAAAATCCTTAGACTTGCTTCCTCGTCCAAAAATTTACCGATATCCTCCGAGGCGTCTGAAACGAATATGGCATAAGAGACATTGTAGTATGTAGACTTTTGTTGTTCAAGTGCTACTACTAGAGTATCACAACCCCATTCACAAAAAAAGAAACTAAATTTACATGTCATTGTAATCGTTATCAGCTTGTTTACTTGATGTACAATTTGTATAGTTGCTAAAATTTCAATAATTGATAATCAAAAAATTTAAAAACAAACATTATAAATATATTCCTCAATCCAAGTAGCGCATGCATCAGGATTAGTTAGGGTAAAACCATACTTCATATAGAGTTTAAGAAGAAGTAAGAATTTTTATATATGGTAATCGCAAACAAAGTGTTTCTTTGTTACACTCAATTTAAATTTTAAAACGGACAAATCAGTGTTTGAGTAATAGGGTAAAATCAAACTAGATTATGGTCGACCTCACCAGTGTAAATGGGCAGGCTAATACAATTATCGGATAATAAAGGTCTATTTCCATTGATTTGTGATATCACACAACAGGGGAATATTTACTGAAAAGGATTTATGATTCATTTACTAACGAAATTCTCCCTCCGATCCCTTTTTGAAGTTGGCCTTAAAAAATATTTTCCTCAAATACTACCTGAAATTACCTCTACTTTTTTTAGTAAGAACAGATACGTTTTTTTAAAAGTGGGGATTCCTAAGGAATTATAGTGAAATTGCTTCATTAATTTTTAGTCTTTGAGTTATGTACCTTTTAATTAGAATACAGGCTTCCATACCAGCTCCTTTATGTTGGAATATATGATCCTATTTAACAATAATTTTTGAACCGACCAGATATAGGGTGTATAAACAAATACGAGATATGAATTATTATGGTCACTCCTATCCATTTCATTTTTATTGGTGTTCACAAACGTTCTTTCTGCTAATAAAGAAAAAAATTGAATTTTACTTCATTGATTATGTCCTTTTAAAACAAATATGTACTGGCATCTCTTCCAATAGTGGTCAAAATGTTGGACCTTGCGCGTTTTCTTACGTGACCAATACTAGTTAATGTAGTGAGTCATATTCTGTACTTCGCGGGTGGCTGCAGCTGTTTAGAAACCTGGAATATTGAAATACGATAATTTACTATAAATACTTTCCGATTTCTTTTAATTCATTATTTTTTTTAATGAGGATGATTTACCATGTTGTATGCCGTTACTGGATATGTAAGAAAATCACGAGAAGTGCGGGCCTATAAGTTATCACGAAATAAATAGTTGTTTAGATACATTTTTAACTATCCTTTCATGAAGGTATTCTAAAACTAAAAAGTAACTACAAAAGTTGTGAATGAGTGCATCAAGTGATGTGTTTTTTTTAAATAATATATTTTTATTTTATTTTAGACCGCGTTGTATTAGTATTGGGTATTATTTTATAGTTATAGTCGTTTATTAATTATTACTCCTTTAAAAAAAATTGTTTAAAAATTATTTTGCCACATGACCATAACTAGTCTTGGCTCAAGACCATAATAGGTACAACATGCCCATAACGTATTTTTAGCTTTTTGTTAAAAAAATTACAAATATTTATTTAACAGTATTTGTCAATTTTACAGTCAATAGAATATACTTTTGAGCATTTAAGTATATAACCAAAGATGTAATATTACAAACTGTATCAACGAAATTCCTTTTAAATCGACAAGTCCCCTTACCTATGACCACAACTAGTGATTTTCCCTATATAAAGAATTTTTTTTGTACAGAAGTTACATTTTTTGGAATCAAAAAGGTTATAAACTCATGAGTACTGTTATATTTATTCAAACATTTTGAATTATAGTAGACTGTATAGTTCCCTGGACAGGACACATACCCCGACATAGAGGTAACACTAGGCGGCCGGCGGATATAAATTGGTTGAGATCCGACAGAGGCACCGGTGTGGCACTTATTAAAACTGAATGATAAATTATCATATTAACCAGGACTAATGCCGGCTAAGTATAATCTTTTGATTAATAGTCGAGGCTTTGTCGCCGGAGTTATTAATGACGTCTGTCGCTCTTGGCCCACCGCTCTCCCGAAAAACCTCCTCTCCTCGGCCTCTTGTCTTAGGGCTCTTCCAGATTGAGCTGGCCTTGGGGGGGGGGGGGGGGGGTCTTCCGGGTCTTGTCTAAACTTTATCACAACAAGAAAGATAATTAAAAAATTGTGTACATAAATCAATCTCCAATGTCCCTTCGTCTTTTGAAAAAATAATACCTTGAAAATATTTCTTATTGCAAGATTCATATTACGGTAGAGCGTCGTTTATTCAAACGAATGTTGTCAGGGGTGATTCGAATAATCGAAATTAATTTTTTAAAAATAAAATATGTAACTATAATTTTTTTATTTAACTAATTTTTAATTAGTTAACTTTTGGAAAAGGCTCTCAATGCTCCCACAGAACAGGTATCCACGAATGTGCTTCAATTGACTAAGACGTCGACACTTTTTAACTGGCTTTTACAAGTTCATCACATAGCTACATCAAGTAACAGCCTCAATGAACTTAACAATATTTACAGAACGGAACTGCAATACCACAATAAGAAAATCATAGAAAAAATAGAAAATCATTCCCTGTCTCTTGACATTAATAGGGCTCTAAATTCAAATACTAACCCAGTTTACAGACACTATCAGTCGTCTGGATTTTTCTCCAGAAGAGTATGTAACTTTTTAATACCTGCAGCCACAAAACACGAGTTGTCAGCCGTTTAAGAAGTTTAAAACCCACACGCTGTAAATATATATTTAAAAAAGATCCTACATATAATAATATATAAATAATCAGTAAAAAAAATTGAAGGTAATTAGAATTGTTCATTTTTGCAGTTTCTGTGAAATAAATTGAGCTTTCCTTATCGTCATTCATGTAATAAATTATTTTATTTTTCATTTTATTTTATTTTTAAATAAAAATAATTTTAATAAGTAAATAGATGCTCAATTTAATTAAAATTATATAAAATAAAAAGTTCCATTAATTGTCGTTCAAATAATCAACGGTACAATGTACTTTTAGACATATACTTTCAATACGTTTATTTATTTAATGTAAGCTTACATCGTATTTTTTTTTTATTTATATCAATTTATTGAAATTTACGATTGTACAATTATTTTCATTAAGTAAATGGGCTGATAATCATTAAAATAACATGTGAAAGCTTGAAAAGAACTACTCATCAGTAGCACTTCAATAAAAATCAACACTAGAAGATCTCTAGGATATCATCTTTTCAGACGCCTCGGAGGATTATCGGATAATGGAGTGGAAAGCAAGTTGAGAAACTAATGGATTTGAGTGGTTATGGATAGGTTTACTATGAAAGGATAGGTATCTGGTACGGGGCGAGCTCTGCAGCAAACATTAAGATCTTATGGATTAGTTAAACATTAAAGTCATACGGTCTTCAAGGTCTTTCTGGATTAGTTAAACATTAAGGTCTGTATGGATAAGTTTATTTGTAACAAAGTAAGGAGCATTCAAGATTTTCGAAGGATTTGGATTGTAAGGATTGGATACGGGAAGAATTAGAAGGTTTAATTGAGCCCCAAGCTCAACTCCATATATCCAAAGAGTGTCTGATAACTGCCATGTAAATGGAGTCTTTTGTAGTAAAAGCGGAAGGTTTTAGCGTTTGTCTAGTAAAATGTTAAAGTCGAAAACGAACGAGACAGCAGTTTCCCTGTCGTTTTTAGTCTTGTATGTGAATTCCTGGTTAAAAAATTTGTCCAAGTGTGGAGTCCTAGACATTGTATTTAAAATAAAATTAAGAAAATATATTGACGTACTTTATTGTTTTCTAACAAATAAGTCTAATGAAATGTTCTCCTTGTATTATTTAAAATAGAATCCTGGGGGAATAATGTTTCAGGAGTTATCCCCTACCAATCCACGAAATCCATACCATTAACTGTAATTTAATATATATGGTTCCTCGTAAGTGCCAATCTACAGAAAAAAAAGTTTTTCTGGAAACATTTTTATTTTTACTAAAGATAGCAGAATCGATGAAGTGAGACCGCGTAGCGTTAGCAAGATCAACAAAACAGATTTATTTTTTACTAATATCGATTTATTAAAATTTACAACTGTAATAATAAAAAAAGTACATATAGTAAATGTTTTAATAACGTAAAACGTAATAACATTCATTGTGAATCAACTGGTACCACACCAAATAAAAAGGTTAAAATGTACTTTCGAGAAAAAATAATTCGAAATGCCTATTATTTTATTTTATAAACTGTTCTTTGCTCTTCCTCCAAAATATTTTGCACATAGCCGAAGATATCTTGCTGATTAATCCCATACCTGATATCTATCTTTTATAGTGAACTCGTCTTTCAAATTTCCACACTCTGTTTTATTGTTTATTTTGGAATATTATGCTAATTAAAATAATGTATGATAATGTGCTATAGTTTTTAATATTCACAAATAAGAAAAGGGTTTATGTCGGTATTTAAAATCGAATTTTATTTGCAATATGGATTTATTTGAAACATTTATAGACCATGTTATAAACGTTTTTCAAGGTCTGATCTAACTATTTTTTCGAGAAACCAACACTAGAAAAAGAGGGATTGAACAAGACCGGTCAAATCCAGGTTATTTTTTTTTTTTGAATTTCTTTAAAGGATAACATAGACAAAGGAGCTCACTCATTTAAACCTGTCTTCTAGTAATAGAGTTACATATTAAAACGAGAGTTGAGCTCTTAACTGCTCTTATTCTCATAATATCAAACTATCAAACTACGCGTAACGCTCTCGCGTTCTCTAAAAGCATATCGCTTTTTTAACCAACCATATCACCGGTAAAACATGTTCCACGAATTAAAAAATAAAAATTTTTACATGATAATTCTTACGGGGAATTATGGGTTTCGTGAATAATTGTTGTTACCCATTAATAACAAAAATTTATATTTTTAATTAATATTAAAATTATAAACTAGTATTAAATATTATTGTTATTATAGTAATCCTAGTGTGACTCGAATATAACAAAAAATCCGGTTCAAGATGTAGTGGTTCTTGTATAGACTTGGTGTTTGCTGGTAATATCAACCTCACTAAATTAAAATTTAAATTTAAAAGGACTAAATTACCTACTTTACTTAAAATTAGTTATCATAAACCTATATCAGCTATAACCGAATAAGATAATTGTACATAATGATCCAAACCGTATTTAAATATATACTTATCCAAAAAAAACTTGTTCTACGTTGCCTTGCTTTGATTCCTGATTTAAACTGAGATAATTTTTTTATACGCCCTATTATAATAATTAGTTCTATAAAACATATATAAAAATAACAATTAATAATGTTTTATTGGAGTTATTAAAGCAGAGCGGTGGTGGACTGCTATAAGCTAACCATGAAAAAATGCGTAGTAACGACCTCGCAGGGGCTGGTGATGGATGTGACGTAGATGGAGTGCGCGTTGCCTCCCCTCCATCCCTTGCTGTGTATCAACTAATTATTTGATGATTCATATCGTCCTCAATCTTGCTCATTGCCCTGATGAATGTGCCCTGTGCTATGTGCTATGTGCAAGGATATCTTTTATACCTGCCTCCTGTTTGCTTTATTCAAATATACAAGAGGTAAAACCCTGATCCATTAAAGTACAAAAATATCGATACTTTAGGCACAGCCTATCGATTATTTAGGCTTAGAATTAGACTATATAACTTAGAATATTTAACTTACTCCAAATGTATAAATAACAAATGCTATAGAGCTAAATGTATCATAACAAAATAAACCCGTATTTTAATAGATATATCAAATATCGGCAAAAAAAAAAACTCTTCTTCCTGAACTGGAAAATAGTAGACCCTGGATCTGTTTATTTATAATATCTTGTTTTCCCACTAACATTTAGAAATAAAAGGATTCGAATTACTTAATAATAGTTAAATTAAATTAAACAATCAATGATTACACAGGTCTGCTGACTAAAAAAAACTGCATAGGGTTTGTTTAAACATTTTTTTATAGATTTTGGCCTTCCAAAAACAGGAAAAATATTCAAAAGCTTCTATCACATAGGTTTTATGTGTGGTTTGCAGTATCATGTTTATTATTATTAGTATTTTTTTTATTTATTAGCTTTATTTTTTTGAGTCATCTGAATGGCGCATATTCATTGATACATCCAAAACTAGTCTTAAAATAGTATTATTTCACAATGGAAATAAATTTGCATCACTTCCGATGGGGCATTCTGTGCATATGGAAGAAAATTATAAGGATTTGGCCATTATCCTAGAGAAAATCAAATATCAGGACCATCAATCGATGGTTTTGTAGGGACTTCAAAAGGATTCACGATGCTTTTGGGTCAGTGGGCAGGCTATACGGCTAGAGTAGAGCCAAGAGAAACAGCACTGGACTAAAAGCGGTTGGTCATTCCAAGAAACTTTAAAACCTGGGGAGAAAAATGTTATCAAAACTACTTTTGTATCGCCAGAAAAAGTCCATTTTTTACCCTCCCACAGAGACTATTTTCCTGAAAACCCTGGGAGCTTACAGTGAGAAACAGGGGGGAGCGCTTTCACCAGGATATCCGTGATATCGAGAGACGGAACCAAGGAAGATGGGGGATGTCACTTGGAACTACTGTTTGATGCTTAAGCGGGAAACTAAAGATGGAAATCATAAAAGGACTCGGCGAAGTATCAAGGAAAAGAAGAAAAGGTTTCATAAAATACATAAATAAGTGTAATATTGTTACTTTATGTCTCAAAATAATGTTTCATTGGTTAAAAAAAAAATATTATGTTTATTTTGATAATTTTAAATAAACAAGTGCTTTTACCGATTTTTTGTGTTTGAATTAGCAAAAATCCCTTATGTGATAGAAAAAAATAGACATCACTTCTGAAATCAGTGCATTTTAAAACCATACAAACAAAATTTTTTTGCAGACCTGTGTTATTGGAGAAATAAACAAAGTTCAGAGAAAATAACGGTTCCAAACGTGACTTTGTCTCTAGGACCTACCGTTTATGAGATGTATAGGTTTGGATGAAAAAAAGTTACAAACCGAAAAATATTCTCTATTAAATTTCTGGATAGACTAGGGGATACTTTCGTGGGTATTTAGCGTATTTTTTTTTTACCAATCTAGTGAAATTTGGGACATTGAGATCATTATGAACAACTTTATTTTTAGAAATAAGGATCACTAAAGATTTTTCGAAAGTTTTCTGATTTTTAGGATTTTCGTAAGATTTGTAAAATTCAAAACTTCAACCCAGTATGTCCAAATAGATCTAATTACTGTGAGGTAAAATAAGTCCTTTGTAATTAATTGGAAACTTTTAACGTGAATTTGTAGGGTTATTGGGAAGGAATATAGTGAAAAGCAAGTTGAGAATAGTCGATTTGAGTGGCTATGTAGTTTACTATGAAATAATAGGTACCTGGTTCGGGCTACATCAGCAAGCTTTGGAACATAACACCTTTATCAAAATGATCATTTCTGACAAAATAAGGAGCACTTTTCGAAGCATCGAGATTTTTTAGATAGTTGAAATCGAAGAGCAGTCTCCTGCTGTTTTAGTCTTGTAGGGAAATTCCATTGAGAGATTTTGTCCGAATTGAGTCCTAGGTTGAATATACGATACACTGAGATTAGTGGAATACCCAAATAGGGTCTAACGATAAACTAAGCGAAATATCTCATTCTGTCAAGTGCTGAGCATATCAACATTTTTAAAACCACTTTAGATGTATCCTATATATTTTACATTTAATATAAACAATAAATGATATTAATATTTATAATGAAATACTTATAAGTCTAAAAGAATTGTATAGTTAGCTGTTTAAGCAATATAGTCCATGTAAAAGCTTTTATGGAGGACCAACGTTTAGACCAGCCTGTCGTATTGAACAGTCATCATTTGTCTCCTCTCTTCAGGTGTTCTGTGACCCTAAAGAAGAAGTGCAAGGCAGGTTGAAACTTCGGCATTCCCTAAAAGTTTTTCACACGTGACTACATCCCTTAACATCTTATTATACTAAACATTTATATATTAGTGAAGACATTAGTAAAATTGAATTCAAACAATATCAAACTTATGTTTTTTATTGAATGATAAAAAAAAAAATTGCAAGAACCGCAATACTTCGGCTTAGTGAGTATGATTATCAATCATGCAACAGGCGTATGCAATGAACAAAGTACCTTAACAGGATTAAGGAGATTTTTGTCCCATCCCCCTGTCGTACTGGTTGCCGTACACCTCTGCTGCGCGGTTTCGGACGTGCTCCTCTTCAGGAAGCGCAGTGACACGCGCGGCCGACGACACAGCCGTAGGGAAGACCCACCGGCTCTGCTTGTTCGTCTTCGCCTTCTTGCTCCAGATCCACCTCTTCTGCTTCCGATCTCCGTCCTTAGGCATGCTCAAGTCCATTCCTTCTTCTAGTTCATCTACTGCTTCTGCTGGTTCATCTGGAACACCCTCTGGTTCTTCTACCGGCATAAAGAATTCCTCTTCCCGTTTACTATCATTGGGCTGTTCCTCTAGGGAAAAATTCAACAGTAACTACTATTAAAATTATTGAAACACAAAAAAAATCAACTAAGAATTCTGAGAAAATATTTTTAAATCTAATCTATATGAATTTTAAGATCTATTTGATTTAACTTAAATCCTAGAAACAGAGATCCCTATTATCACTTTATTCCTTGTTTAGCGAAATTATTTCTTGCCAAAGAGTTGATTCATTCTCTTAGGAATAATTTTGTCAAATATTGTTAAGTTTTGCACATTAGAATATTATCCTATTATAGTTATATGGGTCTTTTCAAAGGAAGATTTCGAGACCCTGTCAAGGACGATCAAGGAGAGTACAAACAAATACAGCGTACTATACAAATTATCTTATTGTTTATTAAATATAGAAGAATTAGTTGGTTGAGACATCTAGAAAGTTTTGCGGTCGACCAGAAAAGAGTAGAATACTTACTACCAAGGACCTGACAAAATTGGGAGGCAAATTGTACTCACCTGAGGATATCTAACATATATCTGAAATATCCATCGTGAAATCCATTGGGATTATCCCTATGATTGATTGGATTTTTCCGTTTCTATTGGAAAGAAATTTAAAATGATGCTATTGCAAATGTTTATCTGCTCGTTTAAACTAAAACCTGTACCGGTTTTTAACCGATTTTCCCGACCCAAATTTTTGTTTAAACGGCCAGATAAATATTTCTAATAGCCCCATTTTAAATTTGTTTGCTATAGGAACAGACAAATATATTTTAGATATATGTTAGATCTCCTCAGGTGAGTACCAATATTTTATTTCTTGTCTAACAGTTTTGAAAACTTTAGTATATATAGCCATGTAACATAGTGCTGACGTGTTGAAAATTGATGTTTAGGATTCGTAACTAGTTTTCTAATTAATTTTTTTAATATAGGTGGTAATTAATTTATAAATATTTATATTTTTAATTAATTATATTTTTCATACTTAAAGATTACTTACCGAGGTTCTTAACATCAATGCCTTCCTGATCACCATTACATAATGGGTCCGCTGTAACATTCATTCACGTAAATCATATTGCAATATTATACATTAAGTATATATTTATACTAGTATATGTAGAAAGGTCCATAAAGGTGCACTCACACCAACCGAGCATTGTTTGCGAACGTTCGAAAACATGCAGGAGGGACTCCCGTTCACACCCCTGAGCACATCCTACGAGCAGTTGTTCTCGAGCATTTCTAACAAGTTCCCAACAAAATTGTCGAATGGCAATCGAGTTATCAAAACTTTTTATTTTTTCTGCGTCGATATTGATACTGTCTGAAATCGAGAAACACCACCAGAGGAAGAAACGCAGAATGTGGGAATCTTTGTTTTTTGAAAGTAAGGAAAGGCAGATTTTTTTTTATGTGCAATTTTTAGGTTGACAAAGCTCTGTCTTATTTTCGTACAATCCTATCAGCTCAAGACATTTTTTCGTTGTTCCAAATTCATTTAAAAAGTAAAGTGAAAATAAAAGAACAACAGGTTTAAATTAACCACACCCGCTCTTAAATTAAAAACATAGGTGTTCAGCTTTTAATGGCAATGTCTCTTCCCTGACACGATTAATTTCCAAGGTCACTGTGAATGAATGCGGTTTCCATGAAATCTCTCACACACTCAAGCAGCTGTGGAACAAAATTTCTAAGTAAATAAAAGAATTGTTTTTTAATGAAATAAAAATGATGCTTAAGCGTTTTAGTAAGTGTGTAGAGCTTAGAGGAGGATATATTGAAAAACAAATAACACCATTATATTTCTTTCACTTTTGCTTCTTATTCAGGCCAGAAACTTCTGGACCTTACTACGTTTAACAGTATATGATACATCAAGAAATAAAAACAATTCCAGACTGTAAAATGCTGTTGTAATACAATAAAACTATAAATATAATATACTGTTTTGTAACCAACTTACCAAAAGAATTATCTTCTACATGGGCTGGTTGGGGTAATGCTAACGAAAATATATTTGGTGGTGCGTCCAACACTCGCAGGGCCAAAAAAGCTAATACTACAAACGCGGTATACATTTCTCTACATATTAACCTCACCTAGTTTTTAAACACATGATTGTTAATACAAGTATCATCGATATTATTTTTTATCGATCCTGCAGATAACGTTTGGAATCGATAACACTCGAAAAATCAAGAAATATCTTGTTATTTAATAAAGGATTCTTTGTGTGTTTTTATTATTTATTTTTTTTAATGAAATCGTTCAGATCATTTAAACAGTGAATTATAATTATAGTATTTTCAATTTTGTTTTAATTGTATAATTTTGAATATTACAGCTGCAGGTAACCCATTTTGCCCTTATTGAAACTTACTTGGAGTTTTATTTATGTTTTATCAAAACATTATTTTTCGAGTTTAAACCTAATGTGGCCAGATCATCTTAACCGATTATGTAAGCTTACAGAAGCTCATTAGAAATTATTAAATAATTGCGATTTACTTAACAGTAATCAGACCTTTTTGGACATAGACAGTGTGGCTTGAAGTTTAAATTCCTTCATAAAATCTTTAATACTCCTTATTATGTCACCAATACAGTTTTTCTATGTTACCCTTCTATGTTAACCTTCCAAGGACAAAAAAAAATTTTTTTTATCAAAAGTAAGAATCTTTTATACTTTTCTTTGTTAATGGGTATGCTGAAATTCAGGAAAATTGTTTTAAAAAATCAGACTCATCGTTTGCTCATAATTGGCCGTGTTTATATGATCATGCTAGGTCTTCCCCAAGATGATTTGTTCACTACGCAAACTATGTTTTAAATTTTATAATGGAAACGCTTTTGTCAACAAAATATATTTTTTATAACTAATATACATCACAAAAAAACAATAAACAATTATTTAATGTAGAATTGATTTTTTATAAAAAACAATCTAACATCTAACAGTGGCCGTTACCTGGAGCATCATTAAAAGGACAACACGAGTGCCACCTGTCAACGGTAACTGCTATCTGAAAGGATAGATAGGTAAGAGAATGGAATAAAACCTGAACGACTATAACTACTTTTAGATTTTGCTAATAATCAGACATGATTTCGTAGTCTAGTTCACCCTTCATTCCCATGTAAACCCAGTATTTAAGGTTTTACACGGGAAAGATGGGCGAAATCGATAACGAAATCATACCTGCTTGTACCGCAATACCACAGAAACATTTTTTTTTTTTTTATTCTTTTTGATTAAGTTCGAGTTCGCCCTTCGTATCCGGACCGCCTCATATGATCATAGTTATAGTAACGGCCATATTAAAACCTTCAGAATTATTATATTTTAATGAACCTCATCCTAGAGCGTGATACGACTATATAGAGCCTAACTCTAAAATCTTATCAGTTTAAAAAATATATTAACAAAATTATAACCTTAACGTTGGTGAGAATAGATTTTCAAAATTTGGCAATTTTCAAACTTTTTTTCTGATGAGAGAAGTGCTTAAATCGCCAAAGTTTTGGCCACAAATCAACACTAGGACCTCTTGGAGAAGTGCTGCAGAGGTATGAAGAAATAGAGTAAGGTTGGAAAAGCAGGGTGTCCTGAATTATATATCTCTAAGGGTTAAGCGCCATAAATACTCTAATCCTCTAGTCTCCCAACTTGCTTCCCAGTCTATTCCTGATAACTCTCCGAGGCGTCTGAAAATACCTATGGACGTTGTCATGTGGAACTTTTATTGAATTTCTGTTAATAAATAGTTTTGTTGATAGTTATTGGCTTTTCGTTATATTTGCCATTCAACAAAATCACTTGACGTATATATTATATCATCATCTTATGGCGCTTATGGTCCTTTTAGAACCCTGGCCTCCTCAACAATTCTCTGCCATTCAAACCTTTCTTCGGCAACCCTTTTCCATCCTCTCACACCCAGAGCCCGAAGATCGTCTTCTACATCTTCCAGCCAACGAAGTCGAGGCCTTCCTCTCCTTCTCATTCCACCCGGGTGCCCCTCCAGCATCATTTTAGGGAGCCTACTTGCCTCCATTCTTTGCAAATGCCCTATCTAATTCTGCCACTTTTTATGTTGGCTACAATATCTGGAGTAGCATATAGAGTTCTCAGTTTCTAATTTGTTCTCATTCGCCAGAGATTCAGTCCATACTTGGTTGGACCATATATTTTGCGAAGGATTTTTCTTTCCCACCTTTTTAATAATTTTTAAAAATTTAATAATAATTCGTGTAATACCAGGGTCCATGTCTCACTCCCATAAATAACAACCGGCTGAAGGATCGTTCGATATACCCTTATTTTGATATTGCAGGATATATTTCTAGTTTGAAAAATTTTTACTAAAATTATTTCTTCTTTGATACTATTGTCCTCAATGACAATAGCACCCAGATACTTAAACTTAGGCACTCTCTCAAAGGAATATCCAGCCCCCTCAATGTATCTATGTCCTCTTTCCTCTATAGTTGTTATCATGTATTTGGTCTTTTCTTTATTTAGTGTGAGTCCTACATTTCTTGGTGATTTTTCACACTCCTCGGAAGCTCCTAGGAGCGCATTAGTAGTTCTTCCTGTAATTACTACATCGTTCGCAAGTGCTAACTGTTGGGTTAGTCACTGGTAAATACATCCATCTGGTCTAGTGCGGATCTGTCTCATAACTACTTCTAACATTAAATTGAATAATATTAGGGAAAGAGGGTCTCCCTGTTTAACACCTCTATGAATTTTAAAATCTTTTGACAGCTGTCCTTGGATTTTCACCACTCCTTTACAGTCCTGCAGGGTGTATATATTATATACACATTTATATACAGTTATAAATATTAATACATTTTTTTTAATTCCTAATAATTTTTATATTCGCCTATGAAATACATCAAATTACAGCGCAATACAATGTTAATGTTTACTTCACCTATTTTTCACTGATCCAATCGCCATATTAGCAAAGTAACATTGCTCGTGTGGGAATGAAATTTCCTAACTAGCCGAGATAGAGCACTATGACTCGTAGCAGAGCGTGGGAGGTTGGAACTGACGGCTGTCATGGCCAGGAGAGTCACATCTCTTGAAAAATGTCCCACTATCTGTGCCTAACTTGTCAACTATTGCCGCTCCTGGCCAGTTAGTACATTTATGTACCTTCTGGATGGACTTCATTCGATACTTTACAGGTTCAAAAATCGAATCTCGTGTAGAAATATTCTGTCATGGCCGTAAAGGTAAGGGATCCCTCGTGATAAATCTTAATATCTAGCCAATTCAGAAACTAACTGTATTATTTACTCAATCTCCACTGTGTCGATACATGCCTTTTTTTCTCTATATTTATGTTATTTTTAATTTTTCATTGCACACTGACCCTGCATAGGCGAAATTATTAGAAAAAATTAATTTATCCCTGAATAGCAAAAACAAGAAATCATGGATATGTCAATCTATAATCTACTGCCTTCCCAATTTAGATTTTTGAATTAAAAGGGTCAAATGTCTTTAATTAATAATTAAATTAAAATGTTATTAACAATTAATCATTATTCAAATTAAACAAAGGTAGGAGAAAGTAGGGTTTCCGACCGTGACTTTTTTTGTTCAAACCTATATAGCTCTTAAACGGTAGGTCCTAATGACATAATAATAATAATAATAATAACCTTTATTGACATCATATTTATAACAAAATATGTTAAGCTACAATATAATTTTACAGAATAAAAACTGAGTTGTAACAATATAAAATAAAATATACAACATTCATTACAACTTTGTTTTCTTTCAGTAGATTATTTTCAGTTTTGAACTAACAGCCCTGGCCCTGAACGCTTTGATCCAGTTGGTTCCCACTCTCATACTATAATTCCATCCCTCCACCTCATGTTCTGCCTTCCCCTACTTCTCACTTGGCCGATCGGTGTCCACTCGGTTTTTCGACCATCTTCCGTCCTTGACTCTGGTTAGGTGTCTAGCCCACCTTCATTTCAGTTTTTGGGCCTCCTTTCTGAGACTTAAAACTTTTACACGAGTTAGGATATCTCGGTTCTTAATTTTCTCACTTCTTCGGATTCCCGCCATACTCAGTAAAAGTTTCATTTGGATGGTGTCTAGTTTCACCTGTTCCTTTTTGTTATTGCCCAAGTATGAGCGCCTTACAGGATTGTTCCTAAAACACGTTGTATAACAAAAATTATTCTCCAACTAATGTCTGTTGAGGAAAAACTGTCGGAAAATTTAAGATCAGAGTTACATCAACAGAACATTAGGGTGCTAAAATGTTACATTATTGAGGGTGAAAAAAAATCGTCACAATGTGGCTTTTTCATTCAATCCAATTTAGCTCATAAAAAGTAGATCCAAGCGAAAAATGTTATATAAACTAAAGATTCTCCATTAAGCTTTTGACTAAGATGCCAATATCAAATTTAACATCAAAGCCATACCAATAAAGCTAAATTGTGTCAAAATGTGAATAAACCGTTACAATGTGGCATTCAAACCAAACGGTAGGTTCTAGTGACAAATGTTATAAAACAAAAAAATAATTTCTTTCGTCAAATTTTCAGTCGAGGAAGACCAACAAAGCTTGAACGGGTCAAATATTACATTTTTGAATGTGAAAAACACATTGTTACACCAAAAAAGTATAGGCCAAAATTCATATCCATGTCTAAAACCATTAACCAATAATAATTAAAAGAAAAAAACGTATATTATACTAATGTGTACAGAATAAGAATATGTTTGTTGTTTTTTTTTATCCAGATCCTCCCAAAATTTTTCCTTTAAAAGACATTTACGAAGGATTTTGTATTGTAAGGATTGAATACGAGATGAATTGGATGGTTTAGTGGAGCCCCAAAGCTCAACTCCATACGTTCAAATAGGTCTAATCACAGTCCATGTATAACAGTCTTTTTTAATTAGTTGGGGAGCTTTGAACGTTTGTCTAGTAAATGTTGAAGTAGTCTGAAACAACGGGCGGTTTCTTGTCGTTTTAGTCTTGTATGTGGATTCCAAGTTAGTCGTTTGTCCAAGTGGATTCCTTGGTAGCGTATCTGTTCAACAAGGATTAGTGGAATATCATTAAAGGATACTATAGGACAGGAAGTCATAGGTTTACGACGCACAGTGGGCAAAGGTGGAAAAAACCCTAAAATCTTATGATTTTTGTTTTTGTTTTTTATTATTTTTTGTATACCTAAATAAATGTAGCATAAGGTTGTGGAACTGATTTTTCGATTATTTCATTACCAGGGTCTGTACACGGCCTTGAAGTTGCCCTTTTCTGGAGTTTAGAAAATAACTCGGTTTTGAAGTTCTCTTAAAATAATTTTTTATGAGACTGAATTTTTAGCAAAAATTTTTGTATAACCTTTGAACTTCACTGTTGATGTTTACTGGTTTATGGACGATTTTTATTTTGTAAATGTAGCCACAACCTTGACTGCCAGGAATTTTCAAAGTTAGCTGCCTCGTAAATCTAACTTATCTTCATTTCACTTGGTCTTTCAAAAAAAAAAGCTACACCGAACTAGGCTCTCTATAGGGGTTCAAATTGAAGTACAGGTATCTGAGGAACCGTGTTATAAATATAAATCCCGGCTTCGGCCATATTTGTTCAGGGGCATGAATTTATGTGTTATTTTTCATTATACAGAAACTAATTTTTAGACAGAATTTTTTTTTTTTTTTATAACTAGGATGTGAAAATTGGCTTACTATATATGTATATTTGTTTTTATTAGTCTGCCTTATTTAATATATATATATATATATATTTTTTTTTTTTTTTCTTATCTTTATCCATTGTAAAATGATCTGATATGATTTCTGGTTTTCTATACAAAAATAACTAACACATAACTCTTCTTGAGAGAATTAGTTCCGAAATATTACAGAAAGATTAATTTTCAAAAATAGCCCTTCAAATAAAAAAAAAACAAAAAACAATTGAAAAATAAAAGTTTTGGACTTTGGATGATAAATTTATGGGGTTATGATTTGTATCACTGAGTTCTAATTATTATATACCTTAGTTATCTTATGAAGATTATCATATTTATTTATATTATTCTTTTATATCAATGGCTAGGATATTCTACGACTGGAATTATTTTCGCTCTATATTTATAACTAAATTCAGAGATTTAAAATCAAATTATAAAAAAAGAAGTAATTCAAGACCGGATTATAAAACAAAAAAGAAGTTCCCATTAAATGATAAAGATTCTCATTTACTGTTGTAGAAAAAAAGGAACAATTCGAAATATTTTATTTCTTTACTTTTATAGTTAATATCTTTTTTTTTTATCTAATTGTTTTGTTTGTATCATTGGTCATTATGTATTGAATATTAGTTCATTATTGAAAAATATGACGATCAAACTTCTTTGTTAATATAAGATTGATAATTGTAAATAACTGCCCAGTCCATTCAGTAGAGCTCAACTAAAATTACTTTGTAAAACTTATTACGTAACATTTTTCAAATTATATTAAAAAATTTTAATTTATTTCCAAATATAATTTAATAATGAATTTTAACCTAATTCAACGGAATCTTGGGTCTTTAATAGAGCTATATAGTAAATTTCATTCAATTTAGCACCTAAAAAACATATAAAATAATAACAAACTTGATTTTTATTATTTTTTTTTTTCAAACTAAAAACATGGCTCAATTCTGATGATCTGATTGCTCTGGTTATAGTTTTATTCTATTCAGCAGCTTAGATAGCAAATAAATATACTCCAAACTTGCTTTATTATTATTTTTTTACATTTTGTTCTTACATTTTGACCCTTTTTGATCATCTGATGAAGCTGATTATGGTTTCATTCAATTCAGCACCTCATGAAATATGTAATTCCAAAATTTCAAGCTTATAGCACGAACCGTTTAGAAAATATGAGGTTTTTTTTACCCCATTTTGGGCCGTTTTGCCCACTGTGCGACGTAGGGTAAATGTTATTTGGTGGGATTTGTTTGAATTTATTTTGATTCTCCATTTTTGGCACCATTCTTGAAGGTTTAGGATATGGGATTGGAGTGTTTGAGAGGCAATGAAGGGGATCATTGTTTACTCATAACACACGTGTCATCAGCGTAAGTGGTGAGGACAGTGGTAGGATGAGTTGGGATGTCAGAAAATAAATAATAAAATTAAATAATGAAAGAAGCATTTATGATCAGGACACATCTTTTAGCTTCTGGCACTGGCTCTTGCCTTTGGCTCTGTACGTTCTGAACGGGGATTTTAGTCAAATTTTCTATTTTCATAAAATAAGAATTAATGACCTGAAATTTCTACGTTCTAAAAGAAACAAGCTACTACTTAACATTTAGTACTCAAAATATACAATAGTAGCAGCGTTTATGTTTGGGCTGAAAAGTTTGGTAACCTGCATTAAATGTTAGTGGTCATTGGCTTAAACTAACAGTTTAATAACCTCCTCACACTATTATTCAAAAATATCAGAAAGCACTAAAGTCTATTTGGAAGGATAAAGTCCCACCAGAGGTCGCTAAAAGTCTTAATTTAATGTTACAATTAACCCTGTTTATCTATTGTCTTTTCGGCATTCTCTTCTCGACTGCTATTGTATTCATTTATATCATCTCTTTGGGTATAAATGTTTCTCTTGTTCGTTGTAATTAAAACAAATGAGTTAAATCTATCAAATATAAACATCATAATTTGTGCAAAACATTGTTAGAAGATAATTTTACTGAGAGATTAAATATAGAATAAAAATACATATTTATTTATTAAATACGAGTATATAACGTAATTATATATCGCACAAGGTTTTACAGGATACTATTCATGGCATGGTACAGTTGTCTTTAGACTTAATGTATAAATAAATTGTTGTAAGCTTCCCAATATTTCCATAACAGAAAATATCCTGAGGTATACAGTGATACAAAACTAACCACAACATAGATCACAAAAATTCACTCAAAATATTCAGTAGACTGCGATAAAGAATATGAAGCCGTTCTTAACAACGCAATAAACGCCATTAAAATCACTTAAATTTATTAAATTGGGGGAAGTAAAGGAATATTAAGTTTTTTTTTAAATATGGTCAATGGATGAATTTATGTATCAATTAAGACTTTATCATAAATAGTTAAAATAATGGTTTACAATGTTATATATTCATATTTAGAATGTACAGTAATATTTTTATAGTATAGTAATAGTACAGTAGTATTTTAATAAAAATAATAAATAAATAAAATATTAAATAATGTAATAGAGAAGTTTTATCCTTAAAGGCAGTGAGAAGAATTGTATAGGTAATATTTGCTTTGTTTTTTTCTTAATTTTACTGTTGTTAACACTTTATTATTTTTACAAATTGGCAGCGAACACAAATCTCTTAATTTTTAGTAAAATTTAGTAAAATCATGCATCAACCCATTTGTACAAAGTTCACTTACTTAATGATATATTTTGAATTTTTTTTATTTGAAAACATACACATCTAATAAGTCCCCCCCAAACGATTTTTTTTTTCTAGTAAATTCTCATGAAAAAACTAAGTTGACCAAGCATGACGTGTATAAAAAAGAAAGCAGTCTCTTTAATTTAAGTTGTTTTAAAATTTCAATTCTGTGAGAAATAGGGGTTTTTTCTTAGTTGTAGTACACCATGCATAGAAAAATCGCCAGTAAAAACTATTTCCTTTGTTAAACTATCGAGATATAAAGCAAATTAAGGTCGTAAAAGCTATAAACTATAAAACAAATAACTAGAAAATAGCTAGGATTTACGGTCACAATGAAATCTCAACATCCAAACTATCATAAAACCACTCCGCGATTTCAGACTCGAGTGGATATTTTCTTCTCTAAAACTAATTTAATTTCCTTCCAGCCGCAGTAGGAGCTTCCTTAAAACAAATGCCACTCAATACTAGGAAGGAGTAGAAACGGAAATAAAATAACAATAAAGGGGCGTGGGTTAGAGTCCTGCCTAATTGGAGGTGAACTCTCCTGAGTACTTTATAAGAGCCGTTACAAGAAACCGACTTAAGTGCACTGAATTAATGATCGCTCAAGTTGTTACAAGGAAGGTTGATACTTGATCGAGTTAGAGGAACACCTAGGACATGAATTATACGCGCACACACGCTCTCTGCTGGCGGTCAATTATTTTATCACTTCCAAGTCAGGCCTTTATGTCTTCAGCAAGCCAAGTTACAAAATTTAGCGCTATAAGTAATGCAAATGCAATTCAACAAGTTAAGATACACTCAAACGAGCTTTAAATTTTCATAGGCCGTTCGTAAGCTTTAGCGGAACAAAGTTGACGTTCAAATGAATATTCGAGTCTTAACATCAACTCTTTGTTTCCTGAAGAACTTGCGTATAACCTACTTTTTGTTTCAGTCACATTTCATTTTTGTTCAGTTAATCGATTTCAAGATTTTTTACAATGAAAAATTTAAATTTTGTTATTTATATTTAATATTTAATTTATATCCAGAAAAAAACCTTACTCAGCTCAGTTACTTCTATATCTTGAGAAGCCAGTTCTGTTAATAAACATAGAACAAAATAGAATAGAATAGAAAAAAAATAATTTTATTCTGGGAGCAAGTCCCTTAAGAATGACAACTTAGTACAGAAAGATATGAAATTAGTTACATCTGGTCAGAGACATGATGAATAAATATAATGAAAAAAAAAAATAAATAAAGAAGAAATAATAATATAACAATGATAATGTAATAGATAATAATTAAATATATAAATAGGGAAATAAGAAAACATTTGAAATAATAAATAGATTCTTTTCATACAATGCTTATTATATAAAATATAGAAGAACCTAAATGTTATATTCAGAGTGAGAAAAAAATTATTTCGATTGGTATCTCACTTGAGCAAATAGTAACGAAAGTGTCCCAGAAAGAGTTAGATATCATTTAATTGAGAAAGTAGATTGTTAGCAAGACCTCGGATAAGAAGGAGGTACTTAAAATAGAGGAATTTGAATGTTTTCAGAGATTTCACTTGTCAATATGAGAAGGAATGGAATTCCATAAGATGGTAGAGCGGAATAGGCAAGAGCGCTGGAATGCAGTAGTTCTGTGGGATGGGGTATATAGATCAGAAAGACGGGAGCGTATCTGTAGCGTATCTGTTCAACAAGGATTAGTGGAATATCATTAAAGGATACTATAGGACAGGAAGTCATAGTTTACGACGCACAGTGGGGCAAAGGTGGAAAAAACCCTAAAATCTTATGATTTTTGTTTTTGTTTTTATTATTATTTTTGTATACCTAAATAAATGTAGCATAAGGTTGTGGAACTGATTTTTTTCGATTATTTCATTACCAGGGTCTGTACACGGCCTTGAAGTTGCCCCTTTTCTGGAGTTTAGAAAATAACTCGGTTTTGAAGTTCTCTTAAAATAATTTTTATGAGACTGAATTTTAGCAAAAAATTTTTGTATAACCCTTTGAACTTCACTGTTGATGTTTACTGGTTTATGGACGATTTTTATTTGTAAATGTAGCCACAACCTTGACTGCCAGGAATTTTCAAAGTTAGCTGCCTCGTAAATCTAACTTATCTTCATTTCACTTGGTCTTTCAAAAAAATCATACAAAGCTACACCGAACTAGGCTCTCTATAGGGGTTCAAATTGAAGTACAGGTATCTGAGGAACCGTGTTATAAATATAAATCCCGGCTTCGGCCATATTTGTTCAGGGGATGAATTTATGTGTTATTTTTCATTATACAGAAACTAATTTTTAGACAGAATTTTTTTTTTTTTATAACTAGGATGTGAAAATTGGCTTACTATATATGTATATTTGTTTTTATTAGTCTGCCTTATTTAATATATATATATATTTTTTTTTTTTTTTTTTTTGTTCTTATCTTTATCCATTGTAAAATGATCTGATATGATTTCTGGTTTTCTATACAAAAATAACTAACACATAACTCTTCTTGAGAGAATTAGTTCCGAAATATTACAGAAAGATTAATTTTCAAAAATAGCCCTTCAAATAAAAAAAAAAAACAAAAAACAATTGAAAAATAAAAGTTTGGACTTTGGATGATAAATTTATGGGGTTATGATTGTATCACTGAGTTCTAATTATTATATACCTTAGTTATCTTATGAAGATTATCATATTTATTTATATTATTCTTTTATATCAATGGCTAGGATATTCTACGACTGGAATTATTTTCGCTCTATATTTATAACTAAATTCAGAGATTTAAAATCAAATTATAAAAAAAGAAGTAATTCAAGACCGGATTATAAAACAAAAAAGAAGTTCCCATTAAATGATAAGATTCTCATTTACTGTTGTAGAAAAAAGGAACAATTCGAAATATTTTATTTCTTTACTTTTATAGTTAATATCTTTTATTTTTTTATCTAATTGTTTTTGTTTGTATCATTGGTTCATTATGTATTGAATATTAGTTCATTATATTGAAAAATATGACGATCAAACTTCTTTGTTAATATAAGATTGATAATTGTAAATAACTGCCCAGTCCATTCAGTAGAGCTCAACTAAAATTACTTTGTAAAACTTATTACGTAACATTTTTCAAATTATATTAAAAAATTTTTAATTTATTTCCAAATATAACTTAAATAATGAATTTTAACCTAATTCAAGGAATCTTGGGTCTTTAATAGAGCTATATAGTAAATTTCATTCAATTTAGCACCTAAAAAACATATATAAAATAATAACAAACTTGATTTTTATTATTTTTTTTTTTTTTTTCAAACTAAAAACATGGCTCAATTCTGATGATCTGATTGCTCTGGTTATAGTTTTTATTCTATTCAGAGCAGCTTAGATAGCAAATAAATATACTCCAAACTTGCTTTATTATTATTTTTTTACATTTTGTTCTTACATTTTGACCCTTTTTGATCATCTGATGAAGCTGATTATGGTTTCATTCAATTCAGCACCTCATGAAATATGTAATTCCAAAATTTCAAGCTTATAGCACGAACCGTTTAGAAAATATGAGGTTTTTACCCATTTTGGGCCGTTTTGCCCCACTGTGCGACGTAGGGTAAATGTTATTTGGTGGGATTTGTTTGAATTTATTTTGATTCTCCATTTTTGGCACCATTCTTGAAGGTTTAGGATATGGGATTGGAGTGTTTGAGAGGCAATGAAGGGATCATTGTTTACTCATAACACACGTGTCATCAGCGTAAGTGGTGAGGACAGTGGTAGGATGAGTTGGGATGTCAGAAAATAAATAAATAAAATTAATAATGAAAGAAGCATTTATGATCAGGACACATCTTTTAGCTTCTGGCACTGGCTCTTGCCTTTGGCTCTGTACGGTTCTGAACGGGGATTTTAGTCAAATTTTCTATTTTCATAAAATAAGAATTAATGATCTGAAATTTCGACGTTCTAAAAGAAACAAGCTACTACTTAACATTTTAGTACTCAAAAATATACAATAGTAGCAGCGTTTATGTTTGGGCTGAAAAGTTTGTAACCTGCATTAAATGTTAGTGGTCATTGGCTTAAACTAACAGTTTAATAACCTCCTCACACTATTATTCAAAAATATCAGAAAGCACTAAAGTCTATTTGGAAGGATAAAGTCCCACCAGAGGTCGCTAAAAGTCTTAATTTAATGTTACAATTAACCCTGTTTATCTATTGTCTTTTCGGCATTCTCTTCTCGACTGCTATTGTATTCATTTATATCATCTCTTTGGGTATAAATGTTTCTCTTGTTCGTTGTAATTAAAACAAATGAGTTAAATCTATCAAATATAAACATCATAATTTGTGCAAAACATTGTTAGAAGATAATTTTACTGAGAGATTAAATATAGAATAAAATACATATTTATTTATTAAATACGAGTATATAACGTAATTATATATCGCACAAGGTTTTACAGGATACTATTCATGGCATGGTACAGTTGTCTTTAGACTTAATGTATAAATAAATTGTTGTAAGCTTCCCAATATTTCCATAACAGAAAATATCCTGAGGTATACAGTGATACAAAACTAACCACAACATAGATCACAAAAATTCACTCAAAATATTCAGTAGACTGCGATAAAGAATATGAAGCCGTTCTTAACAACGCAATAAACGCCATTAAAATCACTTAAATTTATTAAATTGGGGGAAGTAAAGGAATATTAAGTTTTTTAAATATGGCTAATGGATGAATTTATGTATCAATTAAGACTTTATCATAAATAGTTAAAATAATGGTTTACAATGTTATATATTCATATTTAGAATGTACAGTAATATTTTTATAGTATAGTAATAGTACAGTAGTATTTTAATAAAAATAATAAATAAATAAAATATTAAATAATGTAATAGAGAAGTTTTATCCTTAAAGGCAGTGAGAAGAATTGTATAGGTCATATTTGCTTTGTTTTTTTCTTAATTTACTGTTGTTAACACTTTATTATTTTTACAAATTGGCAGCGAACACAAATCTCTTAATTTTTAGTAAATTTAGTAAAATCATGCATCAAACCATTTGTACAAAGTTCACTTACTTAATGATATATTTTTGAATTTTTCTTATTTGAAAAACATACACATCTAATAAGTCCCCAAACGATTTTTTTTTTCTAGTAAATTCTCATGAAAAAACTAAGTTGACCAAGCATGACGTGTATAAAAAAGAAAGCAGTCTCTTTAATTTAAGTTGTTTTAAAATTTCAATTCTGTGAGAAATAGGGGTTTTTTCTTAGTTGTAGTACACCATGCATAGAAAAATCGCCAGTAAAAAACTATTTCCTTTGTTAAACTATCGAGATATAAAGCAAATTAAGGTCGTAAAAGCTATAAAACTATAAAAACAATAACTAGAAAATAGCTAGGATTTACGGTCACAATGAAATCTCAACATCCAAACTATCATAAAAACCACTCCGCGATTTCAGACTCGAGTGGATATTTTCTTCTCTAAAACTAATTTAATTTCCTTCCAGCCGCAGTAGGAGCTTCCTTAAAACAAATGCCACTCAAATACTAGGAAGGAGTAGAAACGGAAATAAAATAACAATAAAGGGGCGTGGTTAGAGTCCTGCCTAATTGGAGGTGAACTCTCCTGAGTACTTTATAAGAGCCGTTACAAGAAAAACCGACTTAAGTGCACTGAATTAATGATCGCTCAAGTTGTTACAAGGAAGGTTGATACTTGATCGAGTTAGAGGAACACCTAGGACATGAATTATACGCGCACACACGCTCTCTGCTGGCGGTCAATTATTTTATCACTTCCAAGTCAGGCCTTTATGTCTTCAGCAAGCCAAGTTACAAAATTTAGCGCTATAAGTATTTAATGCAATTCAACAAGTTAAGGATACACTCAAACGAGCTTTAAATTTTCATAGGCCGTTCGTAAGCTTTAGCGGAACAAAGTTGACGTTCAAATGAATATTCGAGTCTTAACATCAACTCTTTGTTTCCTGAAGAACTTGCGTATAACCTACTTTTTGTTCAGTCACATTTCATTTTTGTTCAGTTAATCGATTTCAAGATTTTTTACAATGAAAAATTTAAATTTTGTTATTTATATTTAATATTTAATTTATATCCAGAAAAAAACCTTACTCAGCTCAGTTACTTCTATATCTTGAGAAGTTTCTGTTAATAAACATAGAACAAAATAGAATAGAATAGAAAAATAATTTTATTCTGGGAGCAAGTCCCTTAAGAATGACAACTTAGTACAGAAAGATATGAAATTAGTTACATCTGGTCAGAGACATGATGAATAAATATAATGAAAAAAAAAATAAATAAAGAAGAAATAATAATATAACAATGATAATGTAATAGATAATAATTAAATATATAAATAGGGAAATAAGAAAACATTTGAAATAATAAATAGATTCTTTCATACAATGCTTATTATATAAAATAGAAGAACCTAAATGTTATATTCAGAGTGAGAAAAAAATTATTTCGATTGGTATCTCACTTGAGCAAATAGTAACGAAAGTGTTCCAGAAAGAGTTAGATATCATTTAATTGAGAAAGTAGATTGTTAGCAAGACCTCGGATAAGAAGGAGGTACTTAAAATAGAGGAATTTGAATGTTTTCAGAGATTTCACTTGTCAATATGAGAAGGAATGGAATTCCATAAGATGGTAGAGCGGAATAGGCAAGAGCGCTGGAATGCAGTAGTTCTGTGGGATGGGGTATATAGATCAGAAAGACGGGAGCGTATCTGTAGCGTATCTGTTCAACAAGGATTAGTGGAATATCATTAAAGGATACTATAGGACAGGAAGTCATAGGTTTACGACGCACAGTGGGGCAAAGGTGGAAAAAACCCTAAAATCTTATGATTTTTTTTTTGTTTTTATTATTATTTTTGTATACCTAAATAAATGTAGCATAAGGTTGTGGAACTGATTTTTCGATTATTTTCATTACCAGGGTCTGTACACGGCCTTGAAGTTGCCCTTTTTTCTGGAGTTTAGAAAATAACTCGGTTTTGAAGTTCTCTTAAAATAATTTTTTATGAGACTGAATTTTTAGCAAAAATTTTTGTATAACCCTTTGAACTTCACTGTTGATGTTTACTGGTTTATGGACGATTTTTATTTTGTAAATGTAGCCACAAACCTGACTGCCAGGAATTTTCAAAGTTAGCTGCCTCGTAAATCTAACTTATCTTCATTTCACTTGGTCTTTCAAAAAAAGCTACACCGAACTAGGCTCTCTATAGGGGTTCAAATTGAAGTACAGGTATCTGAGGAACCGTGTTATAAATATAAATCCCGGCTTCGGCCATATTTGTTCAGGGGATGAATTTATGTGTTATTTTTCATTATACAGAAACTAATTTTTAGACAGAATTTTTTTTTTTTTTTATAACTAGGATGTGAAAATTGGCTTACTATATATGTATATTTGTTTTTATTAGTCTGCCTTATTTAATATATATATATATTTTTTTTTTTTTTTTTTTTTTTCTTATCTTTATCCATTGTAAAATGATCTGATATGATTTCTGGTTTTCTATACAAAAATAACTAACACATAACTCTTCTTGAGAGAATTAGTTCCGAAATATTACAGAAAGATTAATTTTCAAAAATAGCCCTTCAAATAAAAAAAAACAAAAAAACAATTGAAAAATAAAAGTTTTGGACTTTGGATGATAAATTTATGGGGTTATGATTTGTATCACTGAGTTCTAATTATTATATACCTTAGTTATCTTATGAAGATTATCATATTTATTTATATTATTCTTTTATATCAATGGCTAGGATATTCTACGACTGGAATTATTTTCGCTCTATATTTATAACTAAATTCAGAGATTTAAAATCAAATTATAAAAAAAGAAGTAATTCAAGACCGGATTATAAAACAAAAAAGAAGTTCCCATTAAATGATAAAGATTCTCATTTACTGTTGTAGAAAAAGGAACAATTCGAAATATTTTATTTCTTTACTTTTATAGTTAATATCTTTTATTTTTTTATCTAATTGTTTTTGTTTGTATCATTGGTTCATTATGTATTGAATATTAGTTCATTATATTGAAAAATATGACGATCAAACTTCTTTGTTAATATAAGATTGATAATTGTAAATAACTGCCCAGTCCATTCAGTAGAGCTCAACTAAAATTACTTTGTAAAACTTATTACGTAACATTTTTCAAATTATATTAAAAAATTTTTAATTTATTTCCAAATATAACTTAATAATGAATTTTAACCTAATTCAAGGAATCTTGGGGTCTTTAATAGAGCTATATAGTAAATTTCATTCAATTTAGCACCTAAAAAACATATAAAATAATAACAAACTTGATTTTTATTATTTTTTTTTTTTCAAACTAAAAACATGGCTCAATTCTGATGATCTGATTGCTCTGGTTATAGTTTTATTCTATTCAGCAGCTTAGATAGCAAATAAATATACTCCAAACTTGCTTTATTATTATTTTTTTTACATTTTGTTCTTACATTTTGACCCTTTTTGATCATCTGATGAAGCTGATTATGGTTTCATTCAATTCAGCACCTCATGAAATATGTAATTCCAAAATTTCAAGCTTATAGCACGAACCGTTTAGAAAATATGAGGTTTTTACCCCATTTTGGGCCGTTTTGCCCCACTGTGCGACGTAGGGTAAATGTTATTTGGTGGGATTTGTTTGAATTTATTTTGATTCTCCCATTTTTGGCACCATTCTTGAAGGTTTAGGATATGGGATTGGAGTGTTTGAGAGGCAATGAAGGGATCATTGTTTACTCATAACACACGTGTCATCAGCGTAAGTGGTGAGGACAGTGGTAGGATGAGTTGGGATGTCAGAAAATAAATAAATAAAATTAAATAATGAAAGAAGCATTTATGATCAGGACACATCTTTTAGCTTCTGGCACTGGCTCTTGCCTTTGGCTCTGTACGGTTCTGAACGGGGATTTTAGTCAAATTTTCTATTTTCATAAAATAAGAATTAATGATCTGAAATTTCGACGTTCTAAAAGAAACAAGCTACTACTTAACATTTTAGTACTCAAAATATACAATAGTAGCAGCGTTTATGTTTGGGCTGAAAAGTTTGTAACCTGCATTAAATGTTAGTGGTCATTGGCTTAAACTAACAGTTTAATAACCTCCTCACACTATTATTCAAAAATATCAGAAAGCACTAAAGTCTATTTGGAAGGATAAAGTCCCACCAGAGGTCGCTAAAAGTCTTAATTTAATGTTACAATTAACCCTGTTTATCTATTGTCTTTTCGGCATTCTCTTCTCGACTGCTATTGTATTCATTTATATCATCTCTTTGGGGTATAAATGTTTCTCTTGTTCGTTGTAATTAAAACAAATGAGTTAAATCTATCAAATATAAACATCATAATTTGTGCAAAACATTGTTAGAAGATAATTTTACTAAGAGATTAAATATAGAATAAAATACATATTTATTTATTAAATACGAGTATATAACGTAATTATATATCGCACAAGGTTTTACAGGATACTATTCATGGCATGGTACAGTTGTCTTTAGACTTAATGTATAAATAAATTGTTGTAAGCTTCCCAATATTTCCATAACAGAAAATATCCTGAGGTATACAGTGATACAAAACTAACCACAAAACATAGATCACAAAAATTCACTCAAAATATTCAGTAGACTGTGATAAAGAATATGAAGCCGTTCTTAACAACGCATTAAACGCCATTAAAATCACTTAAATTTATTAAATTGGGGGAAGTAAAGGAATATTAAGTTTTTTTAAATATGGTTAATGGATGAATTTATGTATCAATTAAGACTTTATCATAAATAGTTAAAATAATGGTTTACAATGTTATATATTCATATTTAGAATGTACAGTAATATTTTTATATAGTATAGTAATAGTACAGTAGTATTTTAATAAAAATAATAAATAAATAAAATATTAAATAATGTAATAGAGAAGTTTTATCCTTAAAGGCAGTGAGAAGAATTGTATAGGTCATATTTGCTTTGTTTTTTTCTTAATTTTACTGTTGTTAACACTTTATTATTTTTACAAATTGGCAGCGAACACAAATCTCTTAATTTTTAGTAAAATTTAGTAAAATCATGCATCAACCCATTTGTACAAAGTTCACTTACTTAATGATATATTTTGAATTTTTCTTATTTGAAAACATACACATCTAATAAGTCCCCAAAAGATTTTTTTTTTCTAGTAAATTCTCATGAAAAAACTAAGTTGACCAAGCATGACGTGTATAAAAAAGAAAGCAGTCTCTTTAATTTAAGTTGTTTTAAAATTTCAATTCTGTGAGAAATAGGGGTTTTTTCTTAGTTGTAGTACACCATGCATAGAAAAATCGCCAGTAAAAACTATTTCCTTTGTTAAACTATCGAGATATAAAGCAAATTAAGGTCGTAAAAGCTATAAAACTATAAAACAAATAACTAGAAAATAGCTAGGATTTACGGTCACAATGAAATCTCAACATCCAAACTATCATAAAACCACTCCGCGATTTCAGACTCGAGTGGATATTTTCTTCTCTAAAACTAATTTAATTTCCTTCCAGCCGCAGTAGGAGCTTCCTTAAAACAAATGCCACTCAAATACTAGGAAGGAGTAGAAACGGAAATAAAATAACAATAAAGGGGCGTGGGTTAGAGTCCTGCCTAATTGGAGGTGAACTCTCCTGAGTACTTTATAAGGGCCGTTACAAGAAAACCGACTTAAGTGCACTGAATTAATGATCGCTCAAGTTGTTACAAGGAAGGTTGATACTTGATCGAGTTAGAGGAACACCTAGGACATGAATTATACGCGCACACACGCTCTCTGCTGGCGGTCAATTATTTTATCACTTCCAAGTCAGGCCTTTATGTCTTCAGCAAGCCAAGTTACAAAATTTAGCGCTATAAGTATTTAATGCAATTCAACAAGTTAAGATACACTCAAACGAGCTTTAAATTTTCATAGGCCGTTCGTAAGCTTTAGCGGAACAAAGTTGACGTTCAAATGAATATTCGAGTCTTAACATCAACTCTTTGTTTCCTGAAGAACTTGCGTATAACCTACTTTTTGTTCAGTCACACATTTCATTTTTGTTCAGTTAATCGATTTTCAAGATTTTTTACAATGAAAAATTTAAATTTTGTTATTTATATTTAATATTTAATTTATATCCAGAAAAAAAACTTACTCGATCCAGCTCAGTTACTTCTATATCTTGAGAAGTTTCTGTTAATAAACATAGAACAAAATAGAATAGAATAGAAAAATAATTTTACTCTGGGAGCAAGTCCCTTAAGAATGACAACTTAGTACAGAAAGATATGAAATTAGTTACATCTGGTCAGAGACATGATGAATAAATATAATGAAAAAAAAAAATAAATAAAGAAGAAATAATAATAATAAACAATGATAATGTAATAGATAATAATTAAATATATAAATAGGGAAATAAGAAAACATTTGAAATAATAAATAGATTCTTTTCATACAATGCTTATTATATAAAATAGAAGAACCTAAATGTTATATTCAGAGTGAGAAAAAAAATTATTTCGATTGGTATCTCACTTGAGCAAATAGTAACGAAAGTGTTCCAGAAAGAGTTAGATATCATTTAATTGAGAAAGTAGATTGTTAGCAAGACCTCGGATAAGAAGGAGGTACTTAAAATAGAGGAATTTGAATGTTTTCAGAGATTTCACTTGTCAATATGAGAAGGAATGGAATTCCATAAGATGGTAGAGCGGAATAGGCAAGAGCGCTGGAATGCAGTAGTTCTGTGGGATGGGGTATATAGATCAGAAAGACGGGATATTGTGTGCATTGAATTGACTGCAGAGCTGAATTGAAGCGTATTGTTAGTATAGGAAGGATGAATTTGGTAGAGGAATATTCCATGGGTATATTTTCTACGGAATATGGGATAGAGCCACTTTAATTCGGAATAGAGGAAAGAAACGTAGGAGCACCTCGGTTTATTGAAGACAAAATCTGGCAAAGCAGTTCATAATTAGTTTCAATCTATCTCCGAGAACCGTCAAGAGACCACCATAAACTAGATAACCATAATCAAGGTAAGGAATAATAGGGAGGAGACTAAAAGCTTAAGAGTTGACTGGGGAAGAAGGTGACGGGATCGGTGGAATAATTTAAGTAGACCTATAGAACGGTGAGAGATTTGGGCAATCTGAGATTTCCAAGAAAGGTAAAATATTCCCAAGATTTTTAACATAAGAGTAGAAAGGGATAGAATAATCATTAAGGATTTAGGGAGGATAATGGGTGTATGCACTAAGGAGGGAGCTAGATCCTATTATAATGGCCTGAGTTTTAGTTTCATTTAATTGTAATTTATGTAAGGTCGCCCAGGCACTTATTCTATTCAGGCCTTCCTGAATTTTGGCGAAAGCAGAAGGAAGCTCGGAAGGAGGAAATGAAACGTAGATATGTTTCTTGAAACATCTATTTGGCACAGCCAAAGTATTGGATTATCCGAAAATTATGTAGGTATATGTTTAGTGAAAGATCGTGATATTTTCCGATGCGACTCGCATCGGCCTTTAGGTAATGGACTGTATTTAAAACTATAAAAATGAGTGTTCGCAATTTTGGGGAAACCTCATTCACAAGATAACCGAACCAAATATTACAGAAAAAATCACTCACCTCGATGTGGCCGCCGAGGTACTTCCGCGACTTCTCGGAGGCCTCCAAAAGAATCGTGGGGTAACAAATGACTCCTGCAGGCTGAAACTCTTGGTCAAGATATCTTCCTCTCAAATCACCACTCATTAGTTGGGGATACCAAGTCTTTATTAAATAACACAAAAAAAACTTTTGGAAGGCTAATCTTAGCCTTAGTCATAAAAAGGCAGAAAGACCATAGGGCCTTGAACAAAAGGTAAATGCGCTCGTACTGACGGAAGACAGCATAAAAGAGAGACGTCTATTCCTGCAGGGATTAGTGGATGCGATACGAAGCTACAACTTTTAGTTTCCGAGAGTCAAAGTCAACTGCCCTCTGGGTGGCTATGGTAAAACTAAAGGGCCGATTAATCAAGGAATTCGGTAGAGGGCGTGACTATGAACGACACATTCTATTTTTCTCCTTTCCCCCTCACTAGAGCGCCGATTGGTGCGAACAGTATATGTTTTTTAAATAAAAATATATAATAATTGATTGGAATACACGATTTTTAAACCCAATCTAAATTAATAAAAACCAAGTTAATAATAGCTGCTGCTATGCGTGAAAATATCATAAAAAATGTAAGTTTAAATTTTTCACTTTAATACAAGATTTTTTATCGATGAACAAAAAAAAAATCAATTATTAGTTAAAATTATCTAAGATCTTCACTTATGAGAGATGGCGAAGCCTCGACGGGAGATGATGAAATTATATATAAAAGGACAAGCCATTTCCGTTCGTGATCACTAACCGCGAAAACTATAGAACTATTCTGTACCAAATATAACTACATCATCTTCATAGTTCAAGGAAGGTTTAGCAATAATAAAATTTATATAATTTTAATTAAATTACTGTTTAAAAAGCGATAAATAAGTGGTGTGTAGTAAAGCGAGCGCCATTCAAGAAAGGTTACAATGATCCGGTGTTAAATATAGCTAGAAATTGATAATAAAATTACTAAATTAAATTAATTTGTTATCCAAAAAGCTATAAATATGTGGTGTGACGAGTGGATTCCAGTGAAATTAAAAAATCGAATATGTGCAAGCGACAATAGCGCTTTAGTAAAACTAATGAACCTATCTGAACCAAATTTTAACTACATCATCTTCATAGTTCTTGAAAGATTTACAATTAGAAATATACTTCTATACTCATATACTTTTATAGTACGAAATCAAAATCCAACCAGATGAAATCAATAAAGTTATTTCTGCCAAATACAAATTATTACTAAATCAAAATGTTAAATTGCTTTTTTATATTGTGTGTAAAAATATGATCCACGGGCCTTTTGTCGTAAGCACTGATAATGCAGTTTATTTTCCGCAAGAGTTTCTTAATAGTCTTTATCCATCTTGATTATCAATTCATACATTAAAATTAAAAATTTTATGTCTAATGGTGCTTTTACGTAATCTTTAACCACCTAATCAGTGCAATTATAACTAGATTAATAATTACTGCTATGCGTGAAAAAATCATTGAAGAAATAATGCTCTTCGCTATCTTCATTGTTCTTAATACATTTATAGCTCTGAATAAATATAAAAAATCGTAAGAAGAAGTGAACCTCATTTCTTGATTACGTTTATATGATGAATTGTATTCGTTAACTCGAACGAACAATCGATTACTCGAAGTAAAATTTTTGTCTACACAACTTCTGATACTCTATAAGTCGAATTTTCTGAGGCGGGAGGCTCTGTAAGTCTCCTAGAACCACGAACATGTACAAACCTATCTCAACCCTATCCTCGCTTATCCTCAGTACTGTTTTAGATAGGCTTTTATTACGTTAGTTGTTTGTTTTTTTTTATTAGCCATGGCTACCAGGGTTAGAAGCTGATGTCTCTGCTGCTGAGCATCCAAATCAGCGTTTGATAATTCGTTGCACCCCTGCATGTATGCAGAAGAATGTTGCAGAATATTTTAAATTAAGTAATTTATTACATATGTATTTTATTATGTTTTATTTGCATAAGTGTCTCCGTTTCTGTTAACTTTTCTTCGAATAAATTCTTTAGAACATTAAGTTGTTTATGATTAATTACCCTTAAACACACACTTATGTACTGTAGGAAAAACTCGATATCTCGAAAAAATTGATAACTCGAAGTAAATTTGTTCACCCTTCAACTTCGGCTTGTCGAGCTTTAATTGCATTGCATCATAAAAAAGAAAATAAATAATTTTAAATCGTGTTTTTCTCATTCAACTGCTAGATAAGAAATTCTACTTTATGTTCCTCGAATAAAAAATAGAAACCACTCAAGGAGTTTATTTTTCTCCACCTTCCCCTGTCATTTATAACTATACTAATATTTCAGCCCTACAATAAACTTTGTGGAAATCCAAACAAGCTAATAAAAACTGCTTTTGCTACTTTTTGCGATCTTTCTTTTGGCGGAGAAGGGAGATATTTTCTCGGCTGTGGACGTATGAAAAATCGTTGGTAATCAAATAATTTTCAAATATTCCTATAGTCCACTACGAACTTCACCGAGAAAATATTTTATGAAAAACATTTCTTAAATTATACTTCGTGCATGCTAATTGTATTTACTCCATGTAATAAGATTATAATTTTAATATATATTTATCACTTTTGTTCTTGACTTAATACTTTTTTTTTATTACTTATTTATTGAAATTTACAACTGTATATACAAAAAAATATAAAACATCAAGAAAATGTAATGAAATAGATCAAAGTCAGAAACGTAAGGTATATTAAGATCTTTGTGGATAAGTTTGTTTGTGACGAAGTAAGGAGCATTGAGGATTTTTCTTTAAAAAAATTATTGTAAGTATTGGATGTGAAAAAAATAAAGGTTAAATTTAAAATATCTTAAAAATTCAACTATTATGATTAACTTTTAAGCGAAACAGTTCAGAAGCTATCAATATTAATGCAAAACTTTTGATTACATAAAACAGTTAAGTAATTGAAGTCGGTCGAGTTGAAGCCTCATCAAACTAACTCAAACATAACAAGGGGACTTTAAAGGGTTTCGAAATGGTCGCAACATTTGGCGAAGATGGTGATGTGTCATCACTGAGAAACCATGTATCACTGTTAAATATTTGCAATTGCTTTAAAATTAGTAATTATTAAAAAGTTTACTCACAGATCTTGTTGGAAACTCATACGGAGATTCCTGGTAAAACTATGTTAGACAAGTATTTCGCTGTTCTGACTAATGGGCCCTAGAATATTAGAAAAAAAAAAATTATCTTCGGTTAAGCTTTGGGGCTCCACTAAACCATCTTATTCATCACGTATCCAATCCAAAATCCATCGAAAAATCCTCAATGCTCCCTATTTTGAGACCAATAAACTTATCCATAAAGACCTTAATGTTCCATATGTTGCTGATTTAGTCCAAACCAGATACCTATCCTTTCATAATATGGTTCATAACCACTCAAATCCATTAGTTTCTCAACTTGCTTCCCACTCTATTCCTGATAATCCTCCGAGGCGTCTGAAAAGAAGATGGCCTGGAGACCTTCTAGTGTAGGATTTGTATTGATGTGCTACTGACGATTAGTTCTTTTCAAGTTTTGACATGTAATTGTAATCGTTATCAACACATTTACTTTATATATATATTTGTACAGTTGTAAATTTCATTGAATTAATAAAAAATATTTAAAAAATTGCATTAAACTATTTTTTATTATATCTCCAGTTTAAACATGATTCTTGCACTAACATTTTTATTTTTGAATGAATAATTAACGAAAAATAAACCGTCTTCATAGAATTTGGTTTAGGTTAATTTATTTCTAAAAAACAAATATTAGATCTTCAAAAAAACTACCTTTATAGATTTTGTTTAAACAAAGATGACGTCAGATTATAATTTAGCATTTAAAAGAACTCTTAAATACGAAATTGCATCTAAATAAAAAAATTAAAATTCATAACCTTCAAAATTTGCCTGATAAATTTACCTTAAACATACCTTTTTTTTAAAAAGGTAAGATTTTTTTCACATTTTTATCAATTCCACATTTTGATCAAAAATATAAAGTCGTGATACGTTTGAAATTATTTTGGTTCCATTTTTCTATCTGGTTTTAAAATCAAGTTGAAAATAAAATGTATTTTGGATTTTCCAACTTTTCAAATAGCTACCAATCAAGTTGAATTCTTTACAAAGTAATGGTGATTTAAAGAAAAGTATGAAGTTGCTGTATTTATTGAATTTGTACTAAAAAATAAACATTTTAGCGCAAGAATCATGTCGATATCATTTTTTTTAACTCGAGATATAATATAAATTAGTTTAAAGCTTAAAGTTTCCTTTTTTATTTTTTTTTTTTTTTTTTTTTTTTGCCAGGTCTATTAGTCAGAACTACAAAATACGTGTCTATTATGTTTTGTCCAGGAACCTCCGAAAAAAAAATTTCCAACAAGCTTCGTGAGAGACAGAATGCGTTCTCCCCTTGTCAGTTGTAATTTCATTAAATCATGATTTTTTACTATATTAATAATTGAAACTTTTTACAAACTTTTTGATCAGTTTTCATTAATGTAAAAATAAAGTACAAAATATTCTTATCTAATAGACAAATCATATGAACGAGATAATATGGCAATATTGACGATGTACTCCGGCAACCTGTCGATAACATTAGCATGTCAGTTGAAAACGATTAACATTATTGCCAGTGAATGTTCCAGCCATTATAGATATTACTATGATACATGACAATGAATACATTAGTTCACTAATAGGGCTTAATAAATATATCCATTATGTATATTGATAGAGCGCTTACATAATATATCACAATCTTAAACTATTTTTACTTAATAATACATTAGGAATAAAATTATACTAATAATAACAAAATTATTACTCTTTAAAATCGTTATAACCTTAAAGACAGTTATAGTTAAAGTATAGAGGAAAAGATGTAACTATGGGCACCCTTTTTTATTTTTGATTTAAAGTTACTTCTAACTTGAAAAAATCTAGATTTTTGTCTTTTATTAACAACAATAACAAGTTTTTTAAATGCGAGAAGGAAAAAACCGTGATTAATATAAATTATTTCATTTCGAAATAGCACCAGAATAATTGTGGAGTAAATATGGGCCCTCTTCAAAAAAATCATCAAAAATAGTTTAAAACTGGATAAAGCAATTCGAAACGGTAGAGAGTTTATTTGTGCAAGTGGTGATCTCTAACAGGAGATATGTCAAAGTACCCGGGGAAATTGTAAAAAAACAATTGTAAAAAAAATATACATCAAGTAAATGCATTGACAATGATCACAATAACATGTCAAAACTTTTTAGGACTACTCATCAGTAGCAATTTATTAAAAATTCTACCCTAGGAGGTCTCTAGGCCATCTTCGTTTCAAACGCCTCGGAGGATTGTCAGGAATGGAGTGGGAAGTTGAGAAACTAACGGATTTGAGTGGTTATGGAGCTTACTTTGAAAGGATAGGTATCTGGTGTGGGCTAAATCAGCAACATATGGAACATTAGGATATTTATGGATAAGATTATTGGTGACAAATTAAGGAGCATTGGGGATTTTTCAAAGGATTTTGAATTGTAAGGATTGAATACGAGATGAATTGGATGGTTTAGTGGAGCCCCAACGCTCAACTCCGTACGTTCAAATAGGTCTAATCACAGTCATGTATATGAGTCTTTTGTAATTAATTGGGAGCTTTGAACGTTTGTCTAGTAAATGTTGAAGTAGTCAGTAACGACGGGCAGCTTCTTGTCGTTTTAGTCTTAGATATCATTGTGAAATTATTTTATTCATATATACTTAAAATAGCAGTAAATACCAGTAAAAAAAAAAAAAAAAAAAAAATAGGCTTGACGAAACTCATTCAAAAAATATGAGATGAACTTCAATATTAATCTGTCTATTATATGCTATCGAAACAACTTTATTTTAAAAAAATCATAATATTTTAACTTTTTTTTTTAGTGGTAGGTACTCAATCGTATTTATTACTCTTGAACTTATTAAATTTTCTTTTTATACCAAGAAATATTATGCACAAATAAAAAAAAAACTGAATAAAAAACTCGTGGTATTGTGTAGAAATAGAATAGGTGAAGCCTTTAGAAAACCTCCTCTATTTTTTATTTTTTATTACTTATTATTTTTTTTTTTCAATTTCATAAGTTCAAACTGGCCTGACGATTTACGGCAAAGCATCTTAAATCCGCTTTAAAATGGCTTTTTAAAATCAGCTTTTAAATCAAATTCGGCATAACTGCTGTTAGAGATCACAACTTGCATAAATAGTGAAAGTCCATAGTTAACCGGCGAGACAGTTGGAGCACTAGGTGCATTCATTATTAAAAAAACATTTCGGCGGTGAGTGCACTTCAAATTCTAAATCAGGGTAATATTTGGCGAACTTACAAAATGCTGATGATAAAAAACATGCAAATATAACTCATTCGGACAATGAAGATGATATGAAAGTTCTTTGTTTAATTTTAACTAACAATTATTATTAATATGTTATCTTTGTAAGAAAAAAATAAAGTAAATACATCTGTTCATGCACATATTTATTATTTTGTCCTATTTAAAAAAAAAAAAAAAATTGTAGATTTGAAACCTATTCAAATTTTAATATAGCTCACCCAAAAAAAGCTATATCAAAGTTATATATTGTAAGATTTTTATCATGTGGCCCAAAAATGTCCTTCCGCCATCTTAAAATAATATTCTTAAGGACAAGAATTTATAAAATCATTAAATCTTCGGGAAAAAAAATAGTATCCATAAGGACGAAAACTAATTCTTAGTGGGGGGGACAGTGGCCAAAGATGTCCTATGGCCGCCGAAAATCATCAGATCCTGGTAGATCTGAAAAAAAAACCCAGTATTTATTAATGATAAAAACTTAAAATCTTGAATATATTTCAAAATAGCATCCTTAAGGACGAAAACTAAACGAACAACAATAGCGGAATATCCTTAGGAAAACTTAAAAAACCTTCAAATCCTGAAATATTTCAAAATAGCATCTTTAAGGACGAAAACTAATGTATATTTGGTCCCAAGATCTTCCACTATCTTAATAGTATAATTGTATCCTTAAGGACAAAAAGAAATTCTAAGTGGGGAAGGAGAGTGACCAAGGATAAGGATGTCCTTCGGCCACCAAAAATCGTCAGATCCAGGCAGATCTGAAAAACAGTATCCTTATAGCAGAATATTTAATATTTTAATGAAATATTGAACACTTTTTGAAAAATTAATATTTTCACTCGTTTTTTGTTTTTTTTGCCTCCTGAAAATTTTTAAAAAAACCGACATAGCAGGTTTTGACTCTAAAGGCTTCAGTCAGATAAATTTTATGAATTATAACATATACTAACAAATGCTTAGAGCATTGATGGTTACAGGAATTCTTGCTGTACCTAATCGTTTTGTTCAACGGCAAACTCAACACGGTATCCAAATATTAATACAGCTGATCTAAAATTAATGAGAGTTTGTATTGCTTCAGAATGACTAGTTGTGAATTGTTTATGGATATCAACTCCGAGAACTAGGAACGTATCAGGTTTGTTGGGTCTAGAACAGTCGATCCGTTTCTCATTAAACGTATCCGGTTTCCCTCTAAGATAAATAATATAAATTCTCCTAACAGTGGAACCAATCTTGAAAGACGACGAAATATCTATTAAACCATTGTGCTTTTTTTTAACCCTTTTATTTTTGACTATCATAATCTTTCTCAATAAAACAAATTATGTGATAGGGTTATAATATTCCTATTGATTTTTTTAAAGCAAATTGTCGAAATCGTTAACAGTTATAAGCCCAAAAGGGTGCTGTTTTTCAGATTATCCACTCTCCCTCCCCACTTAGAATTTTTTTGGCCTTAAGGATACTATTTCGACTTTGCCGTTGAACAAAACGATTACATTTATTCAAGATTCAACGATTTTATTAGTTTTCGTCCTTAAAGATATATATTTTTTTTTTTAAGATTGAACAATTTTATTAGTTTTCGTCCTTAAGGGTAATATTTTATGATGACGGAAGAACATTTTTGGGCCACATAAATGTTAGTTATTGTCATTAAGAATAATATGTTGAAACATTCCAGGGTTTAACGGTTTTTAATCTATCCGAAGGATATTCCGCCATTGTTGTCCTTTTATTTTTCGTCCTTTATGGTATTATTTTAAAATATTCCAGGCTTAAACGAATTTAAGATGCCGGAAGGATTATCCAAAGGATATTCCGCCATTGTTGTCCTTTTAGTTTTTGTCCTTAGGGATAACATGTGTACTATTTTGAAGTATTCCAGGCTTTAACGATTTTAAGGAAATGTAATTTAAATATTGGAGATGGTGATTTAATTTTATAATCATATGAAACTACTAAATATGAAAACACATCCATACTTACATTATTTATTTTTTATTGTACATTAGAACTCCCTAACCTGCTCCTTTTCCATTTTTGAGAGTTTAAGCAGGATTCCATGAGATCCTAATTCCTATCTTTCTCCGCTTCATTTGTATCTAATTCAGCGGAGCTAAATGAGAGATCGATAAATATTCCGATCATTGTAGAAGCTGGTTGTTTCCAGAACTCCATTGTCAAATTCTCTTTGTAGAGAATCGTAGGTCTTAAGTGGATTTAAACTCTTGAGTAGATTAATGTTGGAATGATGGGAAAATATTTGAACCAGTAAATTTGGTCAATAAGAAATTGTTTTATAAAGTTTATAATTTGATATGTATATAGTCATGAACGTGTGAACTATTAAGGGTGTAGTAAGAGATTTAATTAAAGGCTTTGGTAAATATCTGGTGGCTTATAGGATAAAAGAGAATTAAAATTGTGAGGAAAATCAAGTAATAAAAATCAAAAAATATTTTTGGTTCACAACATAGACAAGATATATTAAAGTATTAAAGTAGACTACAGTAGATTAGTTCTAAGATAAAATTACTGCGTAATTAAAAGTAGGGATGTGTCGCTACTCGATTCTATCGATTCTGAAGAGAAGAATCGGTATCGAAAATCGATAGTACAATGTCGATTCCTAGGAACCGATCGATACCGCTTGGTACGGAATTTTCAAACAATCTTTGAAATTCACGCAGTAACAAAGCACGGTTAGCGTCAAATCGTTAAAGATAGGTATTCCCTATTCGTAAATTAAAAAAACTGAACTAGAAGCACTGAAGAAATGCAGTGGAGCAAACCGCACAGTTTTTCTTTTGTTTCTTATGATTATTGGATTTTTGTTATCCTAAAATAAGGATTTTTTAAAAAAAAATCTCATTACATGTATATATTATTTCATGTACGAACCCTCACCCCTTATATACATATAATTATAACAATATCAAGTTAAATATTGGTGCACCTTCCCATTAGTTAAATGTTTCATTAATATTTGGGATTCGTTAAATAAGAAATAAAAACCAGAATTTCGATCATTAACGTAATATTGCAGATAATTATAGCCATTTTTAATTTACTAATTTATTTCTTTAATAATTGTTAAATCATATCATATGACTAAGGCTTCAAAAATTAAGTGAAAACATAATTAATCCGTAGTTTCAAAAATTAGAATTCATTTTTTTTTTAATTTACAATAAAGTTAGTAAACAAAAGATTAATTAAAGTTTCCAATAATTTAAAATAACAAAAAATAAAAATTTAGGCTGTAACTAAATCTAAGTAAATAACTCCCAGGATATCGTGAAGAAGTAGATAATTCAAAGTTATGCATTTCTCAGAAAAGAATTTTTTAATCGTGTTCCTAAATCACTTTTAAATATCATTTGTGCCAATATAGATATTTATTATACCAAGGTATTAGCATTATACCAAGGAAGCACAATTGAACCAATTTTTCATAAACCAGATTGTAATCGTTAACTCATTTTCAAGGTAATTTGATTTCTAAAGTTCTTCACAACGACTACCGAAAAAAAACAATATATCAATTTTAATTGATGAACGATTGCTCAACATTATGATAAAGTAATAATAATATTATTTTTATCTATACAAATTGACTAGATATATTTTCTTATACAGTTGTGAATTTCAATATATAAATTGAATAAAATATTGCAAATAATGAAACGATGTAACTGTTATGATAAAAAGACAAAGAAGTATAAATATACAGGTAAAAAAAAAAAAACTTGAAAATTCACACGTGTCTCCAAACGATATTCTGCATGAGGAACCCGATAAACAATACAGACACCGTGCCGTGGACAAAGTGCACTCGAAGAAGAAGTTGAGAGTGGCCCTCGAGTTCTAGAGAGATGAAGATTTTCCGTTTCAAAAAGAACCATTGTTCTGCTCGCAATGAAGGAATCAGATACGGTGTGAGGCCATGACAGCTCCTAAATAGGAAATTCCACGGCTTATTGAATCGCCTGGCATGAATTACGGCCCCAGATATCGACACCAGATAAAAAAGCTCTTTCCTGAAAAGCGGATTTTACCAAAAGCTTGTAAACTGATGTCACAAACCGGAGAAGGAACCCGACAGTCGGGACAATTTTCCTTTTTATACGCGGCCTTTTAAAGTTAAACTTTTTATAGGGCCCTTTTAAAGGCCGGGCCCTTAGTCAAATTTTAAAGCTATTGCTCTTTACTGCTGATTAAATCGTGAAAAGGGCCTGTTATGGGATTCTATAATCGAAATAATGATGATTGATTCGTGGCTCAAGGGTTAAAAATAAAACTCTAGCGCCCTTTCCCGTTTTCAAAAAACATAAAAAAATATGAATAGCTTCGGCAATATTTTTGAATATCCTTAAAATTCGCCAAAATAGTTTAAAATTAAAAAAAATTGTACTACTTGAGACAAATTGTACTATAATTCTTAGGTGAAATGAAATGATATAATTCTCTAGCTGTAAATTTTAGAAAAAAAACATCAAAGATCAAATATTGAATCAACATGTCAGATATAAAGGAGTTCAGCATCGGCAATTCCCGCCTTGAACTTACTACATTTTCTTGGGAGATCTTTTATCTTTTCATTCGATTTGGCTCAGACATATACATCGTCGCTATCTATATGTATAAATTTGTTATAATTTTCGTAGAACTTTTTATAAAATATTTTTTATGAAGTTTAGATATTGTTCTAAGTAGTAGTCATTTGTAAGTCTGTATTCAAAGTTTTGTACTCACATACCAATTTAGGCGTATTATTTATTTATGTTTTACATTTATAACCAAGATATGTGATATATTTAAGCTTTCCTTGCTCTCCCAACGTTTAAACATATTCACACTATTTATGCTATATATAAGAAAACGAAAAGGACATCTGGAAGGTAACAGGATTTTGAGCAGCCTTTATCATTCAGAAGTGATTTTCGTTTTGCATCCTTAGGGTTTGGGTGAAGGAGCGAGAGAAAGGGGTGATAATCGTATGCTTTTAGCTATTTGATAAAATAACTTGGAAACTGTTACTTTTAGCTAATTTTGTATATTATACATTATAAAAGAAAATGGAATTTGCAACAAATTTGCTTATATTCATTTTTTCGCTCAAATTAAAATTTTTAGAGCGGTTCGCCACTAAAGATTGGCTAATTAACGGTAGTTGCACTACTCCGCATTATCGGTACTCATTTGACTATAAGTCCGAAACTATTTGTCCGATTCAAATTTTTTTTTTTTTTTCAAATAAAATCTTGTTAAATTTACTATCAGGACCTATTCATGAAATGTCGATCAGGTTCCGTAAAACACCAATGCCAGCACACGTACTGTTCTGAAGTTCTTATTTTGTCGACTCATTCTTCGATATAACTCCAAAAATATTTGTCTAATCCCAAATTTCTTTTTTTTAATCTCAAAGCTGGTTAAATTAACTATCGGGTCTTATATATGAACTTTTAATTAAATCCAGTGGAATATCCATGCCACTACACTGAAAACCGCGTAAAATCCAAGTTTATTCGGCATATTTTTCGCTCTCGCCAAAACTCCAATACAATTTGTTCGATCCCAAATTTTCTTTTTTTCATCTCAAAGCTACTTAAATTTACTATCAGGTCATATATAGGAGGTTTTGATTAAATCCCACGAAATACCCACTGAACATATATAAAAATTTTCATATTTTGCCAAAACAAACACATTTAGCATGGCATCAGTATTACAAGGAATCCCAATAGAGGATGCAATTAATTCATCAATCCTAATTAAAGTAGACTTTTTAATATTTCTGTATTATATCTAAATTGTGATTAAGAATTTTTTTATTGGCAATTTATATTTCAACTGATATATAAATGTTGAGAATCGAGAATTGATTTTGTGCTGATAGTTTTAATGTATAATCAATACATTTATACTCATTCACATTATAAATCTGATATGTCTCATTATTCATCCTTTTTACAAAAAAAAAAAAACTGCTAACAGCAGCTAGAATCCTGGAGAAGAGGACGAGGCTACGCACCTCAGCTAGAGCTAGGTCAGCTGTCTCGTCAGCAGGGGCAAGATAAATAGGTTTCAGGAACTTCGTCATCAGAGCTCTCTACATCAGCCAGGTAGAACTGCAGCCATAGTCAGTTCATCATTAGTTGACCAATATCCACAATGATCTTTCTATATAGTGTACAACAGTTTTGTACATACATATATACTAGCATATATGTATATATGTATGTACAAAACCCGTAGCGACTTTGCCTGCTCTCATAAAAAAAAAAAAAGATATACCTAATTTTAACTGACGATTGAAGTTTTATTTGTTTATCGATAAAAGTCTTGTATGATAGCATCCAATCGATTTTTTCACGCATAGCAGTCATTTTTAGCATGTATGTAAATTTGTAATTGTAAATTGCACTGATTAGGTGTGAGAAGATCACGTAAAAGCATAATTAGACATCCAAGTTTTACTTTTCCTGTAAGAGATAGTAATTATGGTGGACAGAGTTTATTAGGAAACTCTTGCGGACAATGGACTGCAGTATCAGTGCTTACAACAAAAGGCCCCGAATCATATTTTAACACAGTATAAAATTTAAAAAAATAAAGGATCTCAATTTTTAGTCAGTAGAAATAATTTAATTGATTTCATCTGGTTGGATTTTAATTTCTAACCATAAATGTATGTTGCAGTATGGCAAACCTCGTTCCTGCCACTAAACATTTTACATTTAAATTTGTATTGTTGCTAATTTTTTTTTCTTCTTTTTTTTTAAACAGGATTCTACAACCCGCGCAAGAAAATAAGCTCTATGCGTTCTTGTCCTGTGCTACCATCATCTAGTTCCTGACGCCGAAGAATCCTGCAGTCCGTCCATCGCAGCCTGGGTCTTCCAATTCTCTTTCCATGTATTTGCGCGATTAGTACACTCTTGGGAATGTCTCCTTCAGACATATGTGCCATGTGCCCAGTCCACCGGATTCTTCCGATCTTAATGACCGAGACCACATTGAGATCATCCTAGAGTGTGTACACCGCTTTTGTCTCCATTCATTCCCGGCACATACCGCTCCAAGGATTCGCCGAAGAACTTTCCTTTCAAAAATTCTTATCGTCTTATCATCAGACATTGTTGTTGTCCATGTCTCAGAGCCATATGTGAGGACAAGCATGACCAATGTCTTAGTGTGAACTTCGTTTTTTTCTGGACACTACCCAACTGGTCAGCTGCTTCCTGAGGGCAAAGTAGCATTTATTAGCTGCCAAGAACCTCCTCTTAACTTCAACACCTATCCGGTTTTCTACCTGCGAGCCGAGGTAGATAAATTCAGACACCTGCTCGCATTCATAAGGTCCAAATGGTATTTTTTTCAATCCGACAGTACGGCTTGGCTGGTATCCATATACTTTGTTTTCTCTTGATTAATTTCCAGCGGCAAATAGCTGTCTCAAGAGCAAGGAATGCCTTGGCCACAGCTCTGCGAGAGCGTCCCACAATATCTATATCGTCCGCATATGCCAGTATTTGAAATAGTCTGTTAAACAAATTCCCCGTGTTTCGCAATCCTGCATCCTTTATGGCTTTCTCGAGGACTAAGTTAAATAACAAACATGGCAAGGTGTCTCCTTGTCTCACTCCTTTAGCGGAAAAAAATCCTTCAGAGCTAAAACTTCCTAGAACTATGAAAATTATTTGGTACAGATGGGTTCAAAGTTTTACAATTCCAAACTCTATAGAAGTATGGCTCTAGTCTATCGTTCAAGTTCTAAACTTCATTATGATCCATACGTCACAAAATATATTTATAGCTATTTGATAGCAATTTAATTGAATTAAGCAAATTTTGTTATTAATTTTTAGCTTCATATAACAGCATATCTGTGTGACTTCACTGATGGTTATACTCTTCAGTAAACAAACTATATTGCTTTGGATGGAATTAGATATATCGAACGTAGCTGGACCAGAGCGCTCCCTGTTTCCCTCTAATGCCAGAAAGGCGTCTTCTCCACCCCTCCTGCCTGTCCGGTCTCATAAAGACAAAAAGACGTTTGAGCGTACTTGTTGATACCTTATCAGGGAGGGTGGAAATTGAAAACGTCTCCCGAGCCGCTGGGATTAGCGGGCAGATAAAGGATGTGACATTTGAATCCCTTGGGAGCCTCTGACACGGATCTACCCTCTGATATCTCAAACCATCTCCTTACTCCTTCTAAAGTATTTTCCTTCCACTCGTCCTCTGGGGCCTGATTAACTTTTCCTCTTTCATATAATTCGAAAAAAGAAAATAGAAAATTCCTTTCGACGGTTCAGTAGAAGTATCTAACTATTGGAAAACAAATGTTTAATATATATATATATTATTAAAATTTACAGCTGTATATAATATATACATCTAGTAAATGTGATAACAATTACAATAACATGTCGAAACTTGAAATGAACTACTCATCAGTAGTTCATTCATTTCAATAAAAATTTCTACAGTAGAAGGTCTCTGGGTCATCATTCTTTCAGACGCCTCGAAAAATTATTGGGAATGGTGTTGGAAGCAAGTTGAGAAATTATAGGATTTGAGTGGTTATGGAGCTTACTATGAAGGAATAGATATCTGGTTTGGGCTAAATCAGCAACATATGGAACATTAAGATCTTTATGGATAAGTTTATTGGTGACTAAGAACAGAGCATTGAGGATTTTAGTTAAAATATTAAAATACTTTCTTAAAGAGACAACTCTAACTATAGCAGACTGACTCTATTAAAGTTCCAAACAGGCTCTGCCGCAGACGTAATTATGTCTTTTGTAATTAATCGGGAGCTGTAAACGTCTGTCTAGTAAATGTTAAAGTAATCTTTAACGACGGGCAGTTTCTTGTCAACAGGGATTAGTGAAATATTATAAGAGGATACTGTAGTACTGTTTAAAATATATTTCTTTTCTTCCTCTACATGTTTTAAAATTAACAACTGATTACAATGAAATTAGAAATGTAATTATTTTATTTTATGAAGAAAATAAGCTGTGATGTAGTCTGGGCTAAGAAAAAACACTTCGTTGTGACTTTTAATGCAATACCAATGTTTCAACCTGCCTTGCAGGTCTTTCTCAACGCAAAAAATAACGAAACTAGCAATACATTTTGAACATTCTAACTTATTTCATCATCATTATTCAGCTATATTATGGAAACTAATTAATTGAAGTACAACTTTTGATATTCATTTGTAATTTAAGTTAGTATATTCTTCTCTAAACGTTCAACTCTATAACTTGAATGTTAATGAAAACGTATACTTATTTACTGAAAACTATTTGGACATACGCTTCTCAGATATACGGAACAGCTAAAAAGTCACATAGTAACAACCTCCAAAACATTCAGGATAATCACAAAAGCACTATGGTACGTAAGCAACATAACTTTACATACTGACCTACGCACGCTAACAGTTAACGAACAAATACGAACCAACTACAAACAATTCCTCGAAAAATTACATGAATATCCTATTACACTTATAAACGACTTGACCACAACACATATTCCCGAAAACACCCATAGAAGGCTAAAAAGGAGCTGGATGAGAGACCTCCTAGACTAAAATAAAATAAACATACGGAGGTACCGCTGGTTTCTACTCTCCAGTATGCCTTTCAAGCCATTTTCTTTCTTACAACACATTCACTGGTTGTCTAATTGTAATAGACATGTGCAAATAAATATTTAAGGTCAAACTTTTTTTCTTTTTTTTCACGAAACGGCCTTGGAGACCACGCGAATATCAATTTTTGGCTCCTCTCTTGTTTTTTCTTTCCTTCCATTTTTCTTTCATTATTTCTGCGTGTCTTTTTTTTTCTTTCTTCTGTCCACGTCACTCCCTTTTTTGAACTTCTCCTGCCCACAACAACCTTCAATTCCTTAAGTCTGTTTCTATATCTTTCTCTGTCCTGACAGTCCTGGTCCGTTATACCTAATCTTTTCGTTTCTTCTTTCATCTGTTTTATATATCCTCCTGAGCTTTTATATCCACTTTTTTGTTAGTTGGTTTCTTTGCTATTTTTAATTATCATTTTTATCCCTGAATACGGAAAACAGCTGAATTACTGAGCGTCAAATCCAAAAAAACACTGAAGGATATTAGTTTTTGCCTGGATCTAACGATTTCTGACGCCCGAAGGATATCCTCGGTCACTCCTTCCCGACAAATCATTTTTCGTCATTTTGAAAAATTGATTAAATGGTCATTTTTTTAAAAATATATTAAATCTTTTCGTTTTTGAAAAGGAAAGTTTTTACATTAAATCCTTTAGATTTTGGTAAATCTGTGACATATTTATAGAGAATCTGAAGATCAAATGAAGTCAAACATTTACCAAAAAGTTTACGAAAAAATTGATAAATAGGAAGCTATGGAAGAACATTTTTCAAACAAAGAAAATTATATTTTTATAAAGATAAGTTTAACTAGAAAATTATTGACACCTCACATAGCTCTTATTATAATAAAAAAAAAAAAAGAAAGAAACTTTATTGGAGATGAAAACAGAAGTAGGCCTCTCACCTTACTTTGATAAAACACTGCTAATTACGAACGCGGAAAAGGTGGATATCGTGAAAGTGACTGGTATGATACCCTATTACTACAAAAGGCGAAGAGGAAGACAGTTGAAACGATGGAGTGACTTCTTTAAGAAGGCCGGACCACTGGAGAATGGCAAGGGATAGAGATATATCAAAAGAGAAGGGGATACAAATCGCGCTTCCCAGTAGGCTGGTCGTATGGGAAAGTCTAGACCTATACTGTCTGAGGAAAGGCCCAAGTTCGAACTCACAGAAAAATTTTGTTTTTAAATATGATAATTATTGTGGAATAATTTGTAAATATGTAAAATTTTTATTTTTTATCATATTTATTTGAATTTAAGGTTTATTTGTTGAGTTGTGGACATAATAAAAGGCTATTATTATTATTTTTACTATTTTGACTATTCCGTATTTTGTGTTAAAAATCTACAAGATCTTGGTTTCCAATTTTGTGCAAAAGAATACTCTCTTTTCGAAAGATATCTGAAGACCCACCTTTCTTAAACATTCTACCAGAGTTGCCGTCAAAATGATTTTTTTTTTTTTTTAATTATTATTTATTTAATTATTTAATGTTATCATTACTATCAGATCTGATAAACAGAATTATATCTTACATAATTTAAAGCTGCGTTTCTGCCCTTATGATATTCAATATCTAGGTCAAGTTGCGTTATAGTTTTAGAATTGAAATTCCATTTTAGCACCTGTAGCTCTGATTGGAGCACTGGCCAACTGCAAATAACGGGAATTGTATTAATTCACGACGAGTGGTTTATACCCCCTCCCACGGCTCTGTTGATTGAAAATTATATTAATTTGCTGTTTGTAGAACCAACTTCAAAGGTTCCTCATCTGCCCTTCTCAAGTTTAGTTTGGAACAAATACAATCCATCCGGATATTTATTTATTCAGGTATTAATTATTATTCGGTATTATAAAGAATAATAAAGTAAATGAGAAAGTTATAATTAAAACAATAAAATTAGATTTTAAATTAATTGAAGGGTCAAGTGGATGAAGGTAATAAGTAAAATTTCGAGTTTCAAGAAAACTTCTTTCTTTTTTTTTTCACTTTATTTTTTTTATAAACACCTGTCACTCAAATCACTACAATAAGCGGATTTGACATGAGAGATTATGTAAAATTGGTATATCAGGCTTAAAGGAGTTCAGCACTCCAGTCTTGCATTTTTGTTAAAAGTTCCATCTTAGGAGATCTCTTAACCAGCTCCTCTTTAGCCTTATTCTGGTTGTCTCTGGCATATCCAAAGTCGCCATGTTTTTTTTTTTTTTTTCGGTTTTAAGACTTGCTAACACAAGTCCAATTTTGCCAATTTAGCACTATCCAATAACGAATTGGATTGCTTACTATAGCCCCAGAGCTCAACTCCGTATGTCCAAATTGCTCTAATTACTAAAATGTTATTGAGTCTCTTCTAATTAATTGTAAGGTTTGAACGTTTGTCTAGTAAATGTTGAAATAATCGAAAACGACGAGCCGTTTCTAGTCGTTTTAGTCTTATATTTTTATTTTTATTTCATTTATATTCTTTCTTATTTCTTCAAAGCCTCTGAACGATTTTTATTTCATATTATCTTTAATCATTTAGTGATTTTTCGCAGAATAAATAAATTATTTATTTATTTATATTTATCTATTGTGCTTGGTATAATTCCTAATTCATTATTTTATCTGACAGTAGTTTTATAAATGTTATCGTTCCCAAAATATGTTTATGATATATATGTAATTGATATCTATAATATTAAACCATTATGAATCAAAGTACAATGATAGGAAACAGACGATTATGGATGAGCTTTGAATCCCTTCAAAAAGCAGTATTAATTATGTTAATGTGAACTGGGAGGGGGGAACATCTCAACTGTTTAACATCTCATTTGCATAATGTATGAGTTGACTATTGATTAAAGAGCAGGTGATCTATAATTTGGAATATGATTATATAGAGGAGGAGTTTGGATAAGTTATTGTAAACCGGATATTTTTAAAACTGGATTAAAATATTCAAATACAATATAGAATAAGTATTTTAGCGGAAACACTAACTCTATTAAAAACCTAAAGATTTTTGAAGCACTAGATAGATAGACAAGCTGTTGATTTTTTTTTATTTTTCCAGATGAGAGTATTATTATTTTTCAAAATTTTACATACCTATATTCTTTAAATAGAGCCAACGAATCACTTTCATCATCATACTCTTATGGCACCTTACGGTCCTTGCAGAACCCTGGGAATGGTCCTGGCCTCCTCTATTCTTCTCTTCCAGATTCTTCTCAGATCTGTCCTCAGCTGTCCGTCTCCATCCTTTAACTCCCAGAGTCCTAAAATCGCCCTCCACATCTTCGAGCCTTCTCTTTCCACCCGAGTGTCTCTACAACATCATCTTAGAGAGCCTGCTAGCTTCAATTTCTTGTAAATGTCCTAGCCATCTGCTTCTTTTTTTCTGGGGCTGCTGCCTGTAGAGTCTTCAGTTCTTGAGTCGTCTCCAAAAATTTATCCCATACTTAGTTAGACCATATATTTTTCGTAGGATTTTACTCCTTTTTTATCATTTTTCCTCGTGTAATTTCATGTCTTGCTACCGTACATAACAACCAGTTGTAGAATCGATAGACTCTTATTTTGAGATTGCTGGATATATTTCTATTTTGAAAGTTTTTCATTAGAGACAAATAGCACCTGTTCCCTGCTATTATTCTTTTTTTTTTTATTTCTTCTTTGATACTATTGTCCTCAGTGATAATATCACCCAGTCTACGTCCTCTTTCTTATTTGGTCGTCACCATGTATTAGATACGAAAACTGAGAGTTGTTAAAAAAAAAAATAACTTTTTGTCATTACTTCTACTGCAAAAATTCTACGAAAAAAATCTATCTAATGCAAAACAATAAGTCATAGTAACACAAATGAAAAAGTAACTATTAACTAAGAAAACGAAAAAAAAAAATGTGCCTATGAGTAAATAAATTTTACTTATGAAAAATATATATTTTGCTTTTCATGTAGCTTATTTATAAATGATGCTGTTCAGTATTCCTTCAACGTTCTATCTTCATCTTGTTAATTTGGATTTTAGGCCAGATGTGTTTCTAGCTGAACTGAGAACCGTTCAGCTGAAAATTCCAACCACTCTGCTGATTCTTCTCACCAGATTAGATTTTGATAAATAATTTTCGAGCCTATTCCTTTTGGAAATCAATAATTTTCATGCATCAAAATCTTTATTGCTTAATAATTCATGCATCTTTATTGTGAATACATAAAGAACTTATATTATTTTCTAGGTATATCATATGATTCGGGGTGCTAACTGGCACCCTGAGGCACGGTGCACACTGGAGATACCGGTTTCTAGAAATGCGTTTCGAAATTGCTTGAAACTGAAAGATAGGATTAACGTATGTGGGTGCACAAAGCGTTTCTGGAAACCCGTTTTTTTTTTTTTTTTTCGAAACCCCGTTTCATGAAACGCTGTGTGCACCAACCTACGTTCATCCTATCTTTCAGTTTCAAGCAACTTCGTTTCCATGTTTCTAGAAACGCGTTTCTAGAAACCGGTTTCTCCTGTGTGCACCGCGCCTAAGTCTTTTCACAAAATATATTTGCAGTTTTTATTTTTTGTTCACCTACCTATTTCATTCGCATACCTATCAGAGTTGTGTCTCTATCCATCCATGCCAACTTCATCGTTTGTTTCATTGTCTTGCCTTATTCCTCTCCTAACAAGCGGACATATTTTCTATAAGTGGTTCGGTCTCTTCCTCGTGCTCTTGTACTTACAGGTCTAAAGCTTCAATCACCTCTCTAGGGTCTCGATCGTGAATCGTTCTGAAAACGTTGCCGAGAGGAGTCTTTCAAAAAAGGACTTCCCTTATTCTTTCTTAGATTTTCAACTGCTCCTTACACTGTTTCACTAGCGAATCTGCTAAGGTATTTAATTGCAACTGCGGTATTTCATATTACGTCCTTGTCCAATGAATCCCAACTCCTATATTCATGCATCAAATATGGAGTTTGACCTAATCGCTTGCACACAATTCTATTACAAATCTGATAATAGACATGGTTAGCTTTTACAATTACATTTGAAATTTCTTTGTCTATATTTTCCGATTTGCTAATAGTTGTTCCTAAGTAATCACTAGTGACTATGCTTCCTTAAGATGACATAGCATTTCTCTTATAATTATATAAATGGACATTGAATTAATCGTGAAAATATATTGATATTTTCAAATTTCCACCAATTCTTTTTATTTTAATATTCATTACAAGACTAAAACGACAAGAAATTGCTTTTCGTTATAGCCTTCTTCAATATTTAATAAACAAACGTTCAAACCTTTCAATAAATTACAAATGACTCATTTACATGACAGTTATAGGACCTATTCGGAATTACGGAGTTAAGCTTTGGGGCTCCACTAAACCTTCCAATTCTTCTTGTATCCAATCCTTCATAAAATCATCAATGCTCCTTATTTTTTCACAAACATCCATATAGATTTTAGTATTCCAAATGTTGATGGTTTGGCCATAACCAGATACCATGGCTATTATTTCATAGTAAACTCCACACCCACTCAAATCCACTTGTCTCCGAACTTGCTTCTTACTCCATTATTAATCATTATATGTCATTTTAATCATTTTCCTCAAATTTACTTGTTTTATATAAAAAATATTGAGTATACGCATTTTTTTAGAGTTTTTAAAGAAACGTAAATACCACACCATTTTTTTTTTAAACTAAAATAAAAACTCAATGCATTCAAGATGAATGTTTACTTATTTGTATAAATAAAATTATTTTCATTTGATTTCAGATGTTCCAGAGGCTAAAATCAGCTTAGGTACCTCGTTAAAAGCAGACGAGATCAGAGAAGGGAACGATGTATATTTCGATTGCAAAGTCAAAGCTGTTCCTCCAGTATACAAGATTGAATGGAGGCATAACGTAAGTTCATTATAATTATAAGTATTTATATAATTTAGTATTTTTAATAAAATTTGTGTGTCATAAATAAGGTGTTATCTTATTAATACGAAAAAATCTTCTCAAGACGATCTTTTTAACCTATTATCTTCACTGACAACTCAGAACTTTCTACCATCAGTTCATCTGAGCTGGAATACTTCAAGGATCAATAATCGTTCCAATATTCTATAACAACATATAGTTTTCTTTACTAGTTACGAAAAATAACAACGGAAAAGGATATTGTACAAATAAATATATTATTTCCCTCTAGCACCTAAAATATCTCCAATTTTTCTCTAAAATGTCCGAATTTTACATCTTTTATAGAAAAAAAAAAAAAAAAAAAAAAAAAAAAAAAACCAAACAGGAAACTCAATCTGGGGTTAATAGTATTTTATGTATATTCTGCACAATTTATTCCCGAGACAATGGTAATTTTGATAAAAAAATTAAATGTTTTGGGTTTATAATTTATTTTATTGTCGGTTTTTAAAGCTCTTCATATACTAATTTTGTATTCCCTTTACTATTTTTTCTAATAATTCCATTTTTGGAATGATGGTTGAATTTTTTCATAGTATTTGACAGATCGGTACTCCGTAGAGTAATGCGGCCTTAAAACGCATTTATAAAATTTGAGCTTGAGCCAGAGTGAAAGTCTCCTTGACAGTCGAGCTCCTAACTGTTCCTAATCTCGTAATGTCAAACTATCAAACTACGCATAAACCCCTCGCGTTCCCCAAAAAAGTATCGCTTTTGACCAACCGATAAAATATGTACTATGTTAAAAAAAAAAAAAGACAAGGGGATATAGTTGATGAGTGAATATAGAGCTAAATTGTAACAGTGCGATGAACAATATAGTTAGTGAATAACCACATAGAGTATAAAATAAATAGTACCTCATAATAACGGAATTATGAGAATGCAACCTCAAAGGCTGCCAAGACAAATGTGGACGGGAACGCCGGGAGCAGCAAGGAGAAGAGGCATGCCCAGGCAAAGATGGGTGGAGGATTTCGAGGGGGACATTCGGCGGCTGAATATCCGCAATTGGAGGAACGTGGCCACGGACAGAGAGGAGTGGAGAAAGCTTTGTGCAGAGGCCCAGGTTCTTGATGGACTGTAACGCCCAATATAGAATAGAATAACGGAATTAATAAGATTGAGGCATAAATAGTCTATAAACATAGTAAGTAAAAAAGGGAGCAGATGTTTTTTAGTTTTATTTTAAAAACATAAACCTGCGTTAATTTCATGACAATCATTTAGCCCACACCCTGACATCTTCAATCCTAATCACCTTGAATGTATTGAAGCAGAACTAGATATTCCACTCCAACTGTCTCCTCCTCCTAAAGCATTTCATCCTTCTAAGATATCAAACATAATCCAACGATTACCTTCAAACAAAGCCCCAGGACACGACATCCCATATCCTAAAAATTCTTCCTCGAAAAGCCATCCTATTCCTAACATATATATATAATGCTGTGCTGTGACCGAGTATGGCACCCGGGACTGCTTTACAAACTCCGTAAATTCCTACCTTCTACATATTTCCTTATTATTCGATCCTATCTGACTGATAGAACCTTCAAAGTGAATCATAAATTTTCCAATTCGTCTCTCTTCACCCAATCCGCTGGCGTTCCTCAAGGTAGTATCCTTGGTCCCATCCTCTACACAGTGTATACAGCTGATATCCCGACTCACCCTACCACTGTCCTCACCACTTATGCTGATGACACATGCGTGTTATCAGTAAATAATGATCCTTTCATTGCATCCCAATCACTACAATCTCATATTACTAACATTCAAGAATGGTGTCGAAATTGGAGAATAAAAATAAATCCAAATAAATCCCAACAAATAACCTTTACCCTTCGTCGTAAACCTACGACTTCCTGTCCAACAATATCCTTTAATGATATTCCATTAATCCCTGTTGAACAGATCCGCTACCTTGGACTCCACTTGGACAAACGTCTTACTTGGAATCCACATACAAGACTAAAACGACAAGAAACTGCTCGTCGTTACAGACTACTTCAACATTTACTAGACAAACGATCAAAGCTCCCAATTAATTACAAAAGACTCATTTACATGACTGTGATTAGACCTATTTGGACGTACGGAGTTGAGCTTTGGGGCTCTACTAAACCATCCAATTCATCTCGTATCCAATCCTTACAATCCAAAAACCTTCGAAAAATCCTCAATGCTCCTTACTTTGTGACCAATAAACTTATCCATAAAGATCTTAATGTTCCTTATGTTGCTGATATAGCCCGCAGGAGATGCCTATCCTTCCATAGTAAGCTCCATAACCACTCCAATCCACTAGTCTCCCAACTTGCTTCCCACTCCATTCCCGATAATCCTCCGAGGCGTCTGAAAAGAAGATAGTCTAGAGAACTTATAGTGTAGATTTTTATTGAAGTGCTACTACTGAGTTGTTCTTCACAAGTTATATACATGCCATTGTATTCTCTATCAACACATTTACTTGATGTATATGTTTTTGTACAGTTGTAAATATCAATAAACGAGAAAAAAAAAAAAAATTCATGACAACTTAATATCTTTATTTTAATTTCTTAACCTGATTTTTTCCTGCCTGTAACACACTTCGTTTATAATAGTTGCGCCGGCACCGTGATCTATACTTGCGTAGTTCCAAATATTTTTGGACCGTATTCGTTACGTTACAGCATCGATTATTCTGAACGATTTTCTTTATAACCTGAAAAAACAAATATAGCCTAAAATAAAAATAAAGCATGTTTACCAGAAGGAATCCATATCCATCATTGCGAAATTAGAGCATTATAACGATGTAATGCGTTGAAACCCTATCAAGGCAGCAAGACTCATACAAAATCTAGAGGTCATGGGAAGAACTATCTTGAGGAAGATCTTAGAGGTCAAGGATCATAAATGGAGAAAGGTACCAGAGACCCAGCGATGATCTATACCTAAAGCAAGAACCTCTTACGGACACTATCATCAAGAGACGCCTTCAATTCGAAGGAAACCTTGAGAGAATGAACGAGTCAAGATTGGCCAGCTTCGTCCACAGAGCTCCTGCAAGAAGACATCATTTAATCCTTCAACATTTCTGAAGCCTACATCCAAGACAAGCAAGCTTTTCGGAAAATGTTGAAGGAAGACCCACATATAAAACTTGAGAAAGGGCCGAGACCATAGAGATCAGAAGCAGCTAAACAACTTTAAATTCAGAAAAAAAAGGAAATATAAGCTAGAAAGAGGGTTCTCAAGAACTAATCCCAACTCACGCTAGATAGTTAGTTATTATTTTAGTTAACCCAGTTAGTTATTATTTTAGTCCGTAATTGGCTCATTATAAGAAAAAATAAAGAAAGAAAAAAAAAGCTTATTATATGTTACGAACTGAGTACGACGATTAAAAATTACACAACTATTGTTAATATTGAAAATTCTAATTTAAATCGACTAATTACTAACAAATGGAATCTTTATTCGCTATCATAGGATGGCATTATGTTATTATTATTCATACCACTACTTTATTTATTTATTGCCAGCTTGGCTCCTTAATAGCGGGGAAGCTGAGTGGGGAGGGGGCAGAGCGGTGGGTGGGGGCTCGGTGGGGCACAGATGTGGAAACGAATTAATATTATTGCCAAATAAATCTGGGCTAATGAGTGGGGGGACTTAGGGCGGATTATATATCTTACCTAGCTCCCGGTGTCGTCCTTTTTATTTGTTCCTTCCATAAATGTTTTGCATATTATTTTTATTATAGTGATTTAAAACGATACTTTATTTTATTTATAGCTTCAATGTAATTCAATGCGGCAAACGTTTCTTTTAAGAATAAAATATTCCGGGATACTCGATATATTCAGCCACTTTTAAAGATGTACAAAAAAAAAAAAAAAAAAACTGTAATTTTTTTTTTTAATCGAAAAAAAAAAAATTAATATATTTTTAATTTAGTATAACATGAAATTATTATTCAAAACATTCCCCAGCTTCAACACGCAGTTACTTTGGAATAGATATCGAACAATTCCTGAATTTTTGTTTCGAATTCTTGAAACGTGTTTTTCCTTTTCAAGAACTCTTTACAGTTCCTTTTTTTATTCACGCCAGGAGGAGGTTCAATAAAAATAATTATTAAATAAAATAAAAGTTTTTGTGGTGCTTTTATGTTCAAATTTCTACTGTAAAATGTTATGTGAAACAGCTAAACTGGGACTTTTTAAAGAAGTCCCATAACTTTTTCAAAGTCTGTAGTTTTCTTCTTCTTTTTTTTTTTACCTAACCAAATAGTCTTTTTGACATAGGTATGTCTTTTGACTGTGGGGTTATACCTTTTTTGTTGTAACGTTTCACTACACCCTTCTCAAAAATGTAATATTTTGACATTGACGCTCCACCTCTGTAGATGTTGCTCAGATCAAATATTTGCCGTCAGTTTCCTTACTAGAAGCAGTAGATATAACAGCAGTAGAAGACAAATAGACATATCTATGAAGTATTATTTTTTTTCAGTAGCGAAGAAATTGATTTTTTTTTTTTTTTTTTTTTTTTAATTATAGGTGTCATAACATCTTCTCGATCGATAGTGTTCTTAAATGAAATGGCTTCGGATTTTACGTATTTTTCCTATAAACCGACCTAGAAAGACTCTACTATTTTTTTTTTTTTTTTTTTTTTTTTTTTTTAAATTCAAAGAATTAAAAAATAAATTTTAAAACTAGAGCTGAAATGTTTAAGCTTCCAAAGGAATGGAAAACTTTATAATATCTAGAATAGAGGTACTGTCTCTACTATAATAGCTATCCGCTCCAATCACATACTTAAGGGATGAAGGAATGGTGATTGTCCCGAAAGACAAAGGCCGACTAGGGCCCTCCTCAACCTTAAGGTAATTTTAGGAAGAGTTAGTCTGCTAATTAATTGCGATTTGGCAGAAAGGAGATTATTCTAACAATGAGTTCCAAAATGGAAGGTTATGTTTAAATAGTTGCCTGTCTTTAATTTTATCAATATCATCTTTCATTTTTTATTCTTGTTTAATTACTTATTACTTCACGTTCCTTATATTACGTAACTACTATAATTTTAAATATAAACTTCCACCAATCACGAGTAACTATACAGTGGAAATGATAGGTAATAAGTGTGGCGAGTATTACGCTATGCATCTACAAAAAAAAAAAAAAAAAAAAAAAAAAAAAAAAAAAAAAAAAAAAAAAAAAAAAAAAAAAAAAAAAAAAAAAAAAAAAAAAAAAAAAAAAAAAAAAAAAAAAAAAAAAACCTATTTACAGATTCCCTTTCTGCTATAACATCTCTCCTCAACATACATACCATAGATCCAGTCATAAAAAAAGCACAACCATACGCCTCAATATTAAAGGATGTGGTACTTATCTGGATACCGTCCCACGTAGGAATAAAAGAATGAACCTTCCCACCCTGGATAGAATAGGTAAGATTACCCGTTCTTCAAGCTCTTGTTAGAGTGTATAAGCCTCAGTATACAACAAACAATAAAACGAAAACCCATGTTGTACCAACAAGCGAGGTTCCTACATTTGGACAGCTTATTTAAAACCTCGATTAGTTCAAATATCTTTAATCTTGATATCTCAAATAAAAATGTCATTTCCATAAGATTTGAAGTTATTGGCATCTGATCATATTTCTATTATTTTATAAGCTAATGTTATTAAGTATTTTCAATCAATGTTTGGTTTCATTAAAGTTTCAAGTTTTCTGGCTAATTTTAATTTCTGTAGCGAACATTTCACGATTTTGTTTAACTGATCTTCTTTATTTTATTTTTATATTTTAATAAAAAATCAATTTAAAAAATATTAAATTGACTCGATATTTTCTTTTTATAGTAAGCTCATGTCAAAACCTAATATTTTCAAACTAATAATTAAATCTATAATACATAAAATAACATCAATATTTATAAGAAAGAAAATAAGAAAGAATAAATAGTATATATGGAGGAGAAGATAATCAGGGATGCTGTCAAAGAGAAACAACACGTCTAATTAGAAATACAATAATTTGTGCCAACTTTTTGACCTGTCTTATATATATATATATATATATATATATATATATATATATATATATATATATATATATATATATATATATATATATATATATTATGGATAACTTTCTTGACTGTTACTATTAAATGTTTAGTAAGGTTCTTGAGGTACAGTCTAGTTCAAGTTCAGTTTGACTGAACCTCAAGAACCTTACTAAAGATATATATGTATTTTTAATACATAACATATGAATTAAATGTGGCAGAGTACAACTAAATGATTAAGACTTTATCAATTATTTTTGAACATTTTTTTAAAAATAAACGTTTTTCTTTTTCATTAAATTTAAATCTCTGGTCATTGAGAATAGAGCAGTGGCCAAAAATAGGAATTAATGTGATATTAATAATATTATTATGTTACCTAATTACTTATAATATATTGATTTTATGATGCACATTATATAACAATATCTAATGAATAATGCACTTAAAATAATTAAATAATTTCCATACTATTTATAAATCCATTTATGGTATTTCATTTGATAATAGTACTAACACACAACGATACTCCCAATATCGCACCCCTCTAACCAAATTTAGTGGTACGAGGCAATATATTTCTCTGTTTATTAGTTAAAGTTTTACTAAATTTAGTTTTCGTTGCATAACACAAGCCAACATATTTTTTATTTTTTATTTTTTTCACTTTTTTAACTTTAATAGCTGATCCTTATGTACAGGGTGTTCGGAAGATCGTTGGCCAAAGAGGTATCTCGGGTAGGGAGGTTCATTTTGAACCTATTTAAGGTCACTAAACTATATACAAAATCTTACGTTTTTTTTTAATGATTTTTTTTTTGTAATGGCCAAAACCAAACATTTATGCCTTATAACTTCGTTTTTTACTGATATATCAACGCCAATTATTTGCTGTAATTAATAATAAATTGTCCATCTAAACTGGAAAAAAAAATGATGCAAAAAACCAAATACAAAAAAAAACAAAAAAAAAAAAAAACCGGTGATAGTTAAATCTTTTTTAAGGAAAAAAAAACAAAACATGTTTTTTAAACTAATTTGGATTTGGCTGTGGGGTTTTTTTTTTTTTTTTTTTTTTTTTTTTTTTTTTTTGCTTTAACATAAGTTTTTTTTTGTTTTTTTAATCATTTGGGACAATGTTTTGGCAAAAAATCGGCGGTGATATATCAGTAAACAACGAAGTTAAAATAAAAAAAAAATACGACTTTGTATATAGGTAAATGACCTTAAATAGGTTCGAAATGAACCTCCCTATCCGAGCTAACTCTTTGGCCAACCATCTTCCGAACACCCTGTATACTTATAAGCTGAACCCAAATCCAGATTTAGTTCTTTTTTGTATCACCATTAGTTTTTGAGGAGCACTTTACTAAGTCACCTTCTTCAAAGAAAACTTTAAAAATTGCTGCTCTGTCTTCCTACACACGTATGTTTTGGTTCTAACAGCTAAAAATTTATGTTCCTTTAGTCTTGATCCAAGCAATTCAGATTTTTTCTATTATAAATCCTAAATCGTTAAACTTGATCTGAGCTAAAAATTTAGGCTTTACATTTTCTTTAATGCATTGGAATTCTGCATTATCATCTTCATACATATCTGACCGTTCATCACAAAATACTTCCATCGAAATATAATTTAAATTATCCAGACTCACCATAGATGTAACAAAAACGGTCAACAGAGTTTTTTTTACCCGCAACTAGACATTGTTCTGAGCACATGTACTAGAAACATGAAAGTGAGGTTAGGAACTGTAACAGTCATTGTCAGTCAAGTCTTCAACCAGACCACAATCACCCTGAAGAAGGCCAGCAAGATACGGTGAAACGTCAGCACTCCAAATATAAAGTTTTTTTTATTTAAAATCTTGGACATGTTTATTTACTTGGCTGCACCCCTGAGCATTTCTCTACTTACATTACATCCTACTGTCAAATATAGAATCCTCATCTTAATTTTTAACATTCGTACCTATTCTTTTGATAAACTAAATTTCATAATTAACTTAATGATCACTACCAACCTCAGAATTAGCTTCATATGAAAATATTCTACAGAGAAAATCAGAATAAAAGAGTTCCTTGAATCGACAAGCCTGAAAACAAAAGATTCTGCAAGTCAAAAGAACAATTGTCTATAAAAGAATGCAAGGTTATGAAAAAGGAATTTTTGAACAATTGATTTATAGGTTGAAAGCTCCTACTAAACATATTTCCAAGAGGAGGAGAAAATAAAACTTGTTGAAATTGTTGATAAAATAAAATATAATTAGATAAAGAAACGAAAAACAATTAAACAAAAATTAGAATAAAATAAATTAAGGAATAACTTAAGCTGAGGAAAAAAAAAAAAAAAAAGGGGGGGGAAATATATATAAAAAAAGGGTGTAGAGAAATGATATAAGAAGAAATGGAAGATAGACAAGATTAAAAATATATAAAAATGAAGATTAAAAATGAGAAATGAGGTTTTAGTGAGGTTCATGTTTCATAGAACGAATTGAAGAGAAACTAAACTCAGGACATCAGAAATCTCGCATTGTAGAAAATCAAAAGAGGATTGGGACTAAAGAACTAGGCCAAACGATATATTTAAGACTTTCTAAATTATTTTAAGTTTATCACAGTTGTAAGAGTCTACAAACAAAATCTGATTTATTTATCCAACTTCTATGACACCATTTGATTCGAAATCCAAAAATAAATTAAAAACGCATTTATGTGGAGATACTATTACAATCAAAGGAATTTTGGGACAATACAGCCTTGGCCAAAAGTATTAGGCACCTATGTACATAACAGAATTAGGGAATAAATATAACTTCAACTATTTAAAATATATATTTTTTTTAATCATAAAAAACACGATTTAATACTTCGTCATCAAACCATTTGCTTTTATTACCCCAATTATTCTTCTTAGCATGGAATTAACAAGTTGTGTACAATCTCCTTTTACTATTTTTACCACTCTTCTTTTAATAATGTAAACAAATTGTCTTTGTCTGTAGGGTTACGTTTACCAACTCTGATTTTTTTAATTTAGCCCACAGGTGTTCAATGGGATTGAGGTCTGGGGACTGAGGAAGCCAGACAAGAAAATTTATATTGTTTTTTTCGAACCATTCTCTACTTTTGCGAGAAACGTGGCATGGAGCATTATCCTGTTGAGAATAATGTTGGCACTGTCCTCAGTTCAAATATTTTTTCAAATGAAGGCTTTGAAATTTGGTTTAATATTGATATGTAGGTATTGCTATTCATCCTCCCTTCGCACAAAAATATTTCTCTTACTCCCGAAGCCCCATACAACCCCGAATCATTATGTTTCCTCCACCATGTTTTACTGTAGGGACAACACAATCTGGGTGATAGGCTTCGCCTTTTCTCCTTCGTACAAAAAAAACTGCTCCAGGAGTTCCAGAAATCTGCACAAAATTAGATATTTTAATGAATTCGTAAAGACAATTATATTCTTGCAGTTGAAACTTATTTTAGGGATTTTTCGACATTTTTAATTTCAATTTACAATAATTTGATTACCTCAAAGTTGTTTACGCCTGATCAAATTACCCTTGCCCAATCTTCAGCAGTCCAGTTTTGGTGAACTTTTGCCCAAGCAAGCCTCTTCTTGCGATTGGCTTCACTAAGGCATAGTTTCTTCCTGGCTTTACATCCCTTCATATCTTTTTCTCCTAGTCTTCTTTTTACTGTCCGAGCAGAAATATCGACAGAGCACAAGGTTTTAATCTCTTCAGTCAGTTCTTTTGACGTTTTCTTGCGATTTTGAAGAGAAAATCTCTCCTCACGTGCACCTTTTTTTTTTTCTTTCTATTCTAGGTAGCAAGGAAAATGTGTTAAAGGTCCGCTGTCATATAAGAGTATATTAAACAGCACATCGGGAGCACTTCATAGTTTTAGCGATCTAAGATTGATTATACCCTTCCGACGACATAAAATCTTTGCACGTTCAATCTCACTCAGTTCTTTGAATTCAAAAAAGCCCAAAATGTAATTTATTTGTAATATTCACAATTAAATACAACAAAAATTTTCTCAAGTTGAAGTAAAGAGAGCAGCGTCTGTACTGAGTCCTTTGGTTTATATTACATTATTGTTTCCCCTAGTGTATCGTATAAAGTAGGGGGCAATGGTTGAAAATAATCTATTTAAAGGAAGTATTTTTGTCAACAAAACGAGTTTTGGGTGTAACAATGATTGAACAATTACTTATTAAAATTAAAAAGAGAATTTTTCATGGTGCCTAATACTTTTGGCCAAGGCTGTATATTGCCGAATAGTTTTGAAATATTTTTTTTTTTTTTTTTTTTAATCTGTATATCTGCGTTCGAAAGGTCCTTTCTCTTCCACTTAACCATCCCCTGGGATTCCATTTCTCCTCGAATCAGACAAGCTAATATCCTAACCTCGTGCATGAATGTATTCTATAATAAGTATAATGAATTCATAGAAAATGGTGGTTGCAAAAATAACATTACGAAAAAATTCTATTTACACCGAAAACAGAAAACCTGTGATTTTATACTTGCCCAGTTTTTCCTAAATGGTAGAAATATTTTTATTCATTCTAAATTTTTCTTTGAAAGAATATTATTTATTTATTTATGTGCCTATTTGATATTATTTGTCTCTTTATTTTTGTCCCTAAATAAATTCTTTTTCTATTATGTTCTATATACTTTTGCGTTTCGTCCAAAAGGCCCGTTGAACCCAGAAAAAAAAATAAAGAATGTTTAAACTGTTAATTATTATCTCAAGTTTGAAATATCTCCATATCGTTCATTCGCGGAAATATTTAAATCAAGTAAAAAATTTAGTAATAAAAAGTTTTTTTTTTTGTTTTTTTTCATTTGGGCCTACTTAGGACCACGGAGCTCGTTTAGACTCCGTATATGGGTCTGCTGTTTCTTCTTAGCCCAGAAAGCTTTCATTTTCTGGCTATAAGCAAGCTTTCTCTCCTCTGTCCACTTTGGTCTGTTGGTTCCGGAGGTTTTTTACTGGTAAGGTGCACTGGGAATACTCCTTGTAAAATCATCTGCCGAAATTTGGACCGATCATGAATGGTCTCCAGTGGAATTTTAAGTTGGCCCAGGTCTGATTTCACTGTGTTGATCCATTTATTCTTGGAGGCTTTCCCTCTACCTGTCGTAGTGTAGATCCTGTTTGTGAGTCTGTTGATGTTCATTCGGGTTAATTGCCTATAGAAAGTTAGTCGTCTCTTCCTGATTGAGGTGATTATGTCTTCTTGGAGATGTTACAGCTCTCCATTGTGTCTGATCCTGTAGGTGCCATCCTCTTCTCGTATTGGCCCTAGTATTATCCTTAAGATTTTCCGTTCTTTGAGTTCTAGTTTCCTGAGTGGACCCTTTCTGTTCATCAAGAGGCATTCGGAGGCATAGAGTAGAGAGGGCTTTACTACTGAGTTGTAATGTTGGAGTTTATGTTTAAGGAAAGGTGCTTGGTGATGTAATTAAATAGTCATTATTTTTAAATTTAAATACTTTTTAAAAATGTTAAAATCATTGAGAAAGCAATCATTTTTATCCACAAAAAAATATGGTTTATCTGTGGAAGCATGATTTTTGGTCATGTTTAAGATTGTCCGAATATTTTATTTATTATTATTGTGTTTAACCAGAGACTTTTTCTTTGTTTATGGTTAGCAGCAATATTGTACCCGAGATATTGATAACGAGTGTATGAAACACTTGATTTGTTAATTTTTTCAAATCAAATTTAATTTATCTGTATTTATTTGTCAACATTTTAGCGTGGGTCGGTGCTTCTGGAACTCAAACCTGATTTTTATCAAGGCTATTTTCTTTTCTTTTTTTTTTAATTTCTTTTTTTTGATTATTTTTTTTGTTTTTTTGACAAGGAGGGTGGCATCTTTTGACTCTAATGTAATATTTCTCAAATCATTACATTTTCATAAAATCTATTTTATATTGAAATCTTTTGGGAAAGAATATGATGTTTGAAACTAAAGGTAATATAAGTTGAACTGAAATAAATAAATTTAGAATTTAACTCCACTCTAATCCGTTGGCCTTAAACCTTTTTTTTTTTTTTTTTTTCATGCGACTCCCGAAAATCCTCCGAGATGTTTGAAAAAAAAAAGGCCTATGGACCATTCTACTAAGGAACTTTTATTGTTATGCTAGCAATGAGTAGTTAATTTTCAAATCATTGATATCTCGATTATTTAAAAGTTTTGCAAATTTCCTTATGGTAATATTGTACTGCTGTAAATATCAATGGATAAATAATATTTTCAATAATTTGTATTTAATTTTGTCTCTTAAGACACGTTAAATAAAACACAAAAATATGTATATATTCTTGTTTTTTTTTCATTTTTTTTTTGTTGGATCAAAAAAAATATTTAGTTCAAAATTAGTTCAAAATGGACAGTTCGGTATGTTCTCTGTCAAGAGTGGTTTAACTGATCTTATCAACCGCTTCTAGTTTATTAAATTTTTCAAACTGTCTAATATATATGTATTTTACTATTCGGGTAATCTTAAGTAATTTCTCTATTGAAATAGAAGAAAGTAGGCAAGAGACTGGGAATGAAATGAAAATGGAGAGATAGAAGTCCGGTGACGATCAGAATCCAGGAAATTGGGAGAGCGTCTATTAAATGTTGAGTTTAATGCCTGGAGGGTTGCGGCTCGATCTAAATCTTGCCACTAATCCTTGATTCGGAATTCCTGACATTGTACTACTGCTTCCGGGAGAACACTTGAAATCGACTTTGTAATAGCTATCGATGCTGACTGCTCACTGAACAGCAACCTGGAAAAAGGAAAAATGAAAGCGCTGTTTGTATTGTAACTACTAGCAGTCAAGCACACTAATATAAGATGTTAAGATGTTCGATCTTAAATGATTGTATCATTTTGTCTAATTACTTTTTCATTTCATGTACTTTTTTTTTTTTTTTATTTTTTTTTTTTTTTTTTTTTTTTTTTTTTTTTTTTTTTTGTCACTATGTTTGTAAACGAAAAAAAAAAAAAAAAAAAAAGAATCACTCGTTTGAATTCTGAGATATTTAGGTAGTTATATATCCATTTATTGAAATTTACAACTGTACAAAATATATATATCAAGTAAATGTATTGGCAACGATTACAATAATATGTCAAAACTAGAAAAGAACTTCTCATCAGTAGCACTTCATTAACAATTCTACACTAGGAGGACTCTAGGCCATCTTCGTTTAAGACGCCTCGGAGGATTATCAGAATAGAGTGGGAAGCACGTTGAGAAACTAAAGGATTTGAGTGGTTATGGAGCTTACTATGAAAAGATAGGTATCTGTTTTTGGCTAAATTAGCAACATGTAGAATATAAAGATCTTTATGGAGAAGTTTATTGGTGACAAAGTAAGGAGCATTAAGGATTTTTCGAAGGATTTTGGATTGTAAGGATTGAATACGAGATGAATTGGATGGTTAAGTGGAGCCCCAAAGCTGCTAACTCCGTACGTCCAAATAGGTCTGATCTCAGCCATGTATATGAGTCTTTTGTAATTCATTGGGAGCTTTGAACGTTTGTCTTGTAAATGTTGAAGTAGTCTGTAAATTAGTTTTTAAGTATGATTTTTTGGATAGCTTATCGTATATTTAATGTAATTTTGTCAGGGTTTTTTTCCAAGTTCAATGAAGAAGCTATCAAAAAAAAAGCCAGTGTAATAAAACAGAACATTTTTATATGTTGTTATATTAGGAGATCAAGTATTATATAACAAAACGTTTTTGTTTTTTTTAATTACTTTATATTTTATTTATTTTTTATATTGGATGAGTGGGTTACGTCTATGGGGGATATTGGATCGATATGAAAACTTTCTTTATTAACTTCATCCCGCGGCCCTTCAGCCAATCAACGTCACTTTTAAACTTTAAGACTTCATTACACCGCCTCCTCAGGGACGGGGGAACAGCTATAAATACATTCCGTCTTTACATCAATATTCAGAAATAAATTTAACAATTAAGATAATATTGTGGTTATTTAGATTTTTTTTTAGGATAAATAAATAAAAAAGCATAACTAATGCAGAAACAATATAATGTCTTTTTTTTAGGTTTGATGAATTATTGCCAATTCTATTGGGATTATTTTATAAGAAAACTAGTTTTGAATGCTAAACATTCATCTTATATATACAGAGACCCCCAGAAGATAAAGCTAGCTCCAAGAAATATATTTTGATACCATATTACGGCCCAATATCCACTAAAGTCGGAAAGGCATTTAAAAAAATTGGGTTTAAACCCTGCATTTAAAATAGATAAACCATTATCATCATACTTCTCTTCACCTAAAGTCAAAATAGACCTTTTTCAAAAAAGCGGTGTATACAAACTAAAATTTAATGACTGTGAAGTAAAATAAAGGGGAAAACTGGACGTTAAAATCAGTATATCAAAGAGTAAAAGAATATATAAGAGCATACACTAATAAGACCTAAAACACCAATTTCGCTATCAATCTAAATGAAAATAACCATAAACTTAATAAAGACTGGGGGTAAAAATACTACATCAAGTAGAAAATATCCTAAAATTAAATATTTGTGAATCATTAAAAATAATGAAATCGTTTAAAATCGATCCAGATTGTTATTTAACTGATCAGATAAATATATCCAATTGCTCCATTTTAAATGCAATGAGTCTTCTTCTTGTCTTACATTTTTGAAAACTTTAGTGTATATAATCTATGTAACATAGTACTGATGAGTTAAAAAATTGTTTATGTTTTAGAACTGATGATGAATGTTTAGCATTCGAAACTAGTTTTCTAATAAAATAATCCCAATAGAAGTGGCAATTAATTCATCAATCCTAATTGTATTGATCCTTCTATACCATCATGCATACCTCCATATGCAATCATTTCCATACTTGTTTCATTAATTTCCAATAGTTCTTCATCCGTTCACCTTGCTGTCTCCTTCTCTTCTGTCCAGATGCTAATTCTTTCTCTCTTTTCCTTCTTCTGGAAACCCTTAAAGTTTAGTATATCTCTTCAAAAAGCTGTTCTGTCATGTATTACGTTATCTGTTATACCAATCTCTGCCATGTCTTTCTTAATTCCATGAATCCATTGGTTACCATTTTTCCTCTTATAAACATGATTAAAAAATGTGTTTCGTAAGGCTGTTGTTAATTATCTTCATTATGTGTCCAAAGAATTGGATTCTCCTTTTCCTGATTGAATCTGACATCTTTTCATTCGTTTTCTTTGTACAGGTCCTTGTTTTTCCTGTTTCTAAATTCTCCCTTGTCAGTTTTCAATGGCCCCAAATTATCCTTAGAATTTCCCTTTCTTTTTTTCTATCCCTTCAATATAATGTCTTATCGATACTTAATTTATTTTCTTCAATAATTAACTAAACTTTTCCGTGTAAAAAAAAGAAAAAATGTTCAATATATTGCTGATTTGGCCCGAACAAAATACCAACTGTAATAATGACCGCTCAAACCCACTAGTCTCTCAACTTTCATCTGACACTGCACGTGCATTTTAAAAATATAAATGAACCAATAAAGCCAACTCAAGTCTGAGTTGAGAATCTCGCTCTAACTTGCTCGGCTATCGAGGCAAAGAGGAAAGGCTTTTTGAAGTTATCAGTTCAAATAAAAAGTGTACTTCTGTCTATTACTGCTTCATGAAGACATTAAGTAGCAAATAACACATTAATCATAAAAAAAAAAAAAAATTTACCCTAAGAAAAACAACACAGTGGTAAAAATAAAAAGATTTTTTTTTTTCTTTCTTTTTTTAAACTTTATTGATATTTCTAACTGTATACATACATATATACAATAAGTAAATTTGAATGACAATGACTTGTCATTAACATGTGAAGAACCACTCACTAGTAGCACATCAATAAAAGAAAAAAAAAATTATATAAGAAGGTTTCTCAGCCGTCTTCTTTTCAGACGCTTCGGTGGATTATCGGGAATAGAATGGGAAGTAAATTGAAAGACTAATGGATTAGAATGGTTATGGTGTGTAATATGAAAAGATAGGTATCTGGTTTGGGCTAAATCAGCAACATATGGGTCATTAAGATCTTTATGTATAAGTTTATTTGTGACAAAGTAAAAAGCATTAAGGATTTTGGATTGTAAGCTCAATTCTATTTGTCCAAATATTTTTCTTTTGTAATCAATCGGTAGGTTTGAACCTCATTCTAGTAAATGTTGAAGAAGTCGTAAATAAAAATAAAAATAGAAAAAGGTTTTCCATCCATTTTAATTCATCGGTTAACAAATTTAATATTGAAAATATTCCTCTGTATATATTCTTTCTTAACAAATACTTTTCGGGAAGCACCTTCTCCTCTAAATGAAAAAAAGATAAAATAAAAAGATGATTGAAATATTAGAAGATTGGTATTGATTCGAGACACTTTTTTTAAATCATTATTACAATGTATCGTTGTTAAAAGATGTGATATTTTCTACTTAAATAAAATAAAATAACTTTGAATTTGAAACCAATCTCCTAATTAACTAAATACCACATAAGGGGCAAATTATTCATCGATTCCTAATTGGTTTGATCCTTCTCTACTAACTACAGGTCTAAACGATCCTTGGCCTCCTGGATTTTTCTGCTACATTTATCTCTGTCCTCCGCTGCCATTCTCCAATTTCTTATTCTTAATTTTGCGGCATCTTTTACCACTTCATCCTCTTATCTGCTTTGCGGTCTTCCCCTTTTTCTCTTTCCAGTCATTCTCATATCTACCAGTTTCATTGGCAATCTATCTGCTGTCATTCTTCTGACATGGCCAGCCCACCTTAATCTCTTTACTTTAATGAAGTTTACAATAGTTTCCCTTTTTAACATGTCTATTTCTTCACTCGTTTTTTATTTTTCATATCCCACCTACTTGTGTTGCGTCGCATATTCCTCTTATTACATTTCTTTCAAGAACTTTCAGTTCCTGGACGTCATTTTGGGTTAAACACCAAGTATCGGCTCCATATATAGCTACGTATCCTTCTGTAATAAATAAAGTATTTTATTGCATGAGGAAACAAACAATATTTTGTAAAACAAATAAATACTTGCAACATAAATAAAAATATACTGCTTCTGAGATATTTACAATTAATAATAATCTATTACGACGTTATAATTAGTTTTTCAAAAACTGTTTGCAATATATTTACAACTATATGATTGGGGGATGTTGCCTCGTGCAGTCCTCCCCTTAATGGGGTCATGGTCTAACTCCCAGGAGACCAAAACCTAATGGGAAGTGAAGTTCACAATTTCATTCCATAGTTCTTCCCATTTTTCTTTACCACGAGCAGTTCTCATCCAATTGGGACCAGTGGCATTCTTGAGGTCATCACTCCAGCGCCAGGGCTGCCTTCCTCGCCTTCTCTTTGCATTGTATGGGATCCATTCGGTAACCTTTAAGGACCATCTGTCATCCTGAATTCTGGCAAGGTGCCCCGCCCATTTCCATTTGATTTTCCTTACATGTAAGCTTATATCCTTAATTCTAGATTCTTTGCGCATAGCGGCACACTTAATTTTATCCTTTTTCATGTAGTTTATAATGCTTCTTAGAACAGAATTTTGTCATACTATTAGCTTGGATTCTAGCTGTTTGGTGAGTGCCCAAGTTTGGCAGCCATAAGTAACTGAGGGAAGAACGCAGCTTTCAAACATCACTTTCTTATCTTCCAACTTAAAGTTACCCTTCATTACTTCTCAAGACTACTATTTCTGCCAACCTCTGGTGATTCTCCTCTGTACTTCCTTTGTTGCACGATTATTAAAAGATAAAAGCTGTCCCAAATAAACAAATTCTTCTACATAGTGCAGTGTTACTCCACTTAATCAAATTTCTTCTTTCACACTGTTCGTTATTAACATTGTTTTAGAGTAATTCAGGATAAGTCCTACTTCCAAACTATGAGTTAGGAGATCTTCCAGCATTTGTTTAAGTTCTTCAATCTTGCCTAAGATTAAAACTATGTCATCGGCAAATTGTAAGTTATTTAGTTTTCTTCCATCAATACTGTTTTAAATGTTTTAAATACTTTCTCCAGTAACACTTTGAACAAAGGTGGTGATAGAGGGTCTCTCTGTCTTACTCCTCTGCCTATCTTAAATATTTTGCCCCTTCTCTTTATTTCAATATAAGCTGTGTTTCCAATATATAATTTTCCGATGATTTTTATATATTTCTGCGGTATGCCAATTCCATTCATTGCCTTAAAGATACCCCTATGATAGACACCGTCAAAGGCTTTCTTGAAGTCTACAAAACAGAAATACAGAGGAAAATTATATTCCTTGACAAGTTGGTTAATAACTTGAAGATGGTCTGTTACTGAAAAAGATTTCCTGAAACCAGCTTGTTTTATTGGCACTGTTGCTGATATATATGGCGTCAATCTTCTATTAATAATATTTGAGAAAGCTTAGCTACGGTTGAGCAGAGGGATATGGGTCTATAATTATCAATTTTAGTGTTATCACCTTTTTTATGTAGCAGGATTATTACGTATTATTACGTATCCTTCTATAGTATCATTTTAACCTCAAATAAAATATGTACGAGTATATACAGGGTGTTCGGAAGATCGTTGGCCAAAAAATTATCTCGGGTAGGGAGGTTCATTTTGAACCTATTTAAGGTCACTTACCTATATACAAAGTCTTACGGTTTTTTTTTTAATGAATTTTTTTGTAAAAATGGCCAAATCCAAACATTTATGCCTTATAACTCCGTTGTTCACTGATATATCAACTCCATTTTTTTCCTGTAATTACTAATGCAATGTCCATGTAAAATAAAAAAGATATGGTGCAAAAAACAAATACCAAAAAAACGGGAGATCGTTAAATCTTGTCAAAGGCAAAAATAAAAATTATGAACTTCAAGTTTAGGTTCAATAAAAAAAAAAAAGTAAGCGCAACAGCCCAAATCCAAATTGTTTTAAAAACTTCTCTAATTAATACGCTTTAAAAAAATACCATTTGCAGGCACGCAGCACATCTAGTTTTTTTTTGTTTATAAAGTAACAAAAGGGTGCCACCAGCGCACACTGACAATAATAATGAATCGAATCATATTTTTTATGCAAAACGTAACAAATTGTTGTGTTTCTTTATAGCATAGGTTAAACTGCATATTTTCTCTTTCTTTCTCGGAATTTCGATTTTATCGGAGTAAACTTTATCTACATTTTTGTAAACAATAATCAGGGAACAAAATTAAACTAATTTTAAATTATTCATAAATTTAATTTGTAGAGTATCACAGGTATTGCTCAAAATGATCTCCACTATTTCTAATACAAGCACGAAATCTTTTTTTTTATTTTTGTGGTGGTTGTTCTAAAAATAAACTCTTCCTTCATTATGGTAAACGCGGCATTGATTTTTTATAGGTAAGTAAGACTTTGTATATAGGTAAGTGACCTTAAATAGGTTCAAAATGAACCTCCCTACCCGAATAATTTTTTGGCCAACGATCTTCCGAACACCCTGTATATACAAGTTTAATTAAAATTAAAACCATTTTGTTAAGAGTACCTGAGTATTGTAAGTTGGCCACCTGCTAATTGGTTTTAAAGTTTTTAACAAGCTGTCACCCCTGTTACAAGAAGAAGCAGGAATTGTAAGATTTATTTACTTTGCAAGACCACGCCCAATTTCGCTTATTCAGCAGTTTGTGGGAAGTGATTAGGGCCAGTCCTTGAGAAGAGGAAGCGACCGGTCCTCATCATTATAAGTACCCCAACTTAGGTCTCTTCTAGTTATCGAGTTGTTTGTATAATTGGTTTTATTGGTCTCGAGCTTTGGCGTTCAACGAGGACGTCAAACAATATCTATAATGATCCAGTCTGCGGCAGAGCCTGTTTGGAACTTTAATAGAGTCAGTCTGCTATAGTTAGAGTTGTCTCTTTAAGAAAGTATTTTAATATTTTAACTAAAATCCTCAATGCTCTTTACTTTGTCACCAATAAACTTATCCATAAATATCTTAATGTTCTATATGTTACTGATTTAGCCCAAACCTGATACCTATCCTTTCATAGTAAGCTTCATAACCACTCAAATCCTCTAATTTCTCAACTTGCTCCCCACACTGTTCTTGATAATCCTCCGAGGCGTCTGAAAAGCAAATGGCCCAGAGACCTTCTAGTGTAGAATTTTTATTGAAGTGCTGATGAGCACGTTTCAAGTTTAGTCATGTTATAGTAATAGTTAACAACGCATTTACTTTATTTATATAGTTAGTGCAATTGTGAATTTCAAGAAATTGATATAATAAAAAAAAAAAGAAGATATTTCAACTAGATATTTTTTTTTTTTTTTTTTTTTAAGAAGAGAATGAACTTTATTCTGGGACTACTTGTCCCCTAAGAATAATATATGATTACAGTACATAGGACAATCATCTGGCTTTGATAATTAATTATAATAAATAATAACAATAGATAATAATAAAAATTGATAAAGAATTAAATTATATGTTACAAGATAACTGTGACATCTTGTAAAATGATACATCTTATGTATACTATTATAATGTATATTACATAAATGTTCACGTTTTACATTAGCTCGGAAGATTGAAGATCCAGGAGGTAAAGGAATAAATGATGTTAAAGGAAGTAAGAGTGGATATTTTTCGAATTGTGATGGGCAATGAATTCCATAACGAGGAAGCACGGATAATAAAGGATTTCTCGAAGGATGCAGTTCGATGCGCCGGAGTGTATAGGTTGAAGGGTTGGGTTCTAGTATTTAAGAGGTGAATGGAGGAGCGCAGAGTAAGGAGGTCATGGATATAGGTGGGTTTTTTGGTTTTCAAGGTTTGAAATATGAGAGCACCCAGGAAGTATTGACGTCGAAAACCGGGGTACAGCCACCCAATTTCAGAATACCTGTGAGATATGTGAGAACGTCTGGAGATCCCGAAAATAAATCTAATAAAACAGTTCATTACTCTTTTACATCTCATCTCGAGCTCATCAGACAGTCCTCCATATACTACGCATCCATAGTCAAAGTTAGGAAAAATAAGTGATGATACTAAAAGTTTTCGAGTACTTAATGGTAATGAATCACGGTAATGTGAAAGTTGCTTAAGAATAAAAATAGATTTTCTCGTGATTTGAGAGATATGGCTATTCCATGCAAGATGTTTATCGAAAGTTATTCCCAGATTTTCAATGGAATTTTGGATTTTATTTTGATTGAGAATACAAAAATAAAACTAATTATAGTTCAGAATACTAACGTTTAATTAGCCATATAGATATATGTGTTCTTGAGATACAGTCAATAAATAAAAACTATTATTTTGGCGACGTTTCGAGACTATATTGCTCTCATAACCATGCCCTACAGTGAAAAAAACAGGTTACCATAAAATTATTTAAAGTATACAATTTATTTCAAAACGTAAAGTTAGCTACAATATAAATATATTTTAAAAATGCGTTGGAATATTTAACTGCATATAATTACAAAATATGAAGGAGTATGAAACTAATTTCCATGTTACGGATGTATATGCTATTAGTGTTTACTACTAAATTATATCAATTGTTGTAAACTACTGATTTGGGGAATTTTTGAAAAAAGGCTAGGATTGAGACAGTTGGTATTTCCAAAACTGGTGGTATTCCCAGATGCAGTTACAAAAAGGATTTCAGTATTTGTGTGTAATATATAAATGGATAAATGATTATTTGATGTATATTACTTTAAGTGTATATTATATCAATATACATATTATATGTTTGGGATATTATTATATGTTTATTGTATTATTTAATACATTTAGACCAATAATATATTATTAGATCACGTTTAATAGATTATTCCTTTGTATGTATGTCACCATAATATGTTTGTTTACCTCTTTATTATTTTTCACAAGAAAGACAGTTTCTAGGCTAAGTTTGTCTGTAGTGTGTAAATATTATGACTGTAGCTTAATTTTTATTTTTGACTAGCTGCCCCGGCAGACGTAGTTCTGCCCTATTTTCTCTAAAACAACACAACATTGATTTTTTATGTAAATAGTTCCTCCCCGACAGACTTTGTTCTGTCAAAAGTTATTGTCCCTTCGCAGTAATAAAACATTTCAGAGTGATCACTTTTTTTTATAGATTTATGTCTCCATAATAAACAACGATTGCTTACAAATATGTTTTCTATTTTGTACATTGCAAGACTTTAGTAGTGTAATCTGGTATTTTCATTGTAATGCTTATGGTACACGATATTTTTTGTTTGATTAATTTTCCGCCTTATGGTAAGTTTTCCGAAAAAAAAATTAGCCGATTTGGTCGAGCCGTTCTCGAGTTTTTTTAGAAACACATTACTTGGCGATTCATTTTTATTTATTTTTAATAAAACATAACGTTGAAAAAAAAATTAGCTGTCGAGCCGTTCTCGAGTTTTTAGCACGCGAAAATTTGGCGATTCATTTTTATTTATATAGCCGTGCCTAAACATAACGATAGAAAAAAAAAATAAGCCGAATTGGTCGAGCCGTTCTCGAGTTTTACGCTTAGCAACACATTTGGCGATTCATTTTTATTTATATAGATTGTTGTTATTATTGTTAGTTTTATTTTCGGTTTTTATTTTTATTTGTCTGCATGTATTTGTATATATCGTAAGAACGAATACATCATTATCTCTATTACCTATTGCCCTTCACTGAGGCAGATTATGATATCTATAACCATAAAGAATTGGTGCGCTATTTTCGCATAGTGCCGTTTTTCCCATCTTTACTCGGCCAGAGAGGATCTCAAACCGCCTAAAACGTTGATAAATTCTAAAGCGATATTAGTTTACAATACGTATTCATTACTGAAATAATTTTATTATTTTAAATTAAAAATAAAAACATCCCACCAATATATAAAAATATATATATATTTATTACATGAGAGACAGTTACTAACAGAAGACAGAACTGCATTGTCAGCAGTGCTCAAGTTTATGACTAGATCATGCCCTGATAGAACTAGATACTTGACCTACTACTTGCGTCCGTCTCCTGCGACAGTTAGCATATTAGCGGCTATTATTTATATATTATATAATTAACTATACATTCAAAAATATATACAATATATTTTTATATCTGAATAAATCACTATTGTATAAAAATTGTAAAAATTTAATTATTTAACACTTTATAATTGAATATATTCTATTACTTCGAAAAGTATTACTCAAAAAAAAATTTATAAAACATATATATCTGGTCTATAAGAGAGGAAAGAAGCGTAAAATGGCCTAAACTTTATTGAATACTAAATAAATTACAACCTACTTCAAAGGTGCATTAATTTAATTTTTTACATTTTATTATTTGTTTTATTTAAATCAATATTATATTCACGGAAATCCTATTGTATAATACACACACACACACACACACACATATATATATATATATAGGGTGAGTATCTCTTGGAGTAAAAAAAAAAAAAAATTGGGTAAAACTAGATCAAAAATGTAGTAAAAAAGGAAACCACGTTTGTTTTTTTTTTTTGTTTTTTTACCATAAAAGCTGTAATGTATCCCTTTTTTAAAAATATTTTTCAAATTTTGACCACGTTTTCCGATTTAGCATTCAATATTCTATAAGAGCAAAATAAATGTAGCCTTGATTTTTTTCAAACTTGTGATGACATAAGATCATCTGATCTGGTGTCGCTTTATTGACAGTTTTCCATTATTTTGTATTAAACAATATTTTTTTCTTTGCTTTTTATTTTAATGAAGAGATAATTATGTTTAAAATGTACATTTTCATTAAGGGATTGTCATAATGTTTTATTTACGCAAGTAACTGATTTGCACGCCAAATGAGTACACCACGTTTTTTCGTCTTTAAAAGTAAATTTTTCCATGAAATCGAAACAGAATCATTACTTTTAACATATCATTTGAAATCTGATTAAACTCGCAAGTTATTGTAAGATTTCCAGTTTTGTGGATAATTTTTTATACAGGGTGAATATCAAGCTGTTTTTAAGGTCACAAGTTTGTCAAATTCAAGGTTTCATTTATTTTGCTCTTATAGAAAATTGAATGCTAAGTCCGGAAATGTGGTGAAAGTTTGAAAAATATTTAAACAAAATGAAGATATTACAGCTTTTATGGTAAAAAACGTGGTCTTAGATTTATTGTATATCTGCAATGGATTGGAATAGATAGGTGAGATCTGCAGCATTTTTCTTCATTCGATCTAGTTTCACCCAATTTGTTTTTTTTTTTTGTTTTTTTACACTAAGAAGTACTCCGCTCTCTCTCTCTCTCTCTCTCTCTCTCTCTCTCTATATATATATATATATATATATATATATATATATATATATATATATATATATTACTCCGATAGGAGTAAGTTTAGTTTTGTTTATTATATATAAAATAATCGATCTTACTCAAGAGAAACAAATATGTTATTTTTTTTCAATGTTTGATTTGGTAATAATTTTTATTTGAGAGAAATAATCTATTGATATCATCTCGTTAAATTTTAATTTTTAACCATGAAAGTACTCTACTGTGTCCTAAACCTCGTTTCTGCCACTCAACATCAGATATTTAAATGTTTAATGTTGTTAAAACTTTAAATTTGGATGCGGTAGAAATATTTAATTTTATCGATTTAATCTGGTTGTGTTTTAATTTCTAACAATAAAAGTTTAAAACAGTTACTACCACTTAACACTATAAATTTAAATTATTACTATAGTAAACTAATTTACTGCAATCCTTCTTAGAACTATGAAGATGAGGTAATAAAAATTTAGTGGAGATGGATTCAATAGTTTTACCATTGCAAACTTTGTTGCAACAATAGCACTATTATTGTTCTTTCATTATTACTAAACCTCAGTCACACCACATATTTATAGCTTTTTTATAACAATCAAATTATAACTCTATATAACACCTTATCTTTGTAACCTCGCTTAAATTGCTCTCGCCACCTATCGGTCAATTTTCCAACTTCACTGCGCAACACATATTTATCTCTTTTTTAATAACAATTTAATTGAAAATATGTAAATTTAATTATTTATACATCTTCCTTGAACTATAAAGATTGTGTAGTAGAAATTTAGTACAGGCTGGAGCAGTAGTATTCGCTGTTAGTGATCTCAAACGAATAATGGCTTGTCTTTTAATATAATAATGGGGTGTATAAAAAAAATGATCGTGTTTGAAACAAATATTTGTATTATTATTTCTTTGATATAAAATACATTTAATACTCAAAGTATATTCCATTGTTATCTACCGTCATTACCCAATGACTCCCAAACAACTCTTGGACAGCATTTTCAACTTCCGCAAAAATATCAATTTTTTTCCCTTGAAGAAAATGGGCCATGGATCGAAACAAGTAATAATCCGAAGGTGCGAGGTCTGGACTATATGTTGGATGAGGCAGGAGTTCAACCCATGAAGTTCTGTAAACTTTTCTTTGGTTCGACTGCTGATTGTTGAGGAGTAAGTTCGTGAGGGACCAGTCTACAGGTATTTTCACCTTCCCCATGGAGAGAAGATGGCGAGTAAGTGGGTACTTGTGGGCGGATTTGACTCAACATCTTCCTTCAGAACCCTTATCAATATCCATTAATGAAAAGGACACCTTCCCCTTCATATTTAATAATTTCACGAATTTCTTCAGTGGGATCCAAATTTTTTTTCTAGAAATGTCTTAAAATTACGAGAATTTGGTAGGACACTGTCATGTTTCTTCTTTGAAATAAATAACTGAACTGAGGCTTTTTCTTAAAGAAGTCCAGTGTTAGAAACAAGCTTAGAGAATGCTCTAAATAATTAATAACATTAAGATATTTACAGACTTTTGAACTCTGGAATTTGATGTACTTTTAATGCTTACAGGGACGACTGCTAAGCCATAATATCGGACAACGAGTCGTGATCAGCGACATGAGCTTAGCCCTGCAGGGCGTGAGCAGGAACCACGCTGGTAACTACACCTGCGTCGGGTTCAACACCGAAGGGGACGGCGAGAGCACTCCTTTCTACCTTGATGTCATGTGTAAGTATATCATATATATGTTTAACATATCATAATATAATATATAAAGGGTTTTGGGGGAAATAAAAGGTAGTATAGCTTAGAGAATTTAAAAAAAAAAATGAAATTTTAAGTTAATTCGCCGGGATCCCTTTTCAAAAAGTAAAAAAAAATATTTATACAACTCTTTTTGGCATAACTCCAAGTTTATCCATAAGTATGTTGCTAAATGTCTCAGGACCATAGTGTCAAAAAAAAACAAAAAGCCCTTTCTCCTCTACTGAGAAAAATAATAGATCATGGATATGTCAATTACATTTTAGAGACAAAAGGATCAAATTAATTCAATTAAAAATTAAATTAAAATAACTATTGATCATTTACGAAATTGAAGATTGATCGAAGTTGAGAGAAAGCAGGGGTTTTAAAGGTGACTTTTTTTCATTCAAATGAATATAGCTTCTAAACAGTAGGACATAGCGACAATTATTATATAACAAAATATATTTTCCATTAAATTTATAAACAGGAAACTTTCGGCAAATTTTCGATCCAAGGAACACCAACAGCTAGAGAGTGTCAAAATGATCCATTTTTGAATGTCTCTGACCCCTAGCCAAAAATAATTCATTAATGCAACAGAAATAACGAGACATCACCAAGCTGCAAAATTTTAGCGGAAAAAACACTGATATCCAGAGCTTATTTGTTTGTTACCAGTAAAATGAAGGTTCGTTCGGAAAAAATATGGTGTGTCCAACCTAGCCAGTAAGTTGGAATAATAATTTAATTTAATTATTTTCTAAAGGACAATAATGGCGGATTATCCTTCCGTTGTCAGAAATCGCCAGACCCTGGCAGATCTGAAACTAGTAGCTTTCTCATATCTCCAAACCGCTGAAAAATTTGTTAGGCACTGACTACAATAGCCAAAATTCAAATGATTAAACGAGAATAGAGAATGTTCTTTTAAAAATTTATAATATTTAATAAATTAAAAAAAAATAAGACAACAATGGTGGAATATTCTTCGCTAGTCGAAAATTGTTAGATCCTGGCAGATCGCTAAATAGTATCCTTAAGTGTTTTGTAAACATGGTTAAATAGTAAGATGCAATGTCCTTTGTAAAAAACGTTGAATAATTAATTCAATTTTCAAAAGGACAAACAGTAAATTGTCAGGAAGGAGCGGCCAAAGATTTTGGCCGTCAGAAATCGTTAGATCCTGGCAACAACTAATACACCCCAGTCGCTTTGGATTGGACGCTTAGAGCTTAAGCTGTTTTCCCCCTATAGTGTTTTTGTATCGATTTTATGTCGACTATCGTTTTTTGTTTTGTTTTAAGTACGAAAATTAAGTACACTTCCTATATTACACAATGGTTCCACCTGTTAAATTAACCAACATAAATTGGACTACCGTGTTTTGTTTTTTTTCGTGGCCGTTCATATGCTATAATTTCAAACACTTTCCTAATAAAAAAATCATGTTGTTAAAATCATTCCGCTTCAATGAACTAAACCTTAAAGCCGATGATGGTTTTCTTCTCGCCTTTGAGGATCAACAGTTACTTTGTGTTGAGCTCGAGGAATGAATCTCACACCTTCCGCACTCTCTTGGTGAAATAGGTCGATAACCTGTTGATACCTGTTTCTTCCTACTTCCTGAGGACGGGAGTGTTGAACCTGGAAACAGCATCATGTAATCATAAGCATGTAAAGCAATAAGGAGTATCTTTCGTTAGAAAATCTTACTTATTAATATTTATTGTTTTAAAAACATAATCTTGTTATGGTTTTATGGAATGTAAATTTTTTTTTTTTAAATACCTGTACATCTCCGCCCAAATGTATTGCTCTTCAGGAAAAAGTGAATAGTCAAAAATGCATGAAGTTATGAATAATAACATATATAAATATACACTATGAAATTCATAGATATTTGCAATTTTACTTGCGATACGCATGATGGGATAGAAGGATCAATACAATTAGGATTGATGAATTTATTGCCACTTCTATTGGAATTATTTTATTAGAAAACTAGTTTCGAATGACAAACATTCATCTTCAGTTCTAAAACATACAAAATTTTTCAACACATCAGCACTATGCTACATGGATTATATATACTAACGTTTTCACAAATGTAAGATAATCAAATATTGGTTCTCACCTGAGGAGATCTAACAGATATCTGAAATATATCCATCGTGAAAGGGGGAAGGGGGTAGGTAGGTTAAATCTTAGTGGTTTACCTAAGGATTTTCCCCATGGAAATAAATTTGTTTCCAATAGGAACAAAAAAACCCAATGAGTCGTAGGGGAAATCCCTAGGTAAACCCCAAAAATTTAACCTACCTGCCCCTTTCCCCCTTTCACGATAGATATATTTCAAATATCTGTTAGATCTTCTCAGGTAAGAACCAATATTTGATCTATATCTTGTATGAATATAGTTTTTAAGAATTTAAATATGAGTGCAACTAGGAAATATTGACGTCGGAACTTGGGTAAAGCCACCCAATACCTGTGAATATGTAAGAACATCTAAGAATCCCGAAGATACTCTAATACTGTTGATTAGTCTTTTACATCTCATTTCAAGCTCAATAGACAGTCTTCCATATACTATGCATCCGTAGTCAAGGTTGGGAAAAACGAGATATATTACCAAAAAATGTCGAACTTATTGTAATGAATCGCGCTAATGGAAAAGTTTCTTAAGAATAAAAACGGATTCACTCATGATTCGGGAAATATGATTATTCCAAGAAAGATGCTGATCAAAAGTTACTCCCAGGTTTTTAATGGAATTTCGAAAATGAATTTTAGGTAAAATTTGACCCAATGAGGATACATTGATTTACCACATTAGATAGGAATACCAGTTCCTATGTAGTTGCGTTATTTTTTCTTATGAAAAAAGGCTTGTTGGCTGAAACTCTCTTCTTACTTTGAATATGTTTTTGTCTGGAAAAAATAATACGCATCACAGCTTGTGTTATGGTTTTATAGTGTATTATTTTTTATTGAAACCTATCCATATAGCCATCTGGCAATCCTGGAGGGACGATCGGTTTAGGAAAACATCACAATATGAAATAGGAACTGCATGAACCCCGGGCGAATGGTGAAATATTCATAGAGGGAGGTGCAGACAGCTAGTGATGTGTGTGGTGCCTTGCATTGATGAATAGTGCTGTGGGGCTGTACTGTGCTGCACGGGGCTAGGGCTGCATATTTCATTACCTCACCGTTCTATTGAATTATATCTTCACCTCATCTAGCCTGATTTGTTGCACTCGGCTGGGCTCAATATGTCCAGGCTCTCTTCCACTTTGTTGTCCTGGAAGGGGATGTAGATAGGGTATCAGGATATAGGAATGGGGTTTAAACCCGCACCTACTTTATTAGAAAAAAAAAAACCCTGTAATTGTCAGTTACTAATTAAAAAATGTTTACAGTTTTTTAATATATTTTTTTAATGTATTGAACTTTTATTGTGAAAATTATTAAAATCTCCGACAATTGAAAGCAATTAGTAACAATGTTATAAAGTACTGGATCGTCTCTTATATACAACCAATTAATTTACTATGGCCAGATCTATATAAAATAGAATAAAAAAGAAACTTTATTCTGGGACAAAGTCCCTTAAGAATAACATTACGTAAAACAAAGTAATATCATAACTGGCCCAGAGTTATTAAAAATAAAACAGCATAGATAAAAGTGAATACGAATATGTATGAGAACAAATACAGAGAAAAAATAGAAAAGGAAAAATGTATTAAGAAAAAATAAATAGACAATATAGGAGCTAATATTATAAACAAAATTTCAGAAAAAAAAAACAACAGAAAAATGATAATGAAAAAGAAAAGATAGAAAATCAAAAATTATCATTACAAAAAACTAAAACATTACCATAATCAAACTATAATTTACGCTAATGTTTTATGTCTGACAGACTTAGTGATTAAATTATATGATTACATACATAAATACATAAATCCATATAATTAGAAAGCGACACGCTGGAGAGAAAGGAGATGGTGAAAGAAAAGTGTTTTGAAGGTTACGAGGGAAGAAGCATTACAAATGCAGAAGGCTGTAGGTAATTCCAAAAAATAGAGGATCGGACAAGAAAGGAACGTTGGAATGCAGTACTACAATGGGATGGAGTATAAAGATATAATAAAATAAATATAATTTTAAAAAAATTAATGGAATAGATAAAACTACTAAAATTCCCCACTCCTGGGGAATGAGCTAACGGTGGGGGAGGGGAGAAGGTCCGATTTCGATTATATATCGAAAACGGTGGAGTCTAGAAAAATATGTTTCAAATAAAAATTGAAGCTTACTAAATTTTTTACAAAATTTGTTTCATATTTGTAGAACTTCCAACGGTTTTTCGAGAAATAAGTAATTCAAAATCAATAATTAAAAAAAAAAAAAAAATGAAATAACCTCATTTTTATAACATTTTCTTTATATAAGTATATAAAACAATATATAGAAATAAAGTAAATTTTTTTGTTCTAGGAAAAATAATTTTACATCACTTTTTGTAAAAAACGATCGTAGAAGGCCTAGAAACAATCGTTTTTAGAAAAAAGTGTTGGTAAAATTATTTTTCCTAAAAAAAAAAATTAAAGCTTATTTCCTACAAAATTTTTCCAGAACTTAAATATATGTATACAAAAAAATATAGGTAATCATATATTTTTTTTTTTTTTATATATATATATATATGAACTTTGAATGGTTTTCGAGGTATAAGAAACTAAAAATCGATAATTTTCGACAATAAAATAATGTATACTTCACTTTTTGTCAAACATTTGCAATAAGTCCTGGAAAAATAAATATGAAATTAAAGTAAATTGATTGCTCTACAACTTTGACAATGACAGTGTTTCTGAGAAACGATCGTAGATGGCACTAGAACCAAATGTTTGATAAAAAGTGAGGTAAATTTCTTTTTTCTCAAAATTATCAATTTTCAATAACGTATATTTCGAAATCCATTACAGGTTCGATAAATATGTATAGAATCCATTTAACAGAAAATTTAATAGGTTTTAATTTTTAATTGAAACATATGAGTCCACTTTTTTCGAGATATAATCGAAATACCCTAAAATAGGACCCAGAGATCTTTAGTATGTTTATTTTCTAACTACTCCCAACAAAGCCCTGAGGTAAAAAATATATGTATATTTCATGCACTCTACACTCCTCATTTTAGCACTCATTGGCTGGACTAAGTGAGTATTAAGCATGTATGTGCAAACTCACACCAGGCTTTTGTCAATTTAAATCCAAACCTTAATAAATCGCATAATTATTGTCGTGTAAATGAGTATTCTGAATTAATTAGGAGCTTTAAACATTTGGCTAGTAAAAACAGAAGTAGTCGAAAATTAAGAGCAGTTTCTAGTTAAATTTAAATAAGATTTACATAATTTTAATTATTTTTCATAAATATTCAATTCTATTAACCACGTAAATTCTCTGAGCTGTCTGGCATTTTCGAAGTTAATTTCAAGATTGATATTTGTCTTTTTTCATTTTTTCGACTTATTCCGAGAAGGTTGAGGTGCTGGTATCGGTGGGGAATCCTGTAAATTAATGGTATTTTCGAACTCATACGGAGAACCTGTAGCTAAACTTAATTCTGTATTGGATAAAGTAGAGGCAGGACCGTATAGTACCAGAAACCACCACAGGTAGCGCTGCTAAATTATTGCTGGAATTAACAGCTGATTCGGCAGCGAAACTATTTACAATGATATAGTCCTCATTATGTAAATCATCACCATGGTTACCTGGTACTTGCTTGATAGGCTCTATTCTGCAGCTGTCTTTTATTGACTCATATTTTGATTTTAAAAGGGTTTCCATGACAACCGACTGTGGTCGGAACGTTATTCACCATATGATTCGGTGTATCTAATATTAAACGAAATAAGTATTTTTTAATTGATTGGAAGCTTTGAACATTTGGCTAGTAAACTCTGGAGTTACATTATAAATTCTAATAAATTCTCATAAATAATTCTATGAAAGTATAAAGTAAATTCTCTGAAAAAAAATGAACATTTAAATACCATTAAAAGGAGATTACTGAACGAGCTGAGAACCACAAGAAGGGGGCTAGAAGAGCCTGCCTTAGAACTAACTAACCTTGCCGACCTGGGTTCTGAGGGCAAAGGTATTATAAGAAAGGGCGGGGTTTACAAAAGATCAACCGAACGGAACAAAAGCAGAACCCTTTGTGAGGTCGTAGCCACAAATATTTGTCTGATGTGTTGGGAGCTCACTCGGCCGGCAGGGGGGCCTCTTCTCTCCGCTCAAATCAAGCCAATCTCTTCCCGGTCGATCGCTCAAAGAGCCGCAAAGAAATTCTTCCAAGTTTACAAATACCATTTATCCTCAATTGTTCCCCTTGGTATCTGCTTTAATTCCCTTTCGGGATACCACGGTATGTTTCTTCTCTAATTAGTCCTGAAAATTGACAATTATCACCATTAATACGAAGTATACATCGAAACGAAACTTTTGAATGTAATTGATAACCCTCTAGGATATTAAAAATATTTGAAAATATCTTAAACGATGATCATATATATCGAGAGATCAGTCATGGTGTTATAATAGAAATTTGGGTATTGTTATTACACATATAACGGTTCCGTATATAGATTTATCAGGATGGTTCAAATTCGACTAACAGGAACCGATTAATAGCGAGGATGTTGAAGACAGTATTATGATTTTTAATTATGTCCTTATCACACATCAATTCATCTCCCTAATATTAAAAAAAAAAATTATAAATTATTTTCTTATTTTATAACACATTAAATGCTTATCTACTGAACTCGTTTTGCTTGATAATAATATTAAGAAATAGGATTGCAATTTCAAGCTACCGAAGCCGCAGCAAGCAACTGAAGAAATTATATCACACATTTCTGTTACTCATTCGCGTTATCCCAAAAATAAAGATTTTATTTTCCATATCCTCTATATGAATCAGAACTAGATAAAAGGAAATATAAGAAGAGTTCCACTATCCTTCCCAATAAATTAGGTTCCGTTCATAAGGATACTATTTTTTTTTTTAAATCTTCCAGGATTTGACGATTTTATTAGTTTTCTTCCTTAAGGATACTATTTAAGATGGCATAAAGGCATCTTTGGCCAAATATATACCAGTTTTCGTCTTTAAGGATACCAATTTAAAATCAGTCAGGATTAACAGTTTTTAAGATAACCGAACGAAATTCCGCCATCGTTGTCTTTTTATTATTTTTTTTTTTTTCTTAAGGATACTATTTTGAAATATTTCAGAATTTCAAACCGTCGCAGGATAGTCCGGTATTGTTATATATATACAACATATTGCCTTTTTCTGTAACGCAGTTACAATTTAAGCTGTATTTGAGGCGGTGGGAATAAGACATAGAGGACGCTGTGTACTAGAAGAGGTTTAGAGGCACAGACATTCCTTCTTTTATGCTACTCTAAAACATAATAAAAACGATTCACAACGTTGTCAAAAATATATGCAATTTTTTTTTATACCTATTTATTGAAATTTACAACTGTATAATATAAATAAAATACAAGTATATTTTAATGATAACTCTAAAAATGACATACCAATTGCTTGAAAACGACTACCCATTGGTAGCACTTATAAATATTCTATATGATAAAATACTATATTAGCAGGTCCTGAGGACATCTTCTTTTCAGGCAAAGGGTTATCTGGAATGGAATGAGAAGCAAGTTGTAATACTAATGGATAAGAATGGTTGTGGAGATTGCTATAAAAGGATAGGTATTTGGTTTGGGCTTACTCAGCAACAGATGGAACATTAAGATCTTTATTGATAAGTTTATTGGTGACAAAGTAAGAGAATTGAGGATTTTTCGAAGGATTTTGTATTGTAAGGAATGGATACGAGATGAATTGGATCGTATAGTGGAGCCCCAAAGCTCAAATCCGTACGTCCAGATAGGTCTAATTACTGTTATGTAAATGTGTCTTTTGTAACTAATCAGAAGGTTTAAACTTTTGTCAAGTAAATGCTATACGATTCGAAAACGATGTGTAGTTTCTTGTCGTTTTAGTCTTGTATGCTGGTTCAAAGTAAAATGTTTGTCCAGATAGAGTCCTAGCCATTATTTAATATTGTTATTAAGTTCATACTCATCCAAACAGAAAATGAATCCCGTCATATAATCAATAGTATAATATAAATATATCAAACAGAGTGATTCCTCCTCACTCGATCAAGACAACAGGAAGACAATAGTCAACTGAAGCGCCAGGATCTACGAAGCAACAAATCTTAAAATGCTGAGAAGGCAACATAAGATCAATCGATTCCAATTGTTATTATTTGTTGTTTGTTTAAATTAATAAATGGAGGATACGAAAAAAAAAAAAAAAAAAAAAAAATAAAATTTAAATCAAACGAGTTTCTCGTCGTTTTAGATTGAATTCGTTTTAGCGGGAAAATGTAAAGAAAAGCAAGGGTACATATTTTGATTTCATATATTTGCGACTTCCTGTCAAACAGTATCCTTTTGTAATATTTCACTGATCCCTGTTGAACGGATCCACTACCAAGGAATCCATCTGAACAAAAGTCTTACTTTGAATCCATATACAAGACTTAAACGGCTTAAAACTGCACGGAGTTTTATAATACTTCAACATTTACAAGAGAGGCTTCGAATTGCTCACAAAAGACTAATTTACTTGACAGTAAGAAGACCTATTTAAGCACGTGTAGTCTTACACTCCTGCTATAGTTGGAGTACATAAGGAGCTTAAGCTCTAATAAACAACAATAAAACCTTTTTGGTTAAGCTAAACGCAAAGTTTAGCCTTGGAGCTCCACAACCCAATCCAATCTTTTTTATTCTTACAATCCCAAATATCTCTTCCACAAAGTCCTCAATGCTCCTTACTTTGTCACCAATAAACTTATCCACAAAGATCTTAATGCTCCATATGTTGCTGATTTAGCCCAAACCTGATACCCGCCCTTTCATAGTGAACTCCACAACCACTCTATATCTATAACTGTCTGAAAAAAAGATGGCCTAGAGACCTTCTAGTGAAAAAGTTTATCAGAGAGCTAATAATGAATTATTCATTACGAGTTATCGACATGTCATTGTAATCATTTTCCGAATATTTATTCAATTTATATTTTGTATGCAGTTGTAAATTTGGATAAATATTTAAAAATAATAATTATATGAGACTACAGAACAAAGGAGAAAAAGTAAAGTGTGAAACGTAACGGAATAATGGGTTTTGGAAAAAAAAAAAAAAAAAAAAAAAAAAAAAAGAAAGGAGAATATCAATTAAAACTCTATTACAATAAAAACAAAGAAATAAACATTTAAAATAATCTAAGCTTTGAAAAATTCTGCCTAGGTAAAGTTGTCTCCTCGGTTTCTAGAAAAACATTTTTTATGAAAATGATGGTAGGGGGGGGGGGGGGGGGGAGACAAAAAAAAAAATTACTGTAAAATCAGGTCCTATTATTTTCGTTTTCTACCTACAATGCTTTTAGCTTTTTTTCTAGTTGAATTATGCAAACCTTTTCCCTTTTTTTTTTTTTTTTTTTTTTTTTTTGGGAGAGCCTCTCTGTGTTTCCATTTGTTTTAATCCGGGAAAGCGATAAAATTCAAACCAAGATAAAAATATTTTACTGTGCCACTGCCAATGTTTTATGTTGAAAGCTTTATCCCCACCCTCTACATCACTTGAGGCTTGAATTTCAATAAGAAAAAAAAATTAATTCTCAATAAATTATTTATTCCTTCAAACGGTAAGGGCTGCTCGCTTAGAATAAATAAATTTGTTTATGATTGCGTATTGAAGCCAAAATACAAAATGAAATATGTATGCCTAAGTAATAAAACGCAAGTATCAATACATTACTGCTGTAGTTTGTTTTTGTTTAGAATCTAAAATAAAATTTTTACTTGTATGTTTTTCCAATTACCATTTCACAATTGAATTTGCTATCAATCTAATTCAAAAGAAAATATCAGGTCTATGTACAGAATAATTTGCTTAGATACGTTATAAAATTTCAGAATCATTTTAACATACGAGACTAAAACGAAAAAATCTGCTCGTCATTTTCGGCTACTATAACATTTACTTGACATACGTTCAAAGCTTTCAATTAATCACAAAATACTCAATTACACGACTCTAATTATGCGATTTATGGAGTTAATATAATTATGGTTTGGAGTTAAATTGACTACAGTCTGGAGTTAAATTGACTACAGTCTGGCTCATACATGTTTAATACACACTTAGTCAATGAGTGCTAAAATGAGGGGTCTAGAGTAGTGCATGAGATTTATTTTTTACCGCAGGGCTTCGTTAGTAGTAGTTAGAAAATAAACATACTAAAGGTCCCTACCCCTGGGTGTTATTTTGGGGTATTTCGATTATATCTCGAAAACAGTGGACTCTAGAAAAATATGTTTCAAATAAAAATTAAAACCTATTTAATTTTCTGTAAAATGGATTCTGTACATATTTGTCGAATCTGTAATGGATTTCGAAATATTCGTTATTGAAAACCGATAACATCCGAGAAAAAAAAAAAGGTTTACCTCACTTTTTGTCAAACATTTGCTTCTAGTGCGTTCTACGATCGTTGCTCAAAAAAACTGTCAATTTCAAAGTCGTAGAGCATTAAATTTACATTAATTTCATCTATACTTTTCCAGAACTTTGTTTTGGAACATTTGGAAATGTTTGACAAAAAATGAGGTAATCATTATTATATTTTTTTAAATTTTTTAAGACTCATTTACATGACAGTAATTAGACCTCTTAAAATATACGGAGTTGAGCTTTGGGTTTCCATTAAACCGTCTCATTTATCTCTTATCTAATTTGTTCAACTTTTATTATTTATATACCAGAATTATAAGACAAGAAACTGCTTGTCGTTTCCGACTACTCCGACATTTTCCAGAGGAGCGTTCAAAGCTCCCAATTAATTACTAACGATTTATTTATATAACAGAAATTAGATCAAATTGGACATACGGAGTTGAACTTCAGGGATCCACTAAACTATCCAATTCTTACAATCCAAATTCCTTCTTAAAATCCTCAATGCTCCTTATCATGTCACAAACAAACTTATCCATAAAGATCTTAATGTTCCACAAGTTATTGATTTGGCCCAAACTAGATAACTATCCATTCGTAGTAAACTCCATACCCAATCGAATCCACTAGTCTCCCAAATTGCTTGACCGTCAATTCCCGATAATCCTCCGAGGAATCTGAAAAGAACATGGCCAAGAGACCTTCTAATGTAGACCTTTTATTAAAGGTGAGTTGTTTTTCATCTTATTGACGTGTCATTTTAATAATTTCCTCAAATTTATTTGTTATATATAATGTATACAATTCTAAATATTAATAAATAGTTAAAAAAGAAAAGAATCATATTCAAAAGAAAGAAAATAAAAATTTTAATATAATCATAATATTTATACAATATGCAGAAATAGCCTGGGACCCCAGACCATGCTTTTCCTAGTAAAACATGTCATCAGATCCTAAAAGATCCCAGTGATGCACTCTCATCTGCATTACAGCATCAAAATTCATTGGAGACAGACTTGGAACTTCATATGTACACAAAATATAGAGTTCACTCAAAATATATCTATTTTTTATTCTTATTTTTGTTAATAAAATTTACAACTGCACTAGTATATGCATCGAGTAAATAAGTTAAAAACATTTACAATAGCATGTCAAATCTTGAAAAGAACTACTCATCAGTAGCACTTCGATTAAAATTTTACACAAGAAGATCTAAGAGAGAAGAAAAGCTTACTATGAAAGGATAGGTATCCGGTTTTGGCTAAATCAGCAACATATGGAACATTAAGATCTTTATGGATAAGTTTATTGGTGACAAAGTAAGGAGCGTTGAGGATTTTTCGAAGGATTTTGGATTGTAAGGATTGGATACGAAATGAATTGAATGGTTTAGTAGAACTCCAGAGCTCAACTTTATACGTCCTAATATGTCTAACAATAATATGTCTAAGTCATTAAAAGTCTTTTGTAATAAATTGGAAGCTTTGAACGTTTATTCAAAATGTTGAAGTAGTTTTTAACGACAAGCGATTTCTTGTATTGTTAGTATTGCATGTGGATTCCAAGTAAGACGTTTTTCTAAGTGGAGTCCTAGGTAGCGGATCTGTTCAACAAGGATTAGTGGAATATCATTAAAGGATACTCTAGGACAGGATGACGTGGGTTTTAAATTTAATTTAAATATATTTTAATATTCTTTTACAGATGCTCCGACTTGCAAGCCACTTCAGACCCGTGTCCACGGTGTGGCCAAACAGGAGCGCGTGAACATAACGTGCGAAGTGGACGCTAACCCCCCAGAAGTCACCTACCGCTGGACGTTCAACAACTCGGCGGAGGGTATGGTCACCGCCTCGGACAGGATACTTCGCCACGGGGCTGCCTCCCCGATCGCGACCTACACCCCGGTGTCCGACCTGGACTACGGGACGCTCCTTTGCTGGGCTGCTAACAGGATCGGTAACCAGAAGGTACCTTGTGTCTTCCACATCATTGCGGCCGGTGAGTACACATTTTGTGGAATATAATTGAAATTTGTTTAAATCTATAATATAACTTTGAGCCTTATTTAAAGATTCAAGTATCAAATCGCTATTTATTTCTAAATAGGTCCTAAACTGAAAGTGATTTAATGTAAAAGTTTATTTAGTAAATAATTTTACTAAATAAACTCTATCTCACTCCCTCTCTCTCTTTCTCTCTCTTAATTCCTTAAAGATATAAACCTCATTTTGTCGATTTTCAATAACACATAAAAAACCTCCACAAATCAAGGAAAAAATCTCTATTCTGATAAAATTATCAATTTTCAAATCGATTTTTGAATTATTTGATTGCTTGATTCTATAATGGCTCTTTATCGTTTTAAAATAATACATCGACACGGTATAGTACCATGATGTAGTACCTTGGTAGGTACTATACTAAAGAAGCTCTTGAATTCGAGTTCGTGTCCAGCTGAAGGCAGAAATTTTATTTTCAGTATTTTTTCAACCATTTAGCTGTAGATCGAGGTCAGGAGATCTGTATCACAATCAGCCTTCGTAAAGTAGGTATCCTTACTTAGGGGAAAACCTAATTTATTTTATTTTATTTATTTATTTATTTTTTTAGCCATGTATAACTTATCTGAATCTAATTCAGATTTATTTTAACTTCGTATTATACTTCCTGTTCATTATTCTTAAAATTCAGAAAAATCATCAAGTTACTGATATTTATGTAGTAATTATTATGTTTAGTTATATTGTTCCCTAATATATATAATAAAACCGCGTAGAATATGAAATTCTCAGAGCTGATTGATGTTTATTCTAAATCATCCTTTCAAGAAATCTGTATCTTCCCTCAGGAGCCAATCTATATTTTATAGCAACATGTACCTGTAGCAATGTCAACAGTAAATTGTCCCAGGTATTTTCAACCAAACATGAACCTACATAAATATATATACACCTTCTTATTCATAGTAGCACTGTGTTAAGTAAGGCGGTGGTGTAGCCTTCTACATAATATGCTCGTAGATGTTTACTAACCTTGAAAACTGGAGCCATTTGCTAATATAATGTAGCAGTGAGCAGTTGGAACCATTATTTCAAAATTGGATGCAGCTTGAGTTATTGTGCAAATTAGTGTTCATTCTGGTTCGTTATGTTGAAAACTATGCCAAAAACATGGATTTCAAAATAGTAAGAGGTTTGTAACGTGCTGGTATAGGTATTTAATAGGACTTGATCATAATTTCATATATAGGGACTGATAGTAAATTTAAGGAGCATTAAAAAAAAAATTGAAATTTTGGATCGAACAAGTTAGTTTCGGAATGAGAAGAACCAATAACGTGTTTTCTCAAAGAAGTGCGACCCCAGTTAAAGAGTGTTGAAATGGTGGGTGTAGAGTGCATCAAATATGCGATAATTTTTGACTTCACAGCTTTGTTAGGAGTAGTTAGAAGGTAAACATATTAAAAGAACCCGTTCCTGGGGGCTGAGCTAAGAGTGGGGAGAGGGGAGAACGTCCTTATTTTGTTTTTCGATAATATCTCGAAAACGGTGGACTCGAGAAAAATATGCTAAAAATAAAAATTTAAGCTCATTAAATTCCCTATAAAATTAATTATATACATATTCGTCGAAATTCCAACAGTTTTCGAGATATACGTTACTAAAAATCGATAATTTTAAAAATAAACAAAATGTTTACCTCACTTTTTATTAAACACTTTCTTCTAATACCAGAAACGTATATGTAAAATTAAATTAAATTTAATGCTCTACAATGTTTATTCTGACGTTTTTTTCTGAAAAACGATTGTGGAAGGTACTAGAAACAAAAGTTTGAAGTTGAACAAAAGTTTGTGAAAATAAACGAATATATATTTATATATAGAACTACACAGGCATTAATGACCCTAGGGTTTTATATCTATAAACCCCAACTAACAAACAAACAAACTAAAGTTTGACAAAAAGTGAGGTGACATTTTTTTTTCCGAAAATCACCAATTTTCTATAATAATATAATAAATAAAAGTTTCATTCAAATGGTTAAACAGTTTACAATTGCACATATTAAATATTGTTACATGTTTTGGTAATAAAACAATTTACTCTACATTGACAGCTGAGCTTAGCTAAAATGGGTATAATTTGGAATGCATTTATTTATTTTCTATAACGAATATCACGTAAACGATTAGAATTACGGAAAATGTATATTTTACCAATTTTATAGAAAATTGAATTACCTTTTATGTTTATTTGAAACATATGTTTCTAGGATCAACCGTTGTCGAGTTATTATCGAAAAAAAATTGAGCTTCTACCCTCCCCTCCACCGTTAGCTCACCCCCTAGGGGCGGGGACTTTTAATATGTTTACCTTCTTACTATTCCTAACGATGCTATGAAGTGAAAAAATATCGCATATTCCATGCACTCTACAATGTGCTTACTGACTGGACTATTTGTTAGAGACCACGACTTGCATCTTTTGTGATGGAAAGTACTCAGAAGACGCTCAGTTAGAGGTGTGGGTACAATGCCCCTAAATGTGGGAACTTAGATCGTGCAGTTGCTGAAAGATCCAGCCAGTTATGATTGCGATTTCTATAAAATAATGATTTTTCCTGTAATAAATAAACTCTTTACCGTTTCAAATTGTATTATCCAAAAACTATTTTTGATGACTTTTTTGTAGAGTGCCCATATTTGCACCTCATTTTTTTTTTTTTTTTTTTTTTTGTACTATTTTTGTAAATCGTCGTTTTTGAAATTAAACAATTGATTGTTTTGCTTCCTTGTCATTTTCTTGAAACTTGTTATGCTTGTTGATGAAAGACCAATATCTACAATTTTTCAAGTTGAAAGTAACATTAAATCAAAAAACAGAAGGTGGTTCCCATATTTACACGTTTTCCTCTACAGATAATAAAATTAAAATAAATATAAGTAATATCCTTTCGTGATTATTAGTCTGATTTATTTATTATATATGAGTACATTTTATGCAGTTTTGTAAACTTCTTCCCCAGTATTTTTATAATCTCAATATTTTATCTTGTAAGACGTTGTTTCCGATTTTTAACTGTTGCCATGACCTGATATGGCCAAATTTCAGAGTCTGAATAGATTCACTTACATGTCAGAGTACTGGGATCTGAAATTCTAGCAGTCCCTTATGTGCTCAGTGAGGCGGGTAAGCATTTTCCCACCCACGTACCTGCCGTGGCAAGTTCATGACAGCTCGTATACTCCGATATCCTACAGCCTGCCACCTCTTTCACTATGCCCTTTTACTTAAATAATTTCTGGTGAGGCTAAGAAAATTTTAGATTTTACTTGGATCTATTATAATTTATAATTCATTTATAATCACTTAAATTACCGGATGATTTTATTTTTTGTATTCATTGAGTACGTTTTTTTTTTCTCGTGATTCCGTAGTGGCAGTCGTTATTCGACTAACTAGAAATATTTCATTATAAATGACTTGTATTGAATATTCTTTTTTTTTTCCCGCAGAATCCAGTTTGCTTAGCTTTAATGGTGTAATTTTGCCACCAGATTGGTGATTGATTCCTACTTTTTTGTCAATTCTATTTGTCTTAACTGGGTCCTGAAAGACTGTGTTATAGTGCCCTTACTCAGCCTCCACTGGATTCTGCTTGTGACACCGCTAAGAGAGAAGCGCTGGGATCACTTTGAGCCTGGTTTCCCTCTCACAATGATAAAACAAGCTAGGTTTAGGGTTTCCCCGTGTTTTTTGTATATTGCATACATAGTGTAATAATATTTAATTTTTCGTCATTTTCTTTCTCTCTTTTTTTTATTGTTTATTCCTGCTATTATTTTTCTAATATAATAGAAGTCTTTTATTTTGTTCCTTATTTATTTTTATTTTATTATTATTTTTTTTTTTTAACTTTTATTTTGTATATTGAATGAATGGGTTTATTTTCATCGATATTCATAATTGCCCTTGATTGGGGCATCTTGTTATATTCATTCAATAAACCCCGCTTTAATCTTTAAATTGGCCATTCGATGCAACCTGGCATTTGAAATATTATCAAATCTATAATATGAACTGGGAAATGATCAGTATCATACAAGTTGTCCTTCACCCTCCAATCTATTTTTTGTTAAAAGTTAAATTTCCATAGATAATTTTAGCAACCTATAATTAAATCTTTAGCTCGTTTTGAACCACTTGCCGAATACTAATTTTAAAATGCAATCACTGACATGATATGTCAGTCATTTGAATTTTTTTGAAAATTGAAAAAAAAAAAAAAAAAAAAAAAAAAAAAAAAAAAAAAAAGTCAACTTTAAAAGGTTTGTATCGAAAAAAGGCTTGGCAGTAAAATAAAGGGAAGGAATGCTTTTGGAGTAATTTTCATCTCTTTGACCAAGACCCACGATTAATTATTTTCCACCTCGCCCAAGAAAAGAAGAAAGCTTTCATAAAGTTTTCCTACCTTTCTTTGCAGTTCTTTCCACTCCCTCTCACTCCTTCTCTCCCACTCTCTCTCACTCTCCCTCTCGCTCTCTCTCTCCCTCTCCCTCTCCCCCCAAGGTATTAGAGCCAAAGTTGAATTAAATCCTTCCAATGACGCACACTCTGCCTCTTATATAAAGTTTCAAAAAAGAAAAATTATTTATTCTATAATTTATGAATGTGAAATTTTACAAAATCGTCTGGATTTATTCTTGAAATATTTGTAGAATGAAATGTGGCCAAATATTGATACTAAATAGAACCACTTTTAAACGTTCTATTCAACACCAAGAATTATTAAGAAACTCAAGGGTAGTTGTGCACTTTAGACACATTAGAGATTTTTTTTTAAATTTGATTTAATTAGTACTAATGATATGACACAGCTAACGAAATAGGACTCAAAATAAATGAGGACAAAACAAAATATATGATAACATCCAACATATGCACGGACGGATCTTAAATGACTTTTGGAAGATTGACATAATTCATGTATCTCGGATCAATTTTAACGGAAAATAACATAGCAGAAGAATAGAGCGGTAACTTTAATCTAGTTTCTACCGTTGGGATAAGTGTAACCTATTCAAAAGTTAGTTCGATTAGAAATATCTGATATGTATCAGTGTTAGGCTGGACAAATGGCTATTCAATATAACTAAACTTAAAACAATTTCAATATTTAGAAATATGCAAGGTTGTATGAAATATCAACAAAAGCCTTTAACAATATTTACAGTAAAACCTCTCTAAAACAGAATCTGTATCAAGCGGCACACAGTGGTAAAAACGTCCAATCCAGGCGGACATTGCTCATAGCTTCTAAAGAAATAGTCAAAATTTTTGAATATTTTTTATTTTTGCATAAATACAATAAACTATAACAAAATAGAACTAAAATAAGAACTAAAACTTTTTTTTTTATTATATACAACAAAATGTTGAAATGTTTATTTATAACTTAAATATTTCCCTCATACCTAACATTCCAATTTTACATAATTGTCAAAGACAATTTTTTTTTTTCGTCAGAGTGTGCCATGGCCACCCACACATCAAATACAGCACTTTTGAGGAGGGACATTATTCTGAAAAACAATAAATTGCTTAGCTCTATGGGTCGGAATGGGTCAGATTTCAATTGTTAAATGTTTTTTAGATGTTATACTTTAAAACCATGCCAGACAGAAGGCGGAGGAACTTAAAGAAAAAAAGTTACATAATTTTTAGTCCGAAAACCTGTTAACTTGTTAAATATGTTTACTTAACTAAATACACCCATAAGGATAAAATTTTAGATATGTTTCAATCACCATGAAACGTTAATAGATAGACCTTTGAAATATTATATAAGAAGTTATTATATGTACCATAGACTATGAATGGTTAGGTACAAAAGGAGTGCCCTGCACTTGATACTGATCTGAGAACAACCTGTTTTTTTTTTGGAAAGAATGTATGTTTACACTAGTGTTAATCCATCAAATCGTATTCTCATTGCTGTTTATACCTCGTCAGCCATCTCTTGATAATAGTACAAAGTCCATTCAAAGATCTGTTGAATGAAAATTTTTCTAAATGTCCACCTAGATTGGCCGTAACAAAAATTTAAAGTTTTATTGTTCTCTAACTCCAGTGTGAATTTAATTGAAGGGTGGATTTCGTTTATTTCGTTTAAGAAACTATTGATTTGTCTGGTCGTCCCAGACCATAGGCAAATTATGTCATCAACATACCGATACCAGTATATGATGTGTTGAGCTAATTTTGAATGAAGGATTTTCTGTTCTAATTTATCCATAAAAAGATCTGCCAGAAGGGGTGAAATTCATTCAAAATTAGCTCAACACATCATATACTGGTATCGGTATGTTGATGACATAATTTGCCTATGGTCTGGGACGACCAGACAAATCAATAGTTTCTTAAACGAAATAAACGAAATCCACCCTTCAATTAAATTCACACTGGAGTTTGAGAACAATAAAACTTTAAATTTTTTAGACATAGAAATCTCCATAAACAATAAACAACACGAATTTAATATATACAGGAAACCCACACACACAGATGTAGTTATAGACAACAATGCCAGGAGACCACTAACACACAAACTCGCAGCATTTCATAGCATGATATACCGGCTTTTAAATATACCGCTAAATGAACGAAATTTTAACAAAGAAATACAAACGATTCACACTATAGCTAACAACAACGGATACAGTAAAACCACAATCGATAATATTTTTAAGAAAACAAATACATAAAAAAACTATGAATAATATATACAAAACACCCCCAGAGGATAAAGCTACCCCTAAAAAATATATTTTGATACCATACTACGGCCCAATATCCGTTAAAGTCGGAAAAAAATTAGGTTTAAACCCTGCATTTAAAATAGATAAGCCATTGTCATCATACTTCCCTTCACCGAAAGACAAAATAGACCCTTTCCAAAAAAGCGGCGTATACGAATTAAAATGTAATGACTGTGAAGCAAAATACACGGGAAAAACCGGACGATCAGTAAATCAAAGAGTAAATGAACATATAAGAGCATACACTAATAAGACCCAAAATTCCAATTTCGCTATCCATCTAAATGAAAATAACCACAAATTTAATAAAGACTCGGGAGTAAAAATATTACATCAAGTAGAAAATAGCCTAAAATTAAATACTTTTGAATCACTAGAAATAATAAAATCGTTTAAAACCGATCCAGATTTTTGTTTAAATGATCAGATTAACATATCCAATAGCCCCATTTTAAATTTATTTCCCATAGGAACGAAAAAACCCAATGAGTCATAAGGGAAACCCCGTTGTAAATCTAAAACGTAACCTACCTGCCTCCCCCCTTTTACTTCTCACAAATTCAGTGTTTTAGTTACCTCGAAGGTGAGTGCCTATGCTTGATTTCTTGTCTTATCTTTTTAAAAACCTTAGTATATTTAATCTATGTAACATAGTACTGATGTGTTGAAAATTTTATTGTATGTTTTAGAACTGAAGATGAATGTTTAGCATTCGAAACTAGTTTTCAAATAAAATAATCTCAATAGAAGTGGCATTTAATTCATCAATCCTATTGATCCTTCTATATCATCATGCGTACCTCAAGTAACAAACAAACAAATAGATTGGCCGTTTTTACCACTATGCTGCAGTCTGTCAAAACGGAAAAAAAATCTCTGAATAGATCGAATTTATACTAGAAATAATCATGTCTAATCCGGAAAAGGAAAGCTTTTCTTAGTGCACAAAATTGAAATAAAAATATTTAAAACGGAAAATAGCCATGTTAATACAGAAAGGACAGTGTTCGGAGAATCATTTCTGTTGTCTTAAATAGACTTCACCCAAAAAAATTATAAAACGGATTTTAAAGCATCTATAAATGGCTTTATGGCTTAAAAAATATGCAACAATATAGTGTGTAATAAATTTTTTAGAGAATGATAAGACGTAAATACTCTTATCATAGAAGGATATTAGCGAAAAAATAAATTTAAAGGCTATAAAAACGGATTTGATTACAGAATGCTACCCACTAAATCTATAGTAATGAAAAAACGGACACCTGTCATACTGAAAAAAATGGCCGGATCCACATCATTCCTTTTCAGAAAATTTTTACTGAATATTTATTAAATTTACTGCTGAAAAACATTTTTTATATCCAGTAAAGTTGAAAAACCGGTTATAATTATTGAAAGGAAGGGTTGCTACAATAAAAAAAATTGTTAATTATTGATTGAGATTGTCACCGACAGCGAGACCGAAGACCATCAATAGCGGAGAGAAAAATAAAGAGAAAAAAAAACACAAAACATAACTTCAGAAGCCATAAACAGAAGGAACGAAGGATTGAAGAAGAAAAAATCCCAGGACTGAATAGAACGATAGGCAACCGAGGGAAGGCAGTTCCTGTCTAACAAACTCTTCTATTAGTGGTCCCTGGAAATTGTAAAAACAAAGTCTGACGGGGGGGGGCCGCCTGGAGGCCGACGGTTTTTCTTCCCCCCCCCCCTGTCTTAAATTAACTTGCCTCCGACCTAACTCGGTTTAGCCCCGAACCAAAAACTTACTTGTGGGGGGGGGAGGAGGGGTAAAGTTAGCTGGGGTCAGTCAGTCCAAGGGGACTCTCTTAACAATCCCTTTTTCTTTTTTTTTTCACGAGTAAGATGTTATGTGTCCCCAACCATTAACTTTTTCTTTTTTTAGCTAAAACTAAAACATATTGGTTCGTTTCATATGTAGTCTCGTTTTCCCAAAAAGGTTATTAAGTAAGTAAAATAATTATATGAAATCTAAATATTTTTATTCGAAACTTTTACGCTCATTTTCTATAAATTTTTCTCAATGTGTCATAAGTTTTCAATTGAAAACTTCAGGTTTTATGAAGAAATAAAATTAGAAAATGCGTTTTTGACCTGAGAACCATTTTTGAAAAGTTCACCTTTAAGAAACTGTCCAAATTTCTGTCAGAAATCTGTTGAAGATAAGTCGGGTGAATAAGGTGGTCGCAGAATAGGATTGCCATAATAATGCAGGCACTGGCGGGGACACAAATCAAAACTTTGTGTGTGTTCCACGCAGTCTGATAATGATTTGTGCAATAGTAGCTAAGTTAATAAGAAAAAGCAGATAAGTATTCAGAAGGAAAATATGTTTTATCTTTATTTAGAATTTAGATTGGTAATTACAGAATATAATTATGGTGCATTAGGTAGATTCAAATTTAACAAAAACACAAACAATATTGTTATATTTTGTTATATATTTGTGAAATTCTGAACGTCATTTTGAAATTATATTTGTTCTGAATGATGCTTCTAACTGTTTCAATATGAAAGTGATTGCGTTATTTGGTCCATTGATTAACTAATAGGGAAAAGTTTTTCAACATTCGCATGATGGCCGGGAATGGCGAATAAATATTGAAATATTAAAAGTATATTCTAGGACTGGGACATGTGATGGGTCAACCGGGACGACCGGGACGAAATTATACTGGTGACATGTTCCGGTGTACTGGGACGTATGGCATCCCTATCGTTGAAGTACTTTCTCAAACAGCTCATTTAACCCAAGAACGCTAACACTCGTCAATATGACGAACACCTCAGTGAATTACAATTTCCACTTCCTTCCCAGTGATCCTGTCTACAAGACACCATAGCTGAGCCTTCTACTGACAATCTATTGCATGTCAGCAGGAAGGAAGCACGTTTATTCATTTAGCTGGTTTGGCGAAACTTCAAATTATGTCAAAACAGGTACGTCAAAATTACGAATGGTTGGCAACTAAGGAATATCAATGTACTAAAATTGTGCTAAATATGTATTAAAAATAATTGTATTCCTATTTTTGCTGTAACTTATACAGTCCATTTTATGCTTATATATTTTATATCTTTTAATGTTTATGTTTTAATACATTATGTTAAAATAAAAATTGTTAGTAAGTTTTTTTTTTTTTTTAATATATCCCCTTCCCCCATAAAACTAGATAGAATTTTTCATTTTTTCTAATTACAGGGATAATAACTCTCGTGAAAGAAAATTTATTCATAGCATTTTTCAATAATTATATTAAAATAAAAATATATTCGTCAATATGACTAGGTGTAGAAAGAAGGTTGGCGTTCTAGGGTTAAGGTAAAAAATGTCATAATGACGAGATTATTAAATAATGAATGCGCACTCACCACCATAAAATCCATAAGTCCTATCCAGCCAAGTCCATGATTCACGAACGCTTAAAAATTGTTTATCGAAATGAAAATTTGCCCTTTAATGATTATAACATTTATTTTAGATACATTCTAAAGTTTTTATTTATTTTATTTTTTTACGTCCATTTATTGAAATTTACTATCGTACAAATATATACTTTAAGTAAATGCGTTGATATCGATTACAATAACATGTCAAAACTTGAAAAGAATTACTCATCCGTAGAACTTCAATAAAAATTCTGTACTAGAAGGTCTCGAGGCTATCTTCTTTTCAGACGCCTCTCAAGATTATCTGGAATGGAGTGGGAAGCAAGTAGTGAAAATTGTGGATTTAAGTGGTTATAGATCTTACTATGAAAGGATAGGTATCTGGTGTGGGCTAAATCAGCAACATATGGAATATTAAAATCTGTATGGATAAGTTTATTGGTGACAAACTAAGGAGCATTAAGACGGGCAGTTTATTGTCATTTCAATCTTGAGTTTTTTTATTAAAACCAGAAATATGAACTCTTTTGTTTTTTTGTGAATTAACTTCATTATCAAACTTTAAGTAAGTTTATGATATTAACAAAAATAAATTCTATAGCTTTTAAATACTGAATAAAATACTTACCTAAAAGACTATTTTGTTTTTTAATCATAGTTTTGATTTTATTTCATAATTAAAAATATTAATTATTAAATGAAATTATGATTGAATATTGCCAAACTCTGCGTTTATATTACATTTTATTTCTTCTAAAAGAATAGAAATGTAAAGCCGGCTCCACACATTCGTGTTATGCCATAACACGCAACACGAAACAATGTTCGTTGAAACTGTTTCGTGTTATGTCATAACACATAACACGAAACAATGACGAAACAGTTATATGTTGTCATGACAATATATCAATACCTACTAAAATAAACCATGTTTGTAAAATTGCATGTATCTACCATTTTTTAATATGTTGTTAGGACCCATGAGGATAGTTAAAATCCAAGTTTTTAAATCTCAAAATCAGGTGGGTTGTTCATAGTACTCAATAAACCGCGGAATTGTAGCACTATTTTCGTTTTTAATTTATAGCTCTAAAATATGAAAATTTGCTTGAAATAGGATTTACTATATTAAAGAGTACTAAATGTGAGACATTTTAATTCTAACCGCAGCTATATAGATTAATTGGTTGCGAACATACAGTTCTCCAAAAAAAAGTGATGTTTCACAATATTTGAAAATTTTCCGTTGAGTCAAGTTCTCGGCCGCATTCTAACAAAAGTACTGGTTTCACAATAATTTCTTCAAGAAAGAATTTAAAGGAAATTTAATTAGCTTTTATTTAATATCTAAACTGTACCTGTAGACAAACTTTTTTTAGAAACGGGGAAATATTACAAAATCGGATTAGAGGAAAAAAATTGTATTGCTGGTTTTAAAAGCGAGTAAGAGAATTGGCAAGAATCTACCTGTTTCTTTTTCAATTTAAAAACATGTACAAGTATCTATTGCTGTATTTAAAAAACATGTATTTTAGGCTGGTATCCTTCGATGTATAAATGGTCTGGGCTATGATCTATTGTTTTTTCCTGTTTAGGAGAAATTGAGTTTTATCCTTCGGTCTCCTCCTTTCTTTAATCTTATATTTTATTTTGCCATTGCTTCAGGACTCTTTAATCTCTCAAATACCACTTTTTTTTTAATGCGAGGCTACTTAAGATCCTGAGAGTCCTCTTAATATTTCTTTATCACATTATCTCATGTGTTAATAAAGTTTGAATAAGCATTATTTACGCCATGATCCATTTACTTTCAGACTGAACTAAGAGCAAAAATGAAGCTACGAAAATCTCTTCTTGCCTAATTAAATAGACGAAAAAAAAATCTCTCAACAGCGTAGTTTCCCATTACAAATGCTACCGTAAAAAAAAATATACTTAATATAGTCCAGTTTTATTCAAAATGTATAAGATTAGCTATCGAATTAAATTATATATTTTTTAAATCGCTACGTGCTTACTTAACGTTATTTATTATTAAATTTAATAGTTAATTTTAAAACAGTTATTATTGATAGCAATGATTAAATGGGCTTCACTATTATTCGCTGTTGCTAAGCGACTTTGTGAATAAGCGATTCTCTCTGTTTCGGCTTGTGTTATGGGGAAACAAATTTCCTTTGATGTGTGTTAAAAACCGCCTCCTGTAGCGATACACCCATAACACCAGAAAAAACAACTTGATAACACATAACACGAGCCGAATGCCCATCCACACAATCAGCATCTTCAACGAGCTTGTCTGTTTCGTGTTGCGTGTTATGACATAACACGAATGTGTGGAGCTGGCCGAGTGGCCATCCATTCGCCAAACGAGCAGAGTTTTCGTGTTGCCTGTTAATACACGAATTAGCCGGCTTATCATAGCTAAAATTTAATCAAACCTATTTGACATGCAATTTCCTGTAATCAATCCCTTAACTTAATTATTATTAAATTTTCAGTCAAATAATCATTAGTTTACTAAAAAATAACTAAAATATTTAATAATTATTAAATCAGGTGATTGATTCGAGGATATTAGTTGTCAAATAGCCATGATTAAATTTTGCACAACTCCGAATAATGATAGAAACACGAAATGAAAACTGTTATTTTAGTAACTTACAAACGTATTTATATACAACTAGAATCCCCAGTCACGGCTTCGCCCGCTCTTATAAGTAACGAACTTGAGATAGGTTTAACTAATAACAGAAGTTTTATTTTTTAACAATAAAAATCTTATAATGCAGTTAAGAATTATTTTCTCACAATATTTCTAGATATTTTCACTGAAAGCTGTAACCCGGTATTATTGCAATGATTTATTCAAAAGCATTATTGGATATTCAATCCTTAAATCTAATCTATGATTAGGTAATTTAGATGGATAGAGACGTTTTAGGAAGAAACTCTGGCGGATAACGGACTGCATTATCAGTGCTTACAACCCTATCAATAGAGATATTCTCTATGTCACAATTTACTTTTTTAATAATAATGTTGTTAATATTCTCTGCTATAGTATTTGTTGGTAATATTACTGGTCTTTCACACAACCAATGATACAATTTATTTAATAAACCTGAAACATTAAAATGAATTAGAAATCATTGAAATTATTTCTTTTCTTAAAACCTTCATCAAAAGCTATGGTTAGGTCGCCCATTTTTTAAACACATATAAAAAAATAAAGGGTATTTTGATAAGGAAATAATGTTTAGTGCAGCAAAAATAATTGTATTGATTTAATTTGGTTGGATTTTAATTTCTATCTAACTATAAAAGTTAATGACAGAGTGACAAACCTCTGCCACTTAACAATGTGAATTTAAATTATTATTATAGTAAACTATACTATTTAAAATCTTCCTAGAATCATGAAGATTTTGTAGTTAAAATTTGGTGCGAAGGGGTTTAATAATTTTACCATTGCAAACTCTGGTGTAGAATGCCGCTAAAAAAATATCGTTCGATTATTAAATATCCCTAGGATCCACACGTCACACTAAATATTTATAGATTTTTTTTATAACAATTTATTTGAATCAAACCAATTTTATTATCAATTTCTACCTCTATATAACATTGTACCGTTATAACCAACGAAAAAATGGCTTGTCATTTTATATAATAGTATAGATATATATTAATTTAGAACATATGTTTTATTGATAATTGTTTACAAACACCTGCACTAAAGTAGTATTTATAAAAAATAAATGTTATTTTGATATTTACATATACCTAAAACCCCAACTATGAGTTAAAATTTTTTTTTTCAAAAACCTTCCCGGGGATATACCTAATAATTTCCCAAATTTTCACGGCAATTGGATGTACGGTATTCGAATCTATCGAGTACAGACATACATTCATTTTTATATATGTAGATTACATGTAAGCTATTAAGGTAAACCAAAACTTGTAGCTACATATAGAAACGGCTGTAAAGCTATAAACGAAGTTCCTCAAGCATTGCCGATATCACTCTAATTCAACGGAAGAAATGATCGGTTTGGCCGACTAATCGGCTTTTTAGCCATTCGACTATTTTGGCCTATATCATAGTTTGCCTATCCCTCCTAGTGGCCTAAATCTTAACTCATTCATATCAACGAAAATAATGTCAGGTGATTAGGCGGTTAAAATTTTGCCAATGTACTTTTCTCTTCGAAAGATAATTTTATCCATTATAATTCATGTAAGTAACATAAATGTTTTTTTATTCATTGCATGTTATGATATGTTTGAGGTAAGGTAAGGAAATACTATATAAAATGATTAAACTGCATATATACATTTAGTCTACTAGATTAGGAATTCAAAATATCTATAATAACATCTGTTTTAATAATAGTTTGTATGATTCAAAAAATCGATAAAATCAAAAAAAATATTCGAAAAATCTTTACAATTAATAAACGTAATGTACCCGTATCTTTCATGGTTCCTAAACAATCCAGTTCAACCATCTATACTCTCGTTTGTCCTATACAGTCTGATTGCTACTCAAATTCGATCTCAGATGTTATTCGTAACAATCCGATACATATATAAGCTTGTAAGTAAAAAAGAAGTCTGGTAAGATTCTAATGCCGTATACTCAGTAATTCTCATATCACCGACTTTGGGAATGAAGGAAGAATCATGTGGAGAAACTAAGTGAAGATTCAAGCTGGGCAAAGGAATTGTTGACATCACAAGAAGTTGTGACATCACCTAAGCTACAACCCGATGCAATTGGCTATTAATACAATTTAATTGATTATAATTTCTACATTCTAATATCTTGTAATTTGTTTTGTAATTATTATTATTTCGTATTTTGTATTAATTTCTTTTTATAGAGCCCAGTTGTTTAAGAAGTAGATTTTTTTTTTGTGTATAATGCCTAAATATTCATTTAGTATTTATGAATTATTCCACATCTATTGGAAATTATTTTATTAAAAAACTAGTAGCTTCGCTACATAGATTATGTACACAGTTTTCTAAAATGTAAGACAATAAACCGAATAATATTGGTCACACCTGACGACACAAAACGGACTTCTGTAACTTATCAAGAGCTGAAAGGGTATTTATAAGGAACTGATAGGTAAAATTTATGGGTTTTCTTATGACTAATTGATTTTTTCCCTTCCTATTGGAAACGTACTTAAAATGGAAAATATCCACATACAAGACTAAAACGACTAGAAACGGCCAGTCGTTATAGACAACTCCAACATTTTCTAGACAAACGTCCAAAGCTTCCAATAAGTTACAAAATACTCATATACATGATGTTATGAAACCTATTTGGAAATACGGTGTTGAGCTTTGGCGTTCCACTAAACCATCAAATTTTTCTCGTATCGAATCCTTACAATCCAAAACCCTTCGAAAAATCCTTACTGTTCCTTTACTTTGTCACAAATAAACTTATGCTCCATGTGTTGCTGATTTTGCCTAAATCAGATAACAATCATTTCATAGTAAACTCCACTTCCCCCTATATGTAAATCAATTTATTGAAATTTACAACTATACAAATATGTAAATCAAGTAAATGGGCTGATAACGATTACAATGACATGTAACAACATGAAAAGAACTACTCATCAGTAGCATTCAGTAGAATTTTACACTAGAAGATCTCTAGGCCATCTTCTTTTCAGACGCCTAGGAGGATTATCGGGAATGGAGTGGGAAGCAAGTTGACAAACTAATGGATTCGAGTGGTTATGGAGCTTATTATGAAAGGATAGGTATCTGGTTTCGGCTAACTCAGCAACATATGGAACATTAAGGTCTTTATGGATAAGCTTATTGGTGACAAAGTAAGGGGCATTTAGGATTTTTCGAAGGATTTAGGATTGTAAGGATTGGATACGAGATGAATTGGATTGTTTAGTAGAGCCCCAAAGCTGAACTCCGTACGTCCAAATAGGTCTTATAACAGTCATGTAAATAAGTCTTTTGTAATGAATTGGGAGATTTGATCGTTTGTCAAGTACATGTTGAAGTAGTCTGTATCGACGAGCAGTTTCTTGTTGCTTTAGTCTTCCACTTCCCCTTGAATCCGTTATTCTCCCAACTTGCTTTACATTCGATTCCTGATAACCCACCGAGGCGTCTGAAAATAACATGGCCAAGAGACCTTCTAGTTTAGTTTTTATTGAAGTGCTACTAGTGAGGAGTTCTTCACTAGTGGTTAGATTTAGAAAACACAAACCTGCATTATTTCCAAGGCAAATATATTCTGCTTAATATCGATGTATGTGTATTATCGATACATTTAGGTTAAGCTAATAGCTATATTTAGGAACAAAGCAGAGACACTAGTGAAGCTTTAGTGAAGCCAGTATTCGATAAGAAGCCTAAGGGAGGGCAGTGAATGGAGAAGAATTCCAATATCGCCTACCCGAAGGCCTGTGTCCCTCAGCCTGCCGACAAGACTCCTTCAATACCTCCATCCTCTTTTTAATATTGTATACATATATATTAGTATTCGGGTTGCCCGGAAAATAATGCAGGATTTCATATTTGAATTAAATCGCCTCTCTAGATACTAAACTGTTTATGTTTGGGGGATTATTTTTTAACATAGTACATATTTTGCAACCGGTGACCTAGTTGGTCAAAAGCGATAAGATTTGGGGGAACACGAGGGCGTTACGCGTAGTTTGATAGTTTGATATTAGAAGAGTAGGAACAGTTAGGAGCTCCACTCTCGGTATACTAAATAACACTAGCTCACTAATGAGTAAGCTCCTTTTTACTCTGTTTCTCTTAATACGAAAAAAAAAAAAAAATTAAAATAGTTTTGGCCGATCTTGCTCGATCCCTATTACTCTCCTTTGGAAATAAACTATACAATCATACAGGTAACCGAAAAAAAAAAATAACATAAGGACAGAAAACTGAATTATAGGTAGGCATATCGCCGGTGAGATTGCCAATCCCACTATGTACATTTTAGCACCTTCTATGACATTAAATACAATACGTGCTTTGATGCATATGTGTAATTATTTTTTGTGATAGTATCACAATATTGACTTCCTGATCCAAGCTGAATTTGCGTATTCGGGTTGTTGCATTAGACACGGAATTTCATTTTAAAACGAAACCTGTAAAAAAAAAAAAAAAAAAAAAAAAATTGAAAAAATGAATATAACGGAATTATATAATTTTGACCTATGATATGAACATTGACGGTCAAGGGAGCAACTCCTAATACAGTTTCATTATTTTCTTTTTTTCCCGACAGGCTCAAGGGGGCATTTCTTTTATTTTTTTAAAAAAAATTTATTTATTTATTTTTATAACTTGGTTATGAGAATCGACATCTGGACCACTATTTAAGATATATGAAATTTCATAATCAAAGTTTGGTAGAAAATGCATTTTGTTTTCTTTTTTTTTTTTAATACCGAATAATCTAATTATATACAGTATATTTTTAATATACTGGGTATAGAAAAGTTAGCAACTCGTCGGCAGAAAGGTATTGAGAATGAAGAAAACATTTGCTTTATTTTTTTTAACGATAAACCTTCATATATCTCCAAACTACCCGATATATTGAGCATAACCTAACATTCTTTTGTACAACTTAATTTTTATAACTAACATTAAATACAAATAAAATGTAATTGCTCATTGGCCTCCCTAACCATTGATTGATCATTCTATACCTTCGTGCGTACCTTAAGTAAAAATTTGCAATTTTGATTCTCTGTAGTAAATCTTCATTTTGACATAGGGCCTTCAAGAAAAAAAAGAAGCCTCTGGACCAAAGAGTAAGACTTATATATCCACTCCTCTCCAAACGTACAACTCTACAACTTAAACAAAAAATAGACACTTATACTTACTTACTGAAACCTATTTGTACATATGCATTGCGATTATACGGAACAGCTAAAAAGACATATATTAGAAACTCCTAATCTCCCAAGCAAAAATATTCAGGACAGTCACAAAAGCACTCTGCTACGTAAGCAACATAACTTTACATACTGGCCAAAGCATGCCAACAGTTAACGAACAAATACGAACCTAGTACAGTGTTTACGTGAATCGATGGGCCCTTAGGTTGTGAAGGGAATACAGAGCTCTCTGGCCTTACCTTCCGTCCACCCCAAGGCACCAACATCACCAAACAGACGGATGCAGGGGCATAACCTCTATTCAGCTCCCCCTTAGCTTGCTGAGGGATCCAACCAGACCACCACGTCCATGACCAGGCAGTGCAAGCACTCCTGGCCACCATCTCATGGTGGCTCAGCAGAGCCACTCCCATGGTACCATTTTGGTATAAAACCTTAAAGGCGGGAATGGTCACCGGCCCAGGACTGGAAGTAATAATACTTACACAGCCCCTATGGCTTTGCTAACACTCAATGGGAGGGCGCCCATGGAGCAAATGCGGTAGTGGGACGACCGGACCAAGGTCCTGCCGATACCGCACGTGCACCCGCAGGCACGGACGTGCAGATAGGCAATTGGAGTCTGGGGGTCTCCCCCAGCCGGGGCTACGAACCTAGTACAAACGATTCCATCAAAAATTACCTGGACATCCTAATACTGCTTGGCTGGTAATACAGGATCCCTCGAAGTCAGGAACTGGATGGTGGCAGCACAGCGCAGGAGGGCATTTCACTTGTTTTTAGTGGGAATCAGGACTCCTACGCGGGTTATAGAATTAAATTAAATAAATATCGATTTATTTATTATAATGTCCGATTTCATTGCCTAATAAGATAAGCATCACTCTAAAAAAAAAAAAAAAAAAAAAAAAATCATTTTACTCAAAAAAATGAATTGATAACGTTCTGGAGAAATAACATAAGTTCCAACATATAATAAAAAAGGGACTTTAATTTCGACCTTAATACAACAAAGTTAGAAACTGCAGGATCGTAGAATTCTCGAAATCCGAGCTGGGCTTTAAACAGAGGAGTTTAGTCTATACACTTAAAACTTTAAAGAGAATATGTGAACCTCGGTGTAGAGTAAAGTTTAACAATTAGGAAAAACAGGGGAAGTTGGAGAATGCTCGGAAATAGGGAGGGGAACATCTATTTGTGCAGACAATCTTATCTACACTCTCCTAGTCTTGTTCTCCAGCCGGTTTTATTATAGTAACGTTTTTAAAAATAAAATGTTGAAACTGCAAAATGTAATACTAATATTTACTAATATTACTAAAAACCAGTTACTTTTAATAATAACAGTAAATAAAATAATGTAAAATTGTTGTGAAAATAACGTAACACATGATTTACAAATATTGATAATGTAATGTAATGAGAGTTTTATTTGTTTGTCGATAAAAATATTTTATTGAAGTATGCAATTGAACATAATTTCTTCAATGATATTTCCAAGCGTAGCAGTAATTTTCAATTTGGTACCATTGTACAGATTAGGTAGTTGAAGTTCAAGTGAAAATATAATTGGACAGTTTTTAATTTTAATGGATAAATTTGTAATCGAAAATAATAATAATATATCCCGCCGAAAACATTTTATTGATTTTATCTGGTTGGATTTTAATTTCTAAACATAAAATAAAATGGCAGCGTGGTAAACCTCTGCCACTCAACATTCTACATTTAAAATTTTATTATTGCTAATATTTCCTAGAACTATAAAAAAATGTTGCTAAAATTTGATGCAGATGGGCTCAGTAGTTTTACCTTTGTAAACTCTATTTCAGAACGGTGCTAACCACATATCAGGCGATTTTCAAATTTCAAATATCCATATGTCGCACCACATATTTATAGATTTTATATTGACAATTTAATAAAATAAGCATATTTTAGTATCAATTTCAATTTCTACTGAATTTACTGCGCATCTCATATTTATCATTTTTTCTGACAATTAAATTAAAAGTTAATAAATTTTATTATTTCTAAACATTTCTTTCTAGTTAAAATTTGGTACAGGTTTGTTCAGTAGTTTTCATGGTCAGTGATCAGAAACGAAAAATGGCTTCTCCGTGTATACAATAGTATAGATTTCAAAGTCCAGAAATTAACAGAATCTGATAATGTTATTTCAAAAAATTTCCTACCTACTACCTTACAACAATTTATTTTTATTACTCCAGAGATGATTCTATAAACCAATACGGTTACACAGATATACACTCACCCAAAAGCCACTGAAGGATACTGGTTTCAGATTTAACAGGATATCCCTTCCCCATGTTACTCTCCTTCTCAATAAATTAGTTTTCATCCTTTTCAAAATTTCATTTAATTGTTTAATTTTTTAAAAGGACGCTCTTTCTTCTAATGAATTGAATGATTAAACTTTGAAACGATTTAACAGATTTACATGAAATTGTATAATGAAATCCCTACTTTCATTCAATGAATTTCAGTAAACTTGTACTAAATCTATGAACTTTTCAGTAAAATAATTTTTTTTAATTCTTTTATTAATAGAAATTTACAACTGTATTAGAAAACACATATAGTAAATATGCGGTATATATGAGACTTAATGACATGAATAAAACTTGTAGAGGAACTACCCATTGGTAGTACTCTAATGAATATTTACAAAAGAAGATCACGAGGCCATCTTCTTTTCAGACGCCTCGGAGGATAGCCAGGAATGTAATGGGAAGATAGCTGTGCAACAAGTGGATTAGGATGAGTGTTAGTTTATTATGAAAGGAGAGGTATCTGGTTCGTGCCAAGTCGGCGACATATTGGATATTAAGGTCATTATGGATTAGTTCATTTGTGACAAAGTAAGGAGCATTAAGGATTTTTCGAAGGATTTTGGATTGGAGTGATTGGATGCTGAAAGAATTCGATGGTTTAGTGGATCCCCGCAATTCTATACCGTAAGTCCAAATAGGTCTGATAATCTTCATACAGATAAGTTTCTTATAGGGAATCGGGAGATTTGAACGTTTGTCAAGTAAGTGTTGTAGCAGTTAAAATCTACGTGCAGCTTCTTGTCTTTTTAATCTTGTATGAGGGTTCCAGGTAAGTCCCTTGTCCAGCAGTAAAATCAGCTTTTATTTTGAAATACAAATTTTGAAACAAATTACCCTACCTTGAATAATAATAATTATATTTCAGAGGTGTACAGTTTTTTAATATATACATATTGGAATTGTAACTACAATACCGCAGTACCTTTTGAGTAACAACTCCGAACTGTATTCTAATTGTGAATAAAATTATTACGGTATAGCTAAACAAAATATAACGTTTTGCATTGGAAATAGTCGTTATATCAGCTTGGCTGTGTTTATTAAAGCTTTAGCTTTTCCCATCGATTTAATAAACCTGAACAAATTATATTTCATGCGGTAATGTTTTTATCTGGTAATTTATCTTAGCAAAGGCCAGCATTGATACAAAGCGCGGCGGAAGATAGATCTGGCAATATCCCATTGGAAGAATGATCCGATAAATATAACATATCACCGGAAATAAAAGACCCGCGTTTCCAATTATAGAGGACAATTGAGCGGAAGGACGTGCCAGCCCCCATCCCCCTCCCCCGCGGTAACATTAATGATACAGATGGCACAAGGTGCAGCCCAGTCCAAGAACAAGAGTCATTTAGACTTAGCCAACTTTTCCTAGCGAACAGTTTTCTTCAGGCACAGTTTTCATTTATTTCCACCAGCCCAGACTCTCCTGCCGCCCTTTTAATTTCTTATAAAGCAAAGAAATGGCCTCTTTTAACCTAGATCTAATTCTCTCAGGAGTCGCTCGGACTGATAGAGGGAACCAGTGGTTAATAAACAGAACCGCACTTGTATCATTTCTACTTGAATTTATTACTTTTTTTTTTTTACAATAACAATAAACTAGTCCCAAAACACACAACAAATAGTCACTAAACTCACTAATTTCAATTATAAACCCAAAAAGATTATCATTGATTATATAAGAATATACAGGGTGATTCCCTCTTAGTGTGAAAAAAATTGATTAAAGCTAGACCGTAAATACCGTTGACATAACTTTTCTATTCCATTCCGTTGCATATATATAGTCTGCTTGAAGGTGAAAGTCACTAAGTGCAATTTTTTTCCAAATTCGACAAAAAATCATTGTGTATTGATAATATCATTTCCCATAAGTATAAAAAGTCACCGAGTGAATATAACTGCCATATATGCACATTAGAGAATTTTTCGATACCTTAAAAAATATTTCAAATGCTCTGTACAGCTAAGTTTTACCCGCAGGAGAACCAAAGCGATGGCAAAAATTAGCTAATATAATAAAATTATATGTATATATATATATATATATATATATATATATATATATATATATATATATATATATATATAATTTTAGTGTTTAAGGCGTACAGTCATAAATAAATGGTGAGCCCCATTATCTACTTATTAATTTAACTACATTTATTGATAACAAAATTAAGCTAAACAAAATATGACTCCTTAACCCTTTTCTTGGCAAGATATTTTTTTTAAAGTAGAAAATTTCCAGTAAAATCCCTTTAACACTCCAGTAGTCGCATGTCATCTAAGAGATTCCAGAGAAACATTTGTGGGTGTTGCCAGTGCTTGTTCAAACTTGCAAACCCCTCCCTCCTTCTTTCCTCCTACCCTAGTTGGAGAGACATGCCAGTGTAGTTTTGGTTGCCTTCTGGACAAGTGTTAACAAGTTATTGACTGAATCATCTCTCAGATCCTACACGACTACTATTGTAAGGATTTTTTTTACGCCAAAGTAATATTTTTAGGGAATGGAAACGAGGTACCAGTTAGGCGACTTTTTCTCCGACGTCTACGATTTTTTCTAGGAATCCAGGTTTATTGCCATAAATCTGTAATAAACTAGGGAGAGCTCAACCTGAGTAAACAGCTTAGACTATATATTTGCTGTAGCACATTGCAACTCTTCATCATCTTGCTCATCTATATCTTCTATATCTGTTTCAGCAGTGCTGCCAACTTTTCTACATCCACCACAAATTATTTTACAATTTTATTTGTAGTATATAAAAGCTGTTAAATTCGGTAATAAATCAAAAAAATTAATATATTGATGTGCAAATGTGAAAAAATGGTAGCTGATACGGTTTAATAAGTGTCATATTATTCATAGCACCCTAAAAAACAGAATAATAAGGTGTTTTAAGTAAAAACGTTTTTTCATCGTTGGCCTGTGTTATCAAACTTCACTGCACATCACACATTTATCACTTTTTTATGGCACTATTTTTGAAAACCTTAAAATTTTATTATTGCTAAACCTTTCTGGAACTACGTAGATGGTGTGAAGAATGACTTGTCATTTTATATAATAGAATAGATAAAAAATATAAAAGTTTGAACTAGATAAATTTTAACAAAAAAAAAAATTGTTTTTTCAATAGATTTCAATTGGCTCTTCGCGTGATAAACTATTTTACCAGTATAAACTATTTTTTTTAATTTGTCTTCCACTTATTTTCTGCTCGTCGTGTACGTTTGACATAAAGAATAAAGAAAAAACGAAGAAAAAAAATCAACTTCTGCATCTGCAAACGAAAAATGATGAATCAATGTTTGGCCTGAGGTGAAGGGTATCGAGAAAACGTCAGGGAATTTCCTAACTTGAAGTGTATCGGTTTGAAATGCAATGAAAGAGGACCATTTATCTAACTTCTTTTCAGGTTTCTCTTTGTATTTTCTGCCTTGTCAACTACAGCAACGTTCTTTTGAATCTTGTAGGCATGTCTATATCGGCAATTGAAGCATTTGTACTTCATACATAACTAAGTCAAAATAATTATATTTAAAAAAAAAAACATTATATGTTATTGTTGTAATTAGGATTAAGGAATTAATTTCCTCATCATTGCCAATTATTACATTACAGCAAAAATATAAAAAATATGTTCAATGATCAATTAAAATTAGGGAATTAATGTAAGCGGTACTATATTGTTGTTAAGTGCTATCCCGTGTGACTTTCCCACCTTCACAAGACTTCATATTATTTAAATATTTTCAGTTAAATATAAGAATATAATAGGATTACTATGAAAGGATAGGTATCTGGTGTGGGCTAAATCAGCAACATATGGAACATTAAGATCTTTATGGATAAGTTTATTGGTCACAAAGTAAGGAGCATTGAGGATTTTTCGAAGGATTTTGGATTGTAAGGATTGGATACTAGATGAATTGGATGGTTTAGTAGAGCCCCAAAGCTCAACTCCGTACGTCCAAATAGGTCTAATCACAGTCATGTATATGAGTCTTTTGTAATTAGTTGGGAGCTTTGAACGTTTGTCCAGTAAATGTTGAAGTAGTCTGTTACGACGGGCAATTTATTGTCGTTTTAGTCTTATTTTAAATTTTAAATAATAGATTTAAATTATTTTAGCGTGTAGGGCATATACACATAAAAATGTATTAGACAAAAATAATAGCAAAAGAGAAACCTATGTATCTGACCTTTTTAATGATTCCAATATAAGCGGAAAATAATTCATCAAAAAATAAATAAATATGTGTGTGTGTGTGTGTGTTGTGTGTGTGTGTGTGAGTGAGTGTGTGTGTGTGTGTGTGTGTGTGTGTGTTGTGTGTGTGTGTGTGTGTGTGTGTGTGTGTGTGTGTGTGTGTGTGTGTGTGTGTGTGTGTGAGTGTATTACTCTATATATAGTTTTTACTATATACACAATTTTGAATCATCTATATCTTTCGTTGAAAAATAAAGATAAACCATGTTCATAAAGTGGTACAACAATAAAATAAAATGAGCGAGGGAAAAAATAAAATTTTCCATTGAAAAGACTAAACAAACAATTCTATATAAGCCCCGAGGAGTTGACCACGGACTAACCCGAATGAGGAGATATATATCCACAGTTTTCCAGATTTATTTCAATCCCTGTAAGAATTCTTTTTCTTTATGAGACTCCTTTATACCAGAGGACCGAGGACCGAGGATCGAGGACGTATATAAACTTTCTACAATAAAAACCAACTTGTTTACCTTAGCCAATGCAGAGCCGCTGTCAACAAAAGGTCGTCAGGACAACCTGTTTTTTTCTTTTCTTTTTTTTTGCCGGTTCCTTCCAGGACACAAATAGCTTTTTTTTAGGATTCATTAATTATTCATTTCTTCCTGAAAAATGCTTATATATCAAGTAAGAAACAAGGATATTCACAACTGTTCTGCTAATTTATTTTTATTTTTTCAATTCAAAATATATATTACGCAATAAAGCTTGCTGCTGTATAGAACACCTTATACAAAAAACTACAACACCGATATACCTGGAACTTTATTTGGGGAGGAGACTGACATAAACCCTAAATTTCAAAACAATGTTGTTGTTTTTTATTTATTTACTTATTGAAATTTACAACTATTTAAAAAATATGCGTCTAATTAATGTGGTCATGATGTTCATAAAAACATTTCAATTGCTTGTGTTGAGTTATTAGTAGATTTCATTGGTTATAGAGTATTCTATGAAAGCCGTGTTTAGCAACATATAAAAAATTAACATCTTTATGGATATGTCCATCTGTGACAATGTAAGAAGCATTATGATTTTTTTTTTTTTTTTTTTTTTAAATGCTTATACTTCAACCTTTTCCTTTGAAACATAACCTTATACTTCAAGTAAAAGGTGTTACTTTTTTTTTAAGCAGAACCTTATACTTCGAGTAAAAGGTTTTGCTCTTTTTTATGAATACGGCCCATTTTTTGTGGTTTAATCTAATTTAAATTTAATTATAATTAATATTATTGATTTTAATTTAATTTAAAATACTTTAAGTAAAAGGCTATCTTTTTTTTTTAAAGCATAACCTTTACTTCAAGTAAAAGGTGTTACTTTTTTTTAAAGCTGAACCTTATACTTCGAGTAAAAGGTTTTGCTCTTTTTTATGAATACGGCCCATTTTTGTGATTTAATTTAATTTAAATTTAATTATAATTAATATTATTGATTTTAATTTAATTTAAAATTTAAAATACTTTAAGTAAAAGGTTTTGCTCTTTTTTATGAATACGGCCCATTATTTTGAAATTGTCACCCTATTACATTAATTTCAGTAACGAATTTATACATTAAAAAATTTGCTGCAAACTAAACAACAATTTTTTTTTTCCTTTTTTTTTTAGAGGATTTTTTTATTTTGTTTATCCTTGTCTTAGGTTTATTTTTCAATTCACTACTTGTTCAAAGTGGTTTTCGACCCTAATACACTGTTTTTTAACTATTTGCTTTAATAGTACCTACTTATATTGATTTGTAAAAATCTCATTAAAGTTTTTTAATATATTAATTTTTTTTTAAACCGAGTTACTAGTATTAAGAATCCAAAAAGCGAAAAAAACAAAAAAAAAACAGGTGTAGCTGTTTTTTGTTTGATACTACTGTAATCAGTTTTCTGATCATTTTATTGACGTATATATTCTGTACAATTGTTTATATCAAAAAAACCAATTAAAAAAAAAAAAATTTTAATCTAATGTCTTTTTTTTTTTTTTTTTTTTTATTCATTTTTGAAAGGCATAACTCCCCATTTTTTTATTCATTTTTCTAATCTTTCAGAGCTCATTTGCTCCATATTAAGGTTCTACAATCATATTATATTCTACTTACAATTCTATACTATTTTACATTACATTAACAATATTTGAACTTTTACCTAACAACTGTGATATTCTCACATGGTCACATTGATTTACACTGACACCAATGGGCAATGTTCAATCATTGTTTTGTTTATTACTAATAAATATATAACATAAACATATAAACATAAACAAATAATAACATTATGATCTTTTAATTTGGTTCTTATTACCCATTCCATTTTCATTCTATTAGCTGTATTGTTAGTAATATTTACATTTTTATTATTTTTAATGGTAATTTTTATTCCTAAATAAACTAATTATATTTTCAATCTATCTATTAATTTTGCATAACTTGTACCTATTTTATGTATATCTGTTTTGTAGTTTACAGCCTGGTCTATTGTTTTATTTATAAAAATTGCTTCCATTAATGAAACAATTGATTGTAACTAACCTCCTAACATTAAAAATATCATAGAAGTTCCTAAATAATTCATCAATTCCTTTAATTTTAGGATTGATAAATTATTCGTCATTTTTTATTTGAATATTTTATTCAAAACCTATTTTCAAATGTTAAAATTACAAACTAGTAGTTTGGTGACTTCAGAGTAAACTAGGAAGTGATGATCGTGTTAGTCTAAGAACTGATAGCTTCAAGTAGCTCTACCGCTTTGCCTCCTTAGATAATGAATGATTAACATTCAAAAATAGTCTTTGAATAAAATATTTCAATTTAAGTAGCTGATAATTCAACAGCCTTTATTGTATTGATCCTTCTATACCATCATCCGTACCTGAAGTTTTTTATAATAGTATTTTATTTTACAAACCTCATCTACAAAACTTCTTTTTTTTTTTTTAATCCAAAACGTTGAAACTAAAACATAAAAAGAAGTATTTTATCTTATAGTCGTAGGCTTGTTTTTTTTTTTTTTTTTTTTTTTTTTATCAGACTTTATAAGAGTTGCAGTTAAATGATATGATAAAACAACTATCACAGACTCGTTTCAGAGATACTTGTATAAATTTGAATCCTTTCCCTACCACCCCTAGACCCCCCCCCCTCGTCTTAAAATTAAAAATAAACAGTTCTTTGTCCTTCCCTCGCCTGGCTTTGTTCTAAAGAGATTCAATCTCAGAGGGGCTCGGAGGGAATTCTGGATTTTACAAATTACGACTAAGTTATATCCTCTTTTTTTGGGCGTTTTCCTGCATCATTTCTTTGATCCGTTTAGTCCTTTTTTTCTCTCCTTTTTTTTTCCTTTAGAATACCTTTAGCCGCTTTCCATAATTTTCCGTTCCAACTGCTAGCATTATAATGTTATTCACAGACCGAATTAAAACGTTTGGAATTTTTTTTCTAAAAGAGAAGCTGATTTTATCAAAGTTCTTATCCAAGCACGTTGTGTCTTTCTGATTATATTTGTGAATACGTTTTTACTTATTTTTGTATTATAAATCACAGCAAAGATTAACTAAATAACCAAACTAAATTTTGGGTAGTAATTATATAATTAATCATTTATCTAATTGAATGGGTCCGCCGAAAAACGTTGTAAGCGACAAACATAAAATTTTGAGTAATCAGTGAAAGAAAATCATAATCTAAAGTTTTTATTAGTTTTGTAGGATACATTTTATATTCACATATTAATTTGATATATTTACATGTATAATAACATAATGAAGTACAATATCGTACTAAGAGGTACTATTACACTGGTCAACAAAAACAAATAAATTGTTTGTTTCCTGTGACTATTTTGTTGTTTCTAACTCAATTTGATACATATTTTGTAAATATGATAACAATGTTTCTCTAACAGCTTTTTTTTTATGTTATAGCTTACCAATCTTATTAAGTATTTTTACTTAGATTTAAAATTTTTATTGGACAGTAAAACATACCCTGTTGTTGTTCTCGATATGCATTTGTCCAGGCGGTGTTGTTTTCTTAATCCAGATTGTTTTCGCTATATTTGTGGCGAATATATATTTGAAAAATATCGAAAACCTATAACAGGCTTTGTAAAAACTGCATATCATCAATACTTAATAGATAGATTTGTACAATCAGGAAAAGCCATGGATTCCTCATATTGTTTGCCAAAAATGTGTTGTGTGTCTACGGTTATGGTCCAGCTGGAAAAGAGATGCAGTGAAGTTCGTAACTCACATGATTTGGCGAGAACCTCAAAACCATCATGACGTCTGCTACCTCTGCATTGTGAAAATAAACGGAATTAATCCTGGAAATCGAAGTAAGTGGTCATATCCTAACTTATCTTCTGCTCAACGACCTCGATAAAAATCGCAAGAGGTACAACTCAGCACATCTAAATCCTCTAGTGATCCAAATCTCTGTGAACGCGAACAAAATATATCAAGTGATAACTCTGATCCAAATTGCAAATGTAGCCTTTCAGAACCTCAAACATTTAATCAGTAATAACTAAATGACTAAGTGATGGATCTGAACTTACCAAAATTTTTTGCATCTCGTTTAAAAGAAAAAAATTTGCTTAATCCCGAAAACAACATTACTTTTTATCGTACCCGAGAAAAGAATCTGTTACCGTATTTTTCTTAAGAGAAGGATTTAATCTTTTGTAACGATGTGGATGGTATTTTGCAAGAGATAGGTTTAATAAACTATAAGCATAAGTATTGATGTATTTTTATAGACAATAGCGAAAGAAGTTTAAAGTGTGTTTTGCTCCACAGCAGTAAAAAGTACGGATCCGTACCTATTGCACATTCGACGACTTTGAAAGAAGAATACACAAATATTTTATGCAAAGAGATCTACCTAAAGTCGTTTATTAAAGGAAATCCTATAAAAGATCGTTTGATAATAATGTTCAATAAAATTTTGTTAACATTATGTATTAATTTCCTTACATTTTTTATTCAAAATAGTAAAACTTTATATTTCACAGAATAAAGCTGTTAGCAATCTCCCAGTATTTTTTTCATAGTCAGGGCCTTTGAAATACCCAATAACAATAAAATAAAAAAAATGAAGGAAACAAAAATTGTGTTGACCAGTGTTATACATTTTTAAAAATTTAAAATCGCCACTTCGGAAATTTTGTCGCTTAGAACGTTTTTCGGCGGAGCCATTCAATTAGTGATTATAACGAATTTGAAATCTGGAATATACTTTATTAGAAAGCTTAATTTCACTACTTAAATTCATAAAAAGAATCAACAAAAATAAATACAATATGAATACAAGAAAATACTTTATATTTTCGGATGCTTGATTGGACTATCAGTTTCACTAGATTAATCTTCAGGATCTCCAGGCGGGCACTCGTTACTTGCCGTTATTCTGAGCTTTGGTGGCTTTTTCCTAATTTTTGACGGCAACACTTCCTTGGTACTTTTTTATTTTAATTACTATAAACCAAAAAAACTTCCTGTATTCATAACTTAAAAACTCTGCGTTCTTCTATCCTCCTCATGAACACAAGATCCCAACATTTTAACCTTCATAATCCATACCACCTATTAGAATTCCTTACCCATTCCTATTCTTTAAGCTCCTCACTAACTTATTTTAAACATAATTTATTTTTATACCACCTAGATAGTCAATCTTCCACAAATAAGTAAATATTTAGATTTGTTTTATCTTTTCATATATGATAGTATTTTTTTCCCGTGGGCAATTAATGATGCATTGAATTGTAAGTAATCCGGTCATACAATTGTACCAGCAATTGTGCATTATTATTATTCTTATAGGACTATGAATCCCGGAATAAAGTTTATTTTCCATTTCAATTTGTATTATGTCTCTAAAGATACCCGATAAAATGATCTCAAATACATTTTGTCCTAGACCTCACACCTCCTATATTTTCCAAAGTCCATCTAAACCTTCCATTATTAGATAAAATCCTCCTCACTGCCTAAAACGGCAGTGGCCCGAAGACCTTTTGTGAAAACATGTTCATGTTTGAGTCTTTGCAATAGTCATTTTCTCTACTCAATGATGAACTTTCTTTTTTAATTATTTTGGGCTGTAAATAAATTTATAGCGTCTTTAATGGTGATTTCAATAATGTTTAAAGACGATTTTACGGGATATATAATTGTTTGGCTAATATCCCAGGTTATTGTTTGTGGGTTATTTGCGATTTTGTTTTCGCTTTCATCAGCCAATGAAGGGCGCATTAAGCGTGGAGTTTATGCGTCAATTTTAAAAATTGACTTGGCTGGTTTTGGAATTCTACGTTCCATATTTTGTCAATAAGTGAAATATGTTATTCAAACATCTTCTCGAGTATAAAATATCCTACGAATCATTATAAAATGATTTAAAAGACCGAAAACACAAACTTCCTGTTGGCCTTACAGTGTACCCAGTACAGAAAAAGGCCAAACATCCCTAGTAAATTCCTAAATTCCATCCAACTCAAGAAATCATCCAATAGGGGCTAGGAAAAAGAAAAGAAAAAGAAAATAGGAAATAAAATATATCAAGGAATAAACATAATAATAGAAATCTAACAAGTTATTCTTCGTAATTCTCAAGATGGTGTTAATGAACGCAGTGTTTAATTCTTATTTTAGGATACATTTTAAAGCCTATTAATTATCTTTGACAAAAATCGAAACAGTAATTTTTTTCAATTCCTGATTCAATTCAATTCCATGTGAAAAGTAGCACTGAAAGGACATTGAAGTTACCATAAGAAATAAAATTTTAAATTTGAATATAATTTATATAATTTTGACAGCTTGAAAGAAATTTTTTCCAAGCTCTTGTTATAACCAGTGTGGATACACAGCATTCCTCAGGGAGTTTTGAAAGTTGGAAGTTAAAGTTCAAAGGTGAAGTTAACGGTTAGCCAATTTTATTCAGTTACCCATTGTTTAAGATGTCTATTTAGGAATTCAGTTTTAAGCAGATTTAAACAAATCAGTTTGTGTTAGGGGAAAAAAAAAACTTATACCTCTTTTTTTTTTAATTTAAAGAAGTATCTTTTTAAAAAGGTAATTATAACACTTCTTCAAAAATAATAATTGCTCTAGAAACATACTCCACCATTTATCATCTCCAACTGGACAAAAGTTTAATTCGGAATCCAGACCAAAGGCAAGGAAAAAAATGGCAGGTCGATTTCAACTTCTGTAACAAATTACTAGTCTAACACTTATTTAAAAAAATAATCCTTGATATGTAAAATCCCAAAAATCCTTATTTCTTCACAATTAAACTTGTCTATTAAGATCTTAATGTTCCATATGTTGCTGATTTTGCCCAATCTGGATAACTATCCGTTCAATGTAAATATTCCAAAACTACACAAATCCACTAGTGTCTCAACTTGCTTCGTATTCTATTGGTGATGACCCTCCGAGGTGTCTAAAAGAAAATAGCCTCTAGACCTTCTAATATAGAACTTTTATTAAAGTGCCACCAAAGGGCGGTTGCTTGACAAGTTATTGCATTCATTTTCTCATACATTTACTAGATATATATGTACTATACAGTTTAAAATATCAATAAAAAGGTAAAGAATCTTATCAATGGTAAATCTTATCTCAATTTATATAAATTGACTATTGCTTTAAATCTGGGATAAATAACACAGGCCAACAGTATATAACACAGCTAATTTGTATAGATTTTTGTGTGTTGAATCCAAATCTAGTCTTAGTTTTTTTGTACCGCCCTTAGTTTTTGAGAAATTTGTTTTTTTTTATATAATTTAAATAAGCATATATAACTGTTTTATATAAATATAAAGCGTTATATAACTGTTTCATGAGGCCTTATTTTTTATGTAGAGGTGGTAAGAGAATGTTTCTAGGATCTACAAGGTTTTTGCGGAGAATGTTCTTCTCGCCGGGTTTTAAAGTCTCCCTCACAGGCCAGTTCTTTCTGCACCAATGTTGATCCCTTGCTTTACTGTCCCATTCACACAAAAAATATGTAAAAATTTGGTAAAACCGCCTTGCTGACCAAAAAGCATGCATGTTACTTTCAAGTCACCACTTATCATCCAACCATGGGCCGAATAGCCAATTTTCTTTAACACTATTTCTAGGTTTTCATAGCTCTCATTCATATGTACAGAATCGCCGATTGGTATAGAAGCATAAGAGTTACTATTGTGTAATAAAACAGCATTTAAACTAGATTTGGAAAGAATCAATTAACACCCCTCCATTCTTCTTTTTTTGTATTCAACACCAAACTCTTTGATCAGACCTGGAATGTCTGAGCAGTACACTAAATCACCTTCTTGTTAAAAAAAATCGAAAACTGCTGCTCTCTCTTCCTATACACATAATGCTAGTTCCAACTGCCACAAGTTCTTTTCTTTTAGTCTAGAACCAAGCAATTCAGCTTTTTCTTTTGTTAACCCAAGATCCCTAACTAAGTCGTTAAGCTCAATCTGAGTAAACAGTTTAGACTATATATTTGCTGTAGCACATTGCAACTCTTCATCATCTTGCTCATCTATATCTATATCTGTTTCAGCAGTTCTCCCAACTTTTCTACATCCACCACAAATTATTTTACAGTTTTATTTGTAGTATATAAAAGCTGTTAAATTCGGTAATAAATCAAAAAATTTAATACATTGACATGAAAGTGTGAAAAAATTGTATGTGATACGGCTTAATAAGTGTCATATTTGGATTTAGCACCCTAAAAAACAGAATAATAAGGTGTTTTAAGTAAAAAAATTTTTTCATCGTTGGCCTGTGTAATAAATAAATGATATGTAATCGAATATTAAACTTTTATAATGAACTTCTACGAATGGTTTATAAAAATAAATATGATGAAAAAGTTTTGATTACCAAAATTTTTTTCCTAAATAAAGAAGTTTAAGAATCCAATAGACACTGAACTGTAAATTATTAATATGAATTAAATTAAAGAGTTGAATAATGGTGAAATATTTATAGAACGTGATAACTATGAGAAGCAGGTTCGGTCGAGAACAGAAAAAAGTTGTAAGAGGAAAGTAGTTGACTAAGACTCTTTGAAGTTTTGAGCCAGAAGAGTCAGTTAGTGGCCCTTTAACAAGACAATGTGGTTACTCACTTTTGGTCTTCTTTCCCAACAGAAATATCCCACTCAATCGAATACAGTCGGTTAGTTTGTCTTTTCCCTTTAATTTCCTGAGTCGATTTGAACTGTTGTGTGATGGAACAAATTCGTAGAAGAAATGGGTTTTTATAGCTTACTATAATAAGGAAACTTCTCAAATACTTTATAGTATATAGTATTGGATATTTTGAGTATAAAATCATGTAATGTCTTGCTAAAAAAATAAAAGGAAGAAATAAGGTTCTTGGAGTGTTTTGTTGGACTATTTACATTTTATGTGTATTGCACATTTTAGACGGTCCTAATATTTGGCACTGTAAGTCCAGATTAAACGGATTTTAAGATTTGTCCAATTTCATTGATTCCAATCATACAGATCCGCTACCTAGGACTACTCGAAAACGTTTAACTTAGAACCCACATACAAGATTAAAAAGATTAGAATAACGATAACATTTACTAGACAATTCTCTAAGGTGCCAATTAATGAAAAAAGACTCAGGAGTGGTAACTAGAGAGATAACTCTTAGACCTCCTGAGAACTGAAGATGAATATTTAGCATTCGAAACTAGTTTTCTAATAAAATAATTGCAATAGAAGAGGCAATTAATTCTTCGATCATAATCGTATTGATCCTCCTATACCATCATGCGTACCTCAAGAGATTCACGAGATGTATTTATTTATTTATTTTTGTCTGGAGTTGTAAATTTTAATAAACAGCTAAAAAAATAATAAACTAAAGATTATACCGCTCAATTCCAGTAGTAGCTATGACAATTCCGGTGATACAGATCTATCAGGAATTAAGTACAAATTCGTAGAACAGTTCAACATGTATCTAAAGTTTACAATAACTAAAAAAAATAAATTCAAGAGGAAATAAAAGGATAATTAGATTCCTGAATTACTCGTTAGTTGTCGGTCGAAAAACTACTCAGTTAGCGCAGAAACATAAAATTAGAAATTTCAAGAGTTGCTTGCAGGTTTAAAACATGGCCGCTTATGTTAAGGGAAGAACAAAGCCTTAAAGTTTTTTGTTTTTGTTTTTTTTAAATTACTCCTTGAAATATTTAGTCCAAAAATTAATGAGAACTCTGAAGACTTTTTAAGGCACCACAATGTAGAATTTCGGGTAATATAGATGAGGTAGTATCAGAGGACGGTTAATGTGACCATGTAAAACCGTCTGATTCAGCAATAACCGGATTCCAAAAAAAAAAGAAATAAAATCAGTCTGGAAACGCAAGATGCTGCGGATAAACATCCTAGTCCCCCGATCTCATAAAATTGGGTTTTAAAAAGGCGGGAGAGCGGTTTGTAGTCAGAGATTGTTAGTCTCAGAAAAGAGCCTTCAGGATAGCTTAGCCTTGCGCCAACAGATTAAAAAATATCATTCACGAAAATGAATAATTAATAGTAAATAAATATCATTAAATTAAATAAATATAACCTATAATATAATATAAGGTTTATGTTAAATAGGAAGAATAGACCGGACGTAAAGTAGGGCGCAAAGACTATACTACACCAGCATTACAAAATTGTATTGCAAAAGTGTTGGTAGCTTTATGCAGGCGTTGGTAAATCGTTAGGTCATAAAGTATTTATTAAATCTAAATAGAAGGAATTGAATGCGTTTCTAATATATATATACGGTCCTTCATGGTAAGCCCATAAAAGGACCGTGTATTACTGTCCTACATATTCCTACATACTACATGTATCATATATGTTATATTATATTATTTATCTTGTGAATTATTATATTTTACGAACAATACAATTTAATGATGTGATGTTATAATAATGTAATGTAATACACACACACACACACACACACACACACACACACACACACACACACACACACACACACACACACATATATATGTATATATATTCGACTGCATCCTTTACGAACATAACAGATATTTACTGATAAAGATAGTACTGATGAATGAGGACACAAGGCCTTCTCCGGAAGCAAAGTTATATAAAAAATACTAGAAACCTTTGGTGAATTTTTTACATCAATTGGAAAATAGACCTCTTGAAAGAAGACCACCCCTTATCAAAAACTAAGAAAAACACTTGAAGACACATCAAAACATCAACACATCTACTCGTTATTGTTTATTTTTCTTTTCTTTTTTTTTTTCCCTTCTTACCTTTCTTTTTTTTTTTTCCATCTTTCTTTTCTTTTATTTTTTTTCTACTGTCTTAGATTTATTAATTTATTTTTCAATTATGCCTATTACTAGTTCTTTTTTGTTCATGATTTTTTTTCTTTTCTTTTTTCTTTTTTATCTTATTTTTCCCTCTGTTTGTTCAAATTTCTATATAGAACTTTTACAATTTGTAACATCATAATTTAAAATAATATTACACCTGTTAACTACAGGTAGTATGCAGATATGCATAGAACCTGTAAAAATATCAAAATAAACGACCTTTCCATAGGATTACTATGGAAGTGAAACAATAAAAATATATACATATATAGGAGGTAAAATTTTGATTATTTAACAATATTGAATATCAAATTAATAATCGATTATCAAACTTTCCATTCATGTAGTGTGTTTGAGTGTATATATATATGTGTGTGTGTAATTTGATACACAATAAAGTAATATTACCTGTGTTGATTTTACATTGCCAACAACAAGACAATATATTCAACCATTTTGCTTATTATTTGTACGTGTCCTTGTATTAAGTGTAAATTTTTAAATTGCGAGTGTTAGATGTGTGATTTTTGATGATTCCATTTTCACTTTACACTTCATACGGCCATCTATATTAAATTCACTCGGGATTTATGCCCGATTAATGAAATAATGCTTCAAAATTAAACATTTATCGGTTTATTGCCATAAACTAGTAATTCATTTAAAGGATTTAATTGCATTTCATCAGTAACACTTGCCTCTTATCAAACTGTTCACCGACACACGTGTATCGTTAACCTAATATAGATTCTTGGAAGTTTAATTTCTGCTGAATATATTTAAATTTTATAGATCGCACTTTAAATGGTTTTAAGTGTAGAGAGTTTATAGGTTTTGTTAATTAAGTAATTAGATGTTATCTTGTTATTGTGAACGTTTTACTTATTTTACTGAAGTTATAAAATAATGAGATTGTAATTATGATAATATATTCATTGTCTTGGAAATTAACGAGTTTTGAGCTTCTATCAGGAAATTAACTAGATTTTAATTATATTAAAAGTTATTTAGATTAGTATCTGAGTAAATCTTTAAATTTATTTAATTTTAGCCTGTTCTTCTGTAAAAATTACTTAATTTGTTGAGGACAAAAAATCTGAAAGGCTAAAACCCACGGAAACAATACAACCGTAAAAAGGTTTAAAGTAAAGTTTTAAACTCAAAGTACATAAAAAAGAAATGCATGTGACTGGTTTACTAAGGCAGTAAAAGTAAATTATTTTGATTGTTAGAATAATTTTTTTAGAATAATTACGACAAATCGCAACACATTACATTTACACTTCGACTTGAAACATGCCTACCAGTTTTTCTTGACAACACACCGATTCCTCAAACAGACACTGTACACTACCTTGGTCTTACGTTTGACCGAAGAATGACATGGGGTCCACATATAAAGAAAAAAAAGTAAAACGCTTAACCAAAGACTAAGACTTTTATATTCACTCCTCTCCAAACGTTCAACTCTACAACTTAAACAAAAATTACACACTTATACTTACTTACTGAAACCTATTTGGACATACGCTTCTCAGATATACGGGACAGCTAAAAAGACACATATCAACAAACTCCAAATCTTCCAGGCAAAAACATTCAGGACAATTACAAAAGCCCCATGGTACGTAAGCAACATAACTTTACATACTGACCTACGCATAGCAACAGTTAAAGAACAAATACAAACCTACTACAAACGATTCCACGAAAAACTACATGGACATCCTAATACACAAACAAACAAGATGGCCACAACATATATTCCCGACAACACACAGAGAAGACTAAAAAGGAGCTGGATGAGAGACCTCCTTGACTAAAATAATAAAATAAAATTAAGACTGGAGGTGCCGCTGGGTTCTGCTCCCCGTCATGCCTTTCAAGCCATTTAAATTCGTACTGCAAATTCACTGGTTGTCAAATTTTATTTGACAGGTGTGAATAAATATATAAAGTCAAAAAAAAAAAAGAATAATTTTAAAATAAGATTAAAAAGTGCTATGGTTGCTACTTCTGTCCATTTATTGACTTGACAGTATAATCGCTATCCTTCATCGTTTTATTATTTCTTTTTTTTTTTTTATTTACCATTGCAAATTTGAAAGAAATGAAAAAAAAAAAAAATTCGAAATCTATAACCTACAACAAACAAAACTGTTTTTCCTGAAGAGTTATGTTAAAAATATCTTGACTGATGTTAACTGAATTTCTGGCGACTTTAATGCTCAGATTCCTCTACGAGGCTATTTTTCGGTCACTATAGATTTATTAACTACTCAGAAGAACTCATATTTTCAGATATAGACAATTTTTTAATTTGGTGAATTACCTGAAAAAGGAATCTTTTTATGAGTTCGTGATTTTTTTTTTTTTTTTTTCAGAATTCTATAAAACCCCACCGCATTTTTCGGTAAAGCGTTTTTACGAGCTTACGCTTATGTAAACCATGTAAAGTGAAAATTCAAATTATTACTGTCTAGTTCTCACATTTAGTTCTCTAGCTACACTGAACTAAGTGGAGAAGGGTAAACTCTGTTCTGTACCTTGTCTTTGGAATGATCGCTGACAAGAGAGGTATCTCATCAGGAGCGGTGGAGTGGATGAGATAATTGTCCAGTTATCTCTAAGTCTAGTTCAACAGACCAAAGATATCTTAATAGTTATTATCTTAGATCTAAGACGACCGAAACTATGCCTAACTTTGTACACAAGAATTTAACTATTTGATGATTTCTCGAGCATTCATTTCTCAAGGATGAGTTGTTTCAATAAACAATCTACTAAACTCAAAATTTAAGAAACACGACAAAAAATGTGATTTTGAATAATAAAAAAATCCACACAGAGTATTGTCAGTTTCTTATTCAAATATCAGATAAACTTCGCTGGAATAACGATTGAAAAAAGAGGCGAATACCTATTTCTTATTTTTATTAAATTTGTTTGACCGTTGTTTGTTTGTTTATTTCGTTTAACGTCACTTTATGCTGCTTTGGCTAATCGGATAATGCTACGGTGGGAGTCCTAAATTTTGCCTATCCAGGTATAATTAGGATAGGGATCTTTAACGAGTACCTGACATCGCACAGGCTCGGGACCCCCATTTAACGTCCCTTCCGAAGGACGGCATAGCTAAGGATTTTTTACTCCCTTTAAAAAATCCTAAGGTCATCTGCCGGGCTGCGAACCCGCGATCCTGGGTTTAGTAGATTGCTATGCTAACCACTACACCACAGGTGACCCCTTTATTAAATTTTCTTTCATAAATGAAAAGAATTTAATAATAAAAAAAAATTAATTAAAAATATATTTTAATTTTTTTTTTTTATATCAATTAAAATTTACAACTGTACAAATATATACAACAAGTAAATATGTTAATAACGATTACAATAATATGTCAAAGCTTAAAAAGAATCAGTAGCACTTCAACTAAAATTCTACACTGGAATATATCTAGGCCATCTTCTTTTATGACGCCTTGGAGGATTGTCGGGAATGGAGTGGTTGAGAAACTAGTGGATTTGAGTGGTTATGGAGCTTACTATGAAAGAATATATGTATGGTTTCGGCTAACTCAGCAACATATGGAACATTATAATCATTATGGATAAGTTTATTGGTTGCAAAGTAAAGAGCGTTGAGGATTGTTCGAAGGATTTTGGAATGTCGATTGGATACGAAATGAACTCCGTACGCCTAAATAGTTCTAATCACAGTCATGTAAATAAATATTTTATCATTAATTGGTGGCTTTGAACTCTTGTTTAGTAAATGTTGAAGTAGTCTGTTAAAAAATAAATAAATTAAAAAGGTTAAAGTTTAAAGGAAATAAGGTTGTAAATGTATTTACCTTAAAAAACAAAAATAATGTAATTAGATTGTTTAATGAGAATTCTCACATTTATAGAAGGTTTTAACTTCTTTTATCAAATTATTAATTTATTTGTTAATAAAATTCACTGAATCATGTAATTATCAAAGTTTTTAATATTATCTTTTAGAGCTGAATCGTGAATTCTTTTATTTAACCGTTGCGGTAGAACAGAAGGACAATCTGTTTCGGCAGTTGAGTGCCCAACGCAACTAAACAGAGGTTAGGCTGAAATCTGGATCAATCACTTGTTGCAAGCAAGTACAAATTAGATTTTTTCGGAAGCTCTTAATTTACTAGTTCAACCACTTTTGTATAGCCATGCTTCGTATATACAAAAGTGGTTATGTCATTTTACGGTAAATAAACTGTATTGATATGCGGTCATGTTATACACATTTTTAGGAAGAAAATTTTCATGAACATTTTATTAATTTTTAAGGTAACTAGAGAAGTTTATATTTTTGTATCGTACAAAAACTAAATAAAAACTATTATACCTATAAAACAATTAATTTATTTATATTGACTTCTGTACTTTTAGATTATATTTACAACTTCAAATCCAGTGTAATGAATAAATGTTTATTTAGTTACATCCACAAATCAAATATTGGCCTCCTACGTGTATTTAAACCGGGCGTTAACCTGTAAGATAACAAATCGTTTCATCTGTAAGGAACAACTAAAGTACTTTTATATAAAATCAATCAATTATTCAGGATTTGACCCAACTTGCTTTCGATCTCAAAAGTGTCGTTATCGATAGTTGTATAGAAGATGGCTAGTCTGCCTGAAATGTGCAAGTGGGACTCGTACTTCGGATGATAAACCTAAGGTAAAATATTTGTGATAAAAAATATATTTTACCTTTTATCAATCGGAGGTCATTTGAGTGGTGGGACACAGAACCAGAGCACCCAAAAATTGCGTGGGTCGAATTATTTTTTTTATTACAAAAAAAAAAAAAATTTTGATCTGAATTTCTGTCCCACCACTCAAGTGATCTGTCTTTTTTCGATTATTACTTAAATAAATGTATTTGCCACGCTATTAAATTTTCAGCCTGGGTAGAAAATATTTTGTTTTGTTTTTTTAAACACACCTTTGGGTTGGTCTGTTTCCGTATCCCACCACTCAAATGATCTGCGATTGATATATTATACTTATTATTGATAATAAAATACAATTTGTAGTATTTCATTATGGGTCAATTATATTTTTCATCACAAATACTTTACCTTAAGTTTATCATCCACAGAACCTGTCAAATCCGTACTCTAAATGTGTCACCAGCTCTTGGACTATAAAGGTTTTAGTGGAGAACCCAATCTCATCAATCTATTACCAAACTTAAAAGTATTGTTTATTATCCTACACCATCTTTTCAAACAGCCAATATTTAATAAATGTATTTTCTACTTTTACCTCCGCATCCTGAATGCTGCAATCTTTTTATTATATTTCCAGGTAAACCCGACCAGGTTCACAATTGCAGCCTGAGCAACAGCTCCAAGACGAGCTTCTCTTTGAGGTGCCAGGAAGGGTTCAACGGGGGCCTTCCGCAGTCCTTCCTCCTCGAAGTGGCAGAGCCAGGGTCCTCAAAGATCGTCTGGAACATGACCTCCGCTGTGCCGAGGTAACTAGCTATATTAATACTATAGGGAAGACTTTAGTATTTATAAAGCCTTTCTGTCATGGCTTATTCTTTTACTCAATTCGTAAGAGAAAAAAAACTGTTCATTTTATTTAGATTTATTTATTTTATACGAATTTATTTTTTAACAATGATCATATAGAATTATTTTGTCTTCTTTCTTTCTCGCCTCTCAAATATTTTATCTTTCTCCTCATCCCTTATATATACGTTAAGTCATTTTCCTTTTTGTTTTTATAAATTTGCATGCGAATTTGTTTTAATTTCATTTCTATTGCATTTTTTACGTTTATCATTTCTTACAATTTGCCTCTGCTCCAAAATAATGCAGCTAGATAATAATATATCTTCAAGATTTTATGTTATTTTTAGCGGACAATTAGTAGCAGAATAAAACTTATTTTTTTATTTCATTTTGAAATCATTAAATTATTTTAGCAATATAATGGTTTAAGGCCGGTTTACACGCTCAAGCCATTTGTACAAATGCGCTTGCACAAGCCAGTTTGTGCAGTTCGGAGAGTGTAAAGGTTGATTTGAAGTTTGCACAAGCCGAAAGTTTTGGCTTAAGTAAAATCTGTCGGGACAAATATTCAACTTGAGGTTGGTGCGTTGGCATGAGGTATGTAAACGATGCTAAAGCCTAGCGCATGCGCATTTTACCTTCGACTACCTCTCCCAGACTATATTTTAGGTGAATGTCCCATAATTTTATACAGGCTTTGTAGTTAATAATATTATGGATTTAAAAGGTCAAACGAATTTCAAGTCGACTCCATTTAAATGTACTATTTTAAGTTGGTAAAACGAGGTTTGCCACGTCATGCACTTTTATGGTTAGAAATTAAAATTCAACCAGATGATAAAATTATATCTGCCGAATAAAAATTATTATCAAACTAAAATGTCGACCCTTTGCTATTTAATAATATGTATAAAAATATGATTCATTGGTGTTTGTTGTAATCACTGCATTATGTCCATTATCCGCAAGAGTTTCCTAATAGTCTCTGTCCATCTGGATTACTAACTCAAAAAATAATAAAATAAAAAATTGGATGTCTAATTAATGCTGTTACGTTATCTTCAAACTTTCTTTGCAATATCACTGCTATGCCTGAAAATATCATTGTAGAAATTATGCTCAATTGCATATTAATAAGTAAGAGTTTTATTGATAAACAGAACTGTAATTAAAAATAAAATAAAATTAAATTTGTTAAAATTAACCAAGTTCTTATCTTATGAGAGCGGGCGAAGCTGCGACGGGGGATGCTGGCTAGTTGTCTCAATAAAGACCTTTAAAACTTACGAAAATTGTGATTATATAGTATGATTTTGTTTTTTTATTATATATAATGTAACAGAGCATTTACTCCTGAATTTCTTTCCTACAGGTGGACGGTATACGGGCTGCAGCCTGGAATCAATTACGAAGCTCTAGTCTACAGCGTCAACGGGAAGGGAAGGAGTGAGCCAATGGTAATGCAAGCACCCACCATGCGGCTGCCCGAGAAGCAGCTCACAGCTGAAAGAGGTATTTCATAATAAAAATCTTATTTTATTTTTATTTTATTATGTTTCCTAGCTAAGTTATGGAATATTCAAAGTAAATAATACTTAAATGTGTGTCAACGGTAATTATTGATCCATTTATTTCATTCAAATCTCTCAAATCTTCAAGGAAGGTATCGAAGCTGAAGATTAAAAAAAATCATAAATTACAAATCTTTTATTTTTTTTTACTTTAATTTTAATGATATTCTACAAATCCAACTAAACAAGCGTCTTAGGCCCAATTCACACAGAACGGACGTGGCGCTTTTGTCTCTTCGGACATAAAAACAACATTAATAAAATTTGATATTGGAGCTACATAAATATATACCAACAATTTAATAGGGTGAATCATCACTCATTTAATTTTTTTTGGGGGGGGGGGGGGAGGGAGAGGGTGAATCGGATATAAAAACAACTTTTAAAATTTTATATTGGAGATACATACATACACACCAACAATTAATAGGGGTGAAACATTACTTTAATTTTTTTTTAATCCTTAGAAGTCTTTGAAAAGAGCATTGCTACTTCCTAACGAAGACAATCTTCGTCAGGGTTCTACCATATTTCACCTATTGTCTTGATTTTTAATAAACATTCTGAAGTTCAATAGTATTTTTTTCATAAATATTTTTTATAAAAATTATAATTAGGAATTTTTTTCCTCAAGTATAATTTCTTGGAAATTATATTCTTAACAAAGCCTCTTAAATAAGAGAGAACAATTTTAACGATTTCCCAATATAAGCCTCTGATGCAATTTGGCCATTATATTATTCTGTAGAATGTATAAAGTCACGAATGTAAGATATTCGATAATGATCACGGAGAAGCGATTCGTATTTGACAAACGAAAATATATAGAACTTAAAATATAAAATTACGTATTATTCTAGGAGATAACAGATTTTTTTAAAAGCTGGTTTTCTAATTATGAAACTTGTATGATGAAGAAGGATATCTATATCTCGCATAGCACCTTAGCAGCCCCCGGCCTGCTAGAACTACTTACCCCTCCCGAAGCAGTTAAACACTAATCGAGTGGAGACAGGATGAGGACCTAACAAGGTCCGAGATGCAATTAGCATACTAAACGTCCTACTAACCAGTGATAGCTACCAACCTCGCAGCACTAGGTCTAGCCTACACCACTCCTTGCTATGACACCATCTTACTCAGAGAATCCCCCGTTCCATGGATTAGTACTTCATAAAAACTTCCTAAAATACCAATTGAAAATATTATAGTTTACGTATAATAATAATAATATATAATATAATATATATTTATTGGGTCGTCCCACATGAAAAGTCCAATGTTTGGGGAAGGTTGAAGATCTTATCTTGAAAGGAAGAATTCTCTTCCACACTTTATGGAATCACCTTCCCTCATTGGATATTATCTTTTCACATACAAATATCTCCTATTATAGTTCCTTATCCGAATGAATGCTAACTATATTGAACTACGCCATTATATATATATATATATATATATATATATATATATATATATATATATATATATATATATATATATATATTTAATAATTATTTACGGAGCTAATGCCTTCCAAGGACAAAGGCCTTGTCAGAAATTGCTTGTTTCATGTTCTCCTCAATGTCATCCAACTATGCCATTCATATTTTTATTTTTATTTTTTGCTAATTTTCCTTAAATATTTCGTTCTATAAACCTTAATATTTTTTATTTATTTTATTTTTTTTTTTTTTTGCGATCCAGACAAAAAGGACCACACTGATATCATATTCAACTTCTTATGGTCTGTCGATTCCTTCTCCTTCTCTAATAATCCCTCATTGATTCTCTCTTCCGTCCATCCACCACGCCCATGCCTTGTTCTCTCTTTCACTATAACCCTGATGTTTTTATGACGATTCCTGAATCTTTCTCAATCCAGGATGTCCTTTCCAGTGATTCCAGGTTTCTTCAGTTCTTTCTTCAATTTCCCAACATAACCTCGCTGGCTTTTCAGGTTTTATATGTTATTGAATATCTGCTTATTCAACTTTGCGAAATCCTTCCTAACCATGTGCCCTTCAAAACTCAGTCATCATTACCTCACAACTGTCACTAGGTCCTCTATCCTTTCGTATATTTCATTATTACCTCTAAGACTGTAGCTTCCTTGTGGTATTTTTGGGCTCTAATTTTTTCATAATATTCGTCTTTCTATCTTCAGGAGCTTTTCCAGGCTTGAGAGATTTGCTGTTTTCACACCATACAAAATCTCACTGGCTTCAGCACATCATTGCAGTGCCTAATTTCCGCGTTGGTAGACAGATTCTTTTTATTATAAATATCTTTACCGAGGAAATTTATCTTTTCTAATTTGCAAATATTGTCTTTCATTGTAGGTCTATCAAATCTGTTGTCAAAGATTATCTCCTAAATACTTAAATTGTTAAGTGGCTTCGATTCGTATTTAGTCTTTAATACTGTTTTGTTTGTATATTTTTTCTTAGTAGTCATCATGCATTTTACTATATTAATTTACTTTTTATTCCATTTGTGATTTATTTTATTTTTGTCTTTACTCTCATTATATTATGTCAGTATTTATTCTTATAGGTTTCTTCTCTCTTCCATCTCTTCCAGCGCTTACTCACGCTATATATGCCGACCTCATTTATTATAAAACCGAGAATTATCTGCTCATATACGCTTCGAGCTATCTTCCCGCAGCTTTTATTGAAATATACATGAACTGATAAATCTGTGAATAAGACTGCAGCTTTGTAGCAATTTCGCAGCAATCCTAATATTCTGGGTAGCCAGTTAAATCAAACAGCAATTATGAGTCCCATTTACGGTATTGAGCAAAGTTCACTGGCCCAGGGTTCCAGGTAGCGGTGGGCGTGTCGTGGTTGTTTTGTCCGATAGTTCTGACTTAAATACATACATAAATTAGTCCGTAATTATTTCGAATAATTATGATTAAATAATAGTAATAACCCTTTAATTTTCTATTATTATTTTAAGTTAATATTATGTAATTATTTAAACTTTACTTATGAGTTGTTGAAACATTTACACACAAGAGTGGGGGTAAAATATCCTATTTAAAAAAACATAATAAAGCACAAATATTTGTCTATCCTGCCTGTCATTCTCCTCTCTGAACACGATAGTCATTGCTTATGGCAAAATATTAAAATCTAGACCTACCACCAACGACGTCATCCCAAAAACTAACTACTTGACAAATGTTCATCAAGATAATCTAAGGCTTAAGTTTTCATTTTATTAATTTTTAAGAGAATCGTTTCTTATTTATAATTTTATATATCATTCAGCTTATCTTCATGTTTTATTTTATTTTTAAGACTAAAGTGACAAGAAACTGCTCGTCGTTACAGACTACTTCAACATTTACTAGACAAACGATCAAACCTCCCAATTCATTACAAAAGACTTATTTACATGACTGTTATTAGACTTATTTGGACGTATGGAGTTGAGCTTTGGGGCTGTACTAAACCATCCAATTCATCTCTTATCCAATCCTTACAATCCAAAATCCTTATAAAAATCCTAAATGCCCCTTATTTTTTCACCAATAAGCTTATCCATAAAGACCTTTATGTCCCATATGTTGCTGAATTAGCCCAAACCAGATACCTATCCTTCCATAGTAAGCTCCATAACCACTCCAATCCACCAAGTCTCCCAACTTGCTTCCTCCTCCATCCCTGATAATCCTTCGAGGCGTCTGAAAATAAGATGGCCTAGAGACCTTTTACTGTAGATTTTATTGAAGTGGTACTAGTGAGTAGTTCTTCACAAGTTATTTACATACCGTTGTATTCACTGTCAACACATTTACTTGTTGTATATTATTCTGTACAGTTGTATATATTAATAAATGAAAAAAAAAAATAAATTATTTTTTTTTTGTCCTTTGAATCTGTTGTGAGAAAGAAAACTACGTGAGAGGCATAAGGGGGAGCAGAACCCAGCTGCACCTCCAGTCTTTATTTTTATTTTTTTTTTATTTTAGTCTATGACGTCTCACATTCACTCCTCTGTAGTATTTTCTGTGTATTAGGATGTTCATGTTATTTTTCATGGAATCGGAAGTAGTAGGTTCGTTAGCTGTTGGCATGCGCAGGTCTGTATGTAAAGTTATGTTGTTTACGTACCAGGATGCTTTTGTAATTGTCCTAAATGTTTTTGCCTGGAAGATTTGGAATTTTTTAATATATGTCCCTTTAGCTGTTTCGTATATCTGCGAAGCTTATTTCCAAATAGGTTTCAGTACGTTAATATTAGTGTTTGTTTAATTTATGTTAGAAGTTTTTCTTCAGATGTATGTCACTCACTTTTTCTAGTAAAGGATAATTTTTTTTTTTTAAACTGCTCGTCGTTTCCGACAACTCTTTATTTATTCTCTTTTTGGATGAGTAAAAACAATCTTAAATAATGGCGAGGACTCTATCTGAACAAACTCCTCACTAGGAATCCAGATACAAGACTAAAACGATAAGAAACTACACGTCGTTACAGATTATTCCAACATTTACTAGACAAGCGTTCAAAGCTCCCAATTAATTAATTTCAAAAGACTTATTCACATGACAGTAATAAGACTCATCTGGATATAAAAGTTGAGTTTTGGTGTTCCACTAAACCTTCCAATTCTCCTAGTATCCAATCCTTCCAATCTAAATTCCTTCGTAAAATCTTCAACGCTCCTTATTATGTCACAAACAACCCAATCCATAAAGATTTTAATGTTCCATGTGTTGCAGATTTGTCCCAAATCAGATTCATATCTTTTCATAGTAAGATCCATACCCACCCGAATCCACTAGTCTTTCAAGTGCTTCACAATCAGTTCCCGATAATCCTCCGAGGTTTCTGAAAACAAGATGGCCAAGAGATCTTCTAATGTAGAACTTTTTTTGAGTTGCTACTAGTGAGTTGTTCTTTACATGTTATTGACCAGTCGTTGTAGTTATCTTCCCTAACTTTACTAGTATATAATGTATAAAGTTGTAAATATCCTTAAATAGTTTTGTTTTTTCTAAAATTGATCCAGTAAACTAATAAACTTGACCACTAATACAATTATTTGTACTTTTAAAAGATCGTAATATAAAGAAATAAAACTCTTCATGACAACCACCTTTGAATTACTTATTAGAAGCCTGCATGAGACAGATGGAAAAACAAAGGTTATCAGAAAAAATGAACCACTTGAGGTACGCATGATGGTATAATTCACGCTGGAGTTAGAGAGCAATAAAACTTTAAATTTTTTAGACATAGAAATTTCCATAAAAAATAAACAACACGAATTTAATATATACAGGAAACCCCCACACACAGATGTAGTTATAGACAACAATGCCAGGAGACCACTAACACACAAACTCGCAGCATTTCATAGCATGATATACCGCCTTTTAAATATACCGCTAAATGAACGAAATTATAACCAAGAAATACAAACAATTCACACTATAGCTAACAACAACGGATACAATAGAACCACAATCGATAATATTTTAAGAAAACAAAAACATAAAAAAAACTATGAATAATATATACAAAACACCTCCAGAGGATAAGGCTACCCCTAAAAAATATATTTTATTTTATACCATACTACTGCCCAATATCCGCTAAAGTCGGGAAAGAATTAAAAAAAATAGGTTTAAACCCTGCATTTAAAATAGATAAACCATTGTCATCATACTTCCCTTCACCGAAAGACAAAATAGACCCTTTCCAAAAAAGCGGCGTATACGAATTAAAATGTAATGATTGTGAAGCAAAATACACGGAAAAAACCGGACGATCGGTAAATCAAAGAGTAAATGAACATATAAGAGCATACACTAATAAGACCCAAAATTCCAATTTCGCTATCCATCTAAATGAAAATAACCACAAATTTAATAAAGACTCCGGAGTAAAAATATTACATCAAGTAGAAAATAGCCTAAAATTAAATACTTTTGAACCACTAGAAATAATAAAATCGTTTAAAACCGATCCAGATTTTTGTTTAAATGATCAGATTAACATATCCAATAGCCCCATTTTAAATTTCTTTCCCATAGGAACGGAAAAATCCAATGAGTCATAGGGGAAACCCCATTGTAAATAAAAAAATTAACCTACCTGCTCCCTTCTATTTCTCATAAATTCAGAGAGAAGTCCATTTCTGTTTTATTTACCTCAAAGGTGAGTGCCTATGTTTGATTTCTCGTCTTACCTTTTTAAAAACTTTAGTATATATAATCTACGTAACATAGTACTGATGTGTTGAAAAATTTTGTATGTTTTAGAACTGAAGATGAATATTTATCATTTGAGACTAGTTTTCTAATAAAATAATCTCAATAGAAGTGGCAATTAATTCATCAATCCTGATTGTAAGAAAAAATGAAACCTTGAAGAATTAAGTGGCACAAGGACTGCTTTTTTTTTTGTTTTTTTCGTGTATTCACCTCTACTGTCTTCAGAGTTTTAGTTTAGTTTGGAAATACTGATAAAAGTATAGTTGACTGTTAAGATGAATGGATACGAAGATAATTAGAGATGTCAAAGAGATACACAACGTCTAAGAAGAAATAGAAGTTATCGTTCGTCTCCTCTCAAGTGTGGTTCGGTGGCTCTAAATAATACCTGAAGGGCATGTCAAAACGTTGGCACGCATTCAGTTATTTCTACTTAGACGTGGTGTTTCCCTTTGACATCTCTGATTATCTTCATATCCATTCATCTTAACAGTCAACTATACTTTTATCAGTATTTTCAAACTAAACTAAAACTCTGAAGACAGTAGATGTGAATACACGAAAAAAAACAAACAAAAAAAAAAATGAAAAAACAGTTTTTCTTGTGCCACTTAATCCTTCTAGGTTTCATTTTTTCTGATCACCTTTGTTTTTCCATCTGTCTCATGCAGGCTTCCAATAAGTAATTCAAAGGTGGTTATCATGAAGAGTTTTATTTCTTTATATTACGATCATTTAAAAGTACAAATAATTGTATTAGTGGTCAAGTTTATTGGTTTACTGTATGAATTTTAGAAAAAAAAAAACAAAACTATTTAAGAATATTACAACTTTATACATTATATACTAGTAAAGTTGAGGAAGATAACTACAACGACTGGTCAACAACATGCTAAGAGCAACTCACTTGTAGCACTTCAATAAAAGTTCTACATTAGTAGATCTCTTGGCCATCTTGTTTTCAGAAACCTCGGAGGATTATCGGGAACTGATTGTGAGGCAATTGAAAGACTAGTGGATTCGGGTGGGTATGGATTTTGCTATGAAAGGATATGAATCTGATTTGGGACAAATTTGCAACACATGGAACATTAAGATCTTTATGGATTGGGTTGTTTGTGACATAATAAGGAGGGTTAAAGATTGGAAGGATTGGATTTTTTTAATATATGTCCCTTTAGCTGTTTCGTATATATGCGAAGCTTATTTCCAAATAGGTTTCAGTTAGTGTTTTTTTAAATTTATGTTAGAAGATTTTTTCAGATGTATTCTCCTTTTTTGGAAATAGTCTCAGGGATAGAGAAATAGGATGATTATGGACTTGATATTAAAAATGCGGGATTTATTCCAGATTTTCTTGATTCTTTTCGGTTTTTAGTGGATATAGAGCCGTAATATTGGATATAACTTCAAAATGTATTTTTTTCAGAGCGTACATTGCACATATTGTATTTGACATAATTTTGTTTAGCTATATGTTCAAAAAATACAATATAGTTTCATGTTTTAAATTAAGTTTATAAAATTTATAGAAGGCTAGCATCCCCCGTCGCGGCTTCGCCCGCTCTTATAAGTAAAGAATTTAGATAATTTTTACTAATAATTGAAGTTTTTTTTCGATAAAATTCTTGTATTGAAGTACACAATTGAGCATTAGTTCTTCAAATTATATCTTCACGCAAAGCAGTAATTTTTAACCTTGTTAAAATTGCACTGATTAGGTGTTTGAATAACTATACCTAAAAGAATAACTATACCTAAAAGAATAACTATACATCCAATCTTTAATTTTAATATATGAGTTGGTAATCCAGACAGACAGAAACTGTTAAGAAACTCTTGCGGGTTCTGGACAGCATCATTAGTGCTTGCAACTAAAGGCCCATCGATCATATTTTTACATACAGTAGAAAAAACAAAGCATTGATGCTTTAGTAACGATTGTATTTGGCAGAATTAATTTTATCGATTTCGTCTGGTTGTATTTTGATTTTTAATCTTAAAAGTTTATGACAATCTGACAAACCTCGTTTCTGTCAGTTAATATTGTATATTTAAATTATTATTTAAGTAAACTTTACTATTTAGCTCTCGTGGTTCGTGATCACAAACGAAAAATGGCTTGTCCTTTTATATAATAGTATTGATATAGATAGTGAGTAGCGATACTATTTTATGTTATGAAAATGTTTTTGTTTTTTTTAATAACAATTTATTGAAATTTACAACTGTACAAAATTTATACATCAAGTAAATGTGCTGTTAACTATTACAATAACGTGACAAAACATGAAAAGTACTACCCATCAGTAGCACTTTAATAAAATTCCTAAACTAGAAGGTCTCTGGGCCATCTTTTCAGACGCCTCGGAGGATTATCAGGAATAGTGTGGGAAGCAAGTTGAGAGATTAGGGGATTTGAGTGATTATGGAGCTTACTATGAAAGGATAGATATCTGGTTTGGGCTAAATCTGCAACATATGGAATATTAAGATCTTTAGGGATAAGTTTATTGGTGACAAAGTAAGGTGCATTGAGGATTTTTCGAAGGATTTCGGATATTAAGGATTGGATACGAGATGAATTGGATGGTTTAGTGGAGTCCCAAAGCTCCAGACCCCAAAGCTACGTCCAGATAAGTCTTGTGATTAATTGGGAGCTTTGAACGTTTGTCTAATAAATGTTGAAGTAATCTGTAACGACGGGCAGTTTCTTGTCTTTTTAGTCTTGTATGTGGATTCCAAGTAAGACGTTTGTCCAATTGGAGTCCAAGGTAGCGGATCTGTTCAACAGGGATTAGTGGAATATCATTAAAGGATACTGTTGGACAGGAAGTCGTGGGCTTACAACGAAGGGTAAAGGTTATTTGGTGAGATTTATTTTGATTCTCTATTTTTGACACCCATTCTTGGAGGGTTAGGATATGGGATTGGAGTGTTTGGGAGGCAATGAAGGGATCATTTATTTACTGATAACACACATGTGTCATCAGCGTAAGTGGTGAGGACAGTGGTAGGATGAGTTGGAATGTGTTATGAAAATGTAAAATGTGAAAATACTTTATGAATCGCAGAAATGTGTATTGTTCATTTTTAATACGAAAAAAAAACGTATTCAGTTCATAAACACGCACGAAAAATATATTGAATAAACCATTTAAGTTGTGTCAATAATAATAAGACATGGGAAAAGGAAGAAATAGAAAAAAAAATATGACAGATTTGAGGCCGAAGTGCAGGGGCGGATCGGGCCACCGGGATACCGGGAAATCGCCCGGTGGGCCGGACAGGAAAAGGGCCAGTGGGGCCGGGAAAGAAAGGGAAAAAGTAAATATTTACGTTTTATCGGTTATAGGAAAACTAAATCCTTATAATAAAAAACTCCACTCGAGACTTGAAGCCCTATTTGGCCCCCTAAAAAGCGAAATTTCTTGACATTTAAGGGGAGGGCCGGATGAAATAGAAAAAAAATCAAGGTGGGCCGAAAAAATTGGACAAAACAAAGTTTCACAACTAATAAACTTTATCTCATTACACTCAACTTATATGGTACAACGGTAGAAGATCCAGAACGCAACGAGAAGAAAACAATAATTCTATTCTAGCTTTGCAGAAAATAAATTTAGTCTTATGTATAATTGTGTGTGACCATCGCTGGTCTAAGTAAACACTACTTCGTATCAAGTTTTGTAGAATATAGAAAGTTTCTTAAAATCATTTCATCATTTTGGTAAAATTATAATAAAATTGTTGTTTGAATTGTAATTTATATAAAATCGTATGATTTAGCATTTTTTACAACCTCTCGACGCCATCATAAGAGCGAGTATGTTTAGATTTGAAGTTCATATTGTGAACAAGGTTATCTTTTGTGGATGTGATGGGGGGAGGGGGAGGGTTTGAGCCCCGGTGGGCCGAAAATTCCCGATCCGCCCCTGCCGAAGTGTCGCAGCTGATAAAGGCACTTTATCCCTCTTTACCCCCCCTCCCTCTCCCCCGCGGGAAACCAAGGAGGCGGAGGAAAACCAACAAGGTTATATTGCGGACGCACGTGCTGGACCCAGTTTCATGTGTGTTCAGGAAAATGTATGTTTACAAGAAAAACCACCTGATCAACTTTTTTAATTCAATTATAATAACAAATCAACTAATTTGCAGTTCTCTAAATTAAATTACAGGTCGCATTTATGAATAAAAATAAACTTCATTTTAAGCCTAAATCCGATACGATGAGGGTCAATACAATCACGAATATCTTTACTATTTGTCACTTCTATTGAAATTTGGTTTATTAAAAGACTAAACATTCATTTTCGAATAATAAACATTTCATACAAAATTTTAAACATTTTTTTCCAGTTCTAAAATTATACAAACATTATCATTCCCGTCATGGCTTCGCCCGCTCTCTTAAGTAAAGAGCTTAGATAATTTTAACTAGGGTTTGAAGTTTCATTTATTTATCGATTAAAATCTTGTATTGAAGTATAAAAATCGATAATAATTATTTGCTCTACGATATTTTCATGCATAGTTCAATTTTGCACAGCAGTAATTTTTATAATTGTTAAAGTCGCACTGATAAAATGGTTGAAGATTACGTTATAGCAATATAAGACATCTCATTTTTAATTTTAATCTATGAGTTGGTAATCTATATGGTCAAAGGCTATTGAAAAATTCTTGCAAATAGTAGACTTTATTTTTAGTGCTTACATCAAAATTTGGTAAAGATTGGTTTTATTGATGCTAACCAAATACCGGTCGATTTTCAAACTTCACTGGAATCCATATGTTTCATCATTTATTTAAATATTTTTTAATAATTTAATTGAATATAATAAAATTTTGTTATCAATATTTTTTTTTTTTTTAATAAAGGCCTTACCTTATCTTACAATCTTTTCTTTCAGACCGCTTTTTCTCTGTTCGCCAGGGCTCAGATATCTCCTCCATCAAACCTATTTTAGCAGGAGTCCCTCAAGGCTCAATTTTAGCACCTTTTCTATACTTAGTATATACCTATGACATACCGACGAACAATAACGTATTAACTGCTACTTACGCAGATGACACTGCAATCATGACTAGAGACGCGGACCCTACACAAGCCACCTTAACACTTCAACACAACCTCAACGAGATTCAAACTTGGTGTAATAAATGGAAAATAAAACTTAATTATGACAAATCCCTTCATATTACATTTACACTACGACGCAAGACCTGCCCGCCTGTTTACATTGACAACCAACCTTTACATCAAACTGAAAAAAATATTTTTTAGAGAAAAAAACAAAACCGACTTCAAGATTAAACCTACATATACAAACTTGAACTAAAAAATAAAAAATAATATTTCAATTGCTTCAAAACAAAAACAATTAAATGAAAATCAACGAAATTAACGATACTTATAAACCTATTCGCAATTTATGACCAATTATCTTTGGAGTCGATGCCAGCTAAGAAGGGAAGTTTAATCCTGTCTTTACAATAAATAAACTGTCAAAGGGCCGGAGACAGCGGTGTGTATACAATAAATAAACTGTCTTTGGCTGGCGCCGACTCCAAAAATAACTGATTATAAATTGTGAATAGGTTTATAAGTATCGTTAATTTCGTTGATTTTCATTTAATGGTTTTTGTTTTGAAGCAATTGAAATATTATTTTTTATTTTTTAGTTCAAGTTTGTATATGTAGGTTTAATCTTGAAGTCGGTTTTGTTTTTTTTCTCTAAAAAATATTTTTATTTTTCACTTTTTAGTGGTGAGTGTATTTTTGTTTATACAGTCAATTCTCGATCTTCAAGCTTCCCTGAAAAATGGTAACTTTCTTTCTCCTTTCTGCACTTTGCAAATCAATTTTAACTTTTCGTTAATTGGAAGCATTTTCAATAGCCACTGTAAAACCACTCGAGTGAATAACTAATAATAAGTGACTGGTGTAACTATGAACTGAAAAGACAAACAATGACAGAATACAGAAAAACAAATTACACATGAAATTCTTTTAATTTGAGTTCGAGTTATAGAGGCGATGACTTCTAATAGTCCGTTTCATAGAGGTGGTCCTAGAAGTTCTCTCTTTTGAACCCTATTTTCAGTTCTACTTATTTTCGACACAATTTTTCACGTTCTTTGTTTGAAATCGCCTCATTGAGGTGAAATTTAAGTGTAATGTACTTCCGACCGCAGATTTTAGAAAGAAATACCTCTTGAAAGGTTTTATTGAACACAATTTCACACATATAAAAACTACATAGCATGACTCGTAAAAAACTTATAACACTAAACCATAAAATAAGAAGATTATACAAAAACATATTAGAAAATGAGATACAAATACAATGTTATTTTTTACTACAACTTATTTAAGAATTCAGCTTATCGAAGCAACACATCGAGAGTTGACTGTATATGTAAATTATTTTTGTTAATAATTTATATTTAGTTACCTTGGAGATTTTAGATAATCATAATCATAAATTTGTTTAAAATGTAAGGTTATATAAAAGTGATTTTTATTAACTGTTTTTTTTTATTTTCTTCAAAAGTGCTGCGTTAATTTCAAAATATTTTTTATGGGACTACCTCTGAAGTAGGCCCTACCGATCTAAAAAAGAATCATCAAAATTGACGGAGGTTCTCAACTCGTCTTTATTTTTTTTATTTTTTTTTTGTATATGTTACGTGATTACTCCGTCAATTCAGAATCAATTTTGATTATTCTTTTTTAGATCGGTAGGACATACTTCAGAGGTAGTCCCATAAAAAATATTTTGAAATCAACGCAGCACTTTTTAAGAAAAATAAAAAACAATAGTTAATAAGTGATTTTATGAACTGTTTTTTTGATTTTTCTAAAAAAGTACAGGATTGATTTTAAAATATTTTTATGGGACCATCTCTGAAGTATGCCCTACCGATCTAAAAAAGAATCATCAAAATTGATTCAGAATTGACGGAGTAATCGCGTAACAAACACACAAAAAAAAAAAAAAAAAAAAATACAGGCGAGTTAAGAACCTCCTCCTTTTTGAAGTCGGTTGAAAAGTGACATACTTAGGACTTACGCTTGATAGAAGACTGACATGGGGCCCACACGTCAAGACAAAAAAACAGACGTTACAGTTACTTCTATACTCAGTACTTCACAGACGCTCAAAACTACCTTTAAAACAAAAACTTAACATTTACAGTTACTTGATTAAACCCATCTGGACGTATGCATCGCAAATTTATGGACCGGCCAAAAGAACACATATTCAGAAAATACAGACATTTCAATCTAAATTCCTAAGACTGATAACAGACTCCCCTCCTTATGTGTCAAACGATATACTACATACAGCCTTACGTATTCCGACAGTTAAGAGCCATATTCATAAACTTTATCGACAATTTCATGAGAAACTACGTGGACACACTAACAAACAGATACATAATATGGCAACAGTACAGATACCAGACATAACTCAACGGAGGCTGAAAAGGAAGTGGATGAGGGATCTCCTAGTCTAATCGCTAATAATTTAGTTTCACGCCTGGAGATTGTACCACTGGGTGCTGACTCCCTCATGCCTGATCATGTCTGTTGTTTCAATGTAATTTCACATTCACTGGTTGTCCATTGTGTACAGTTGTGAATAAAGTTATTATGTTTAAAAAAAAAAATAAAAAAAAATAAAGGCCTTAGCGTTAGCCATTAGCCATTTTCTCATTTAGTCATTACTATAAGTACCGACTTAAATTTAAGACCGCTTAGTTACAAAAAAAACAAACAATATTTCGATTTAATTAAAATTGAATTAATCTAAATTTTAATATTTGTCTCACTTAGGAAGGCACCGAATTCATTGATAAGTGAAGCATGGTTTTGCGAAATAGTTGTATATGTTATTGTATTCATATTTAATTTATTTCTAATTTGCGTTGTAAATTTTATTCTTTCTAAGGCGTATTTTTTACAATTCATAATGATGTGCTCTAGGTCCTCCTGTCTCCACACAACTCACATACTTCTGATTTTTTCTCCTTTATTTTAAATAAATATGATCCTGATTAACCATGATTAGTCCTTAGCCTGCACATACATTTAGTCCATGATCGAGTTGCATTGACTTTCTGGAACCAGGGAATGGACGAATGAATTTAATTGAATATAATTAGATTTTGTTATCAATTTCAAGCTCTATATAACACTCATACCTTTGTAACCTTTTATGTGGAAGGGTGTTCGGCTACTATGGCTATCGGTCGATTTTCAATCTATTCTGTTATCCACATATTATAGCTTTTTAAGAACAAATCAATTGAAAATAAATAGATTTTATTATTGCTAAACCTTTCTGGGACTATAAAGATTATGTGGTTAAAATGCGGTACGAATTGGTTCTGTAGTTTTCCTGGTTAGTGATCACAAACTAAAAATGGCTTGTCCTTTGTATAAGAGTATATATTTAAAACATTAGTGATTTTTTATCCAGGGTATATTTCTTATACTAATGTAAACATATTGCATTCACCTGTGCACTGTGGCACTCACCTAATGAAGGGAAATAAGAGGAGTTTTCGAAGCCAATAGTCCAAAGTGATATGTGAGTTGATAAAAAAAAAGGTGCATAGAGACTCTTTAAGGTTTTCCTTATGTCTAGTTTATTTTTCTATTCCTCTTAGAAACAGATTTAAAATGAGACTATTGGAATTATTTATTTTTTACATTTCATATTATTATTATATTATTATACTCACATTACATCTGGAAAGTCCGGGTAAATTACTTCAAATCGCAACATATTTTTTGAGAAAACCTATACTCTTTGGCGTGAAACATGCCCATCAGTTTTTGTTGAAAATAAACCGATTCCTTTATACTGACACTGCACACTACCTTAACCTTTCACCAGTCGCGCCGTTGTATTTTGTACAACACTCGACTTGTTTTCTCTCTTTCTCGCTTCCGGTGAGCTCCCCGGAAAATTGGCTTTAGCTATTCCTCGAGATACACGTCCTATTTGCCGCCAGTAATTTTTCATTGTGATAGGAGGGATAGTTTCCAGATTAAAAAAATATTTAGTCCTGTGTTGCACAAAGTACAACAAGCGACCGCTCTGGTTTTGGTTTTCTCTCGTCACTTTCTTGGCAATCAGCTGGATTCGATATAATGTAAGTGCGATTTTTTTATTTTTTTTTCAGTTTTACTGTTGTTTATCTTAATCAGCGAAATATTAATTATTAAGAATGTTTTGGTTAAGAGGAAACATATAAAATTGGAATATGTTCTTCGAATATTGCAGAACTAGACTAAAAAGAAAAAAGAACCGAATAATCAAATAAAAATTTGGAATTGAGTGAAGAGGAAATATGAAATGTTCTAAATCATGATACTGAAACCTACCTAGAGGGTAGTAATAGATATGACGCGGGGTGGGGGGAAGCCAGGGGATATCTACACTTTATTTGTAAAAATCTATCCTCAATAAACGTTTTTTATAATAATTGGTCAGAAAAACAACCATTTAGGACCTGCAAATAATTATATTTGACTGTAATATTGTAAATAAAAATTTATCTTGTTATAAATTTGTTTTTTATAGTTTTCAATCATAAACATATTTGTATTTGGGTTTAATATATTATTCTATCTGGTAAGATTTTGTTATCTATACTCTACTTTAAATCTAGAATGGTTAACATACTTTATTTAATAGATTTAATACAAAATTTGGACAAAAACGGTTAAAAACAGGGCGTTGTACTTTGTACAACTCGCGACCGCTCGTGTTACGGAAATTGGCGCGACTGGTAGATGGTTAATGAGGTGAATGAATGGAATCCACATATCAAGAAAAAAGAAGGAAAATGCTTAACCAAAGACTAAGACTTTTAATAGGGCTTATAAAAAAAAATGACCGTTTCCAGAGTTCAAAAGTCTGTAAATATCTTAATGCGATTTATTATTAACAAATACTTAATAATCCCTTTAGAGCATTCTCTAAGCTTGTTTCTAACACTGGACTTCTTCAAAAAAAAAAAAAAAAAAAAAAAAAAAAAAAAACCTCAGTTCAGATATTTATTTCAAAGAAGAAACGTGACAGTGTCCTACCAAATTCTCGTAATTTTAAGACATTACTGGAAAAAAAAAATTTCACAGCCGCTGAAGCAACTCGTGAAAATTATTAAATATGAAGGGGAAGGTGTCCTTGAATAGTTCTTTGACAGCCATCCAAAGGAATGGTATCAGCGTGGCATCGAGCAATTGCCTAGCAGATGGGTTATGACGGTAGATAACAATGGACTATACTTTGAGTATTAATTGTATTTTATATCAAAGAAATAATGATACAAATATTTGTTTCAAAAACGGTCATTTTTGACGGTCATATTCACCCCTCTCCAAACGTTTAGCTCTACAACTTAAACAAAAAATGAACAATTATACTTACTTACAGAAATCTATTTAGACATATAATTCTTAGATTTACGAAACAGCTAACTAATTTTTAGATAGTATATTTCTTAAATTTTATTGTTTAGAAAAGTATTTATCAAGAGGTTGAATGGATTAAAACAGTGGCATCTACGGAAGATATCTGGACCATTTAGCTGGCCCTGGTTTGGGATTCATTTCATGGCTCAAAGGTTAGGGGCAAACTTGTTCCTTTGATATGTGCTCCCGGGGGTAACTAGGGCATTCCTTAACTAACTTCAACTGAAGCAAACTCCTAGGCAACTACTTATCTTCTTCTTCCGCCAGTTCCCAAACTCCGATGAGGAACTCGATAATACGTACGCACCTCATAACTTCACCTTGTATTCAGCTTTATCGCCGGGGCTATTCTCTTAGCAAGTTTAGTTTATAAACAAAGATAATTTTGTCTTGGTTTCGGGTCTATCAGGAGGAAAAGTCTGCTTACTGTAAGGCGTCCTTCAGCGAACTACTATGCCATTCGTTCCAACTGTGATCTTACTTTCTAAAATAAGTTATTATTTAATAACTTGCATTTTTAACTAGCGTAACAATTTTTTGTTGTTTTTTTTTAATGATATTAATAAAGTTCTTTATATATTCTGGGGGCCACCTCAGTCGCAGTTTTCCAGTTACAGCTGGAGCTAGACATGGGAATGCTTTATCGGCTACATTATTTAATCTTGAGCTCTCATCAACTTTGTGCATATGCGATATTGGTATCGAGGAGCAAGCAAGCCTTGCTAGGCGTCTTTGGTTTGTTGAAGGCTGAAGGCGAGGTAATTGGTTTTAAAATAAATGATGCTAAAACCCAATATTACGTACTTCAGTCCAAACAATAATTCAAGAATTAGAGAAAATTTAATCGCAGATGGATACTCCTTTAAAAATGTGAAAACATTTACCTATCTTGGTGCTGAGCTCAACTGTGATATCGACAGAGGTGCAAAAACGGATTATGGCAGGTAATCGAGCCTATTTTGCGAACATCAAGCTTTTCCGATCATCACTCTTGTCACGGACAACGAAGGTAAGGTTATATAAAACCTTAAGAAGGCCTTTCGTGACATATGAAACACGGACCCTGTGTACCTCCACAATAAATGCACTGAGAATTTCCGAGAGTTATATGAGATGTACGGTTCCAGTGACATTGTGTGGTTCATAAAAGCGAGAAGAATTGAATGGTAGGGCCATATTCTGAGAATGGAAGATAGCAGAGCACCAAAAAAGCTACTACTGGGGACAATGTTTGGTACCAGGAAGAGAGGACGCTGAAGATGGCTGCAAGATGTTGAAGGAGACCTCCGGACCCTTGGTGTAAGAAACTGGATATTGAGGGCATTGTGTAGAGAGGAGTGGTGTAGTATTGTTGGAAAAGCCAAGGTCCACCCGGTAGACTGAAGAGCCAAGTAAGTATATATCCTGGGATCTTAAGTCCCTTAAGAATAAAAAAAAATGTATAGTCAAGCACCTACAGAGCCTTAAAATGAAAAAATATTTTTTAGAATAAAATAACAAATAATAATAAGAGAAGGTCTACCACGCCTACAAGAGCATTTACATCTCCAAGCACCTTTTCAAGAAACTTAAACTCCAACATTACAACTCAGTAGTAAAGCCCTCTGTACTCTATGCCTCCGAATGCCTCTTGATGAACAGAAAGGGTCCACTTAGGAAACTAGAGCTCAAAGAACGGAAAATCTTAAGGAGAATACTAGGGCCAATACGAGAAGAGGATGGCACCTACAGGATCAGACACAATGGAAAGCTGTACCATCTCCAAGAAGACATAATCACCTCAATGAGGAAGAGACGACTAACTTTCTATGGACATTTAACCCAAATGAACACCAACAGACTTACAACAGGATCTTCACTACGACAGGTAGAGGGAAAGCCTCCAAGAATAAATGGATCAACACAGTGAAATCAGACCTGGACCAACTTAAAATTCCATTGGAGACTATTCAGGATCGGTCCAAATTTCGGTAGATGATTTTACAAGGAGTGTTCCCAGTGCACCTTACCAGTAAAAAGCGCTCCGGAACCAACAGACCAAAGTGGACAGAGGAGAGAAAGCTTGCCCATAGCAGAAAATGAAAGCTTTCTGGGCTAAGAAGAAACAGCAGGCCCATATAAGGAGTCGAAACAAGCCCCGTGGTCCTAAGTAGGCCCAAACGAAAAGAAAAAAAAATAACGAAAAAAAATTATTAATAAAAGATAACAGAAAATTTAAATTCAATTTGTACAAAAACAATAAAATTTTATGTATATAAACTATTCATATTTTACAAACTAAAAAGTGGCTATTGACAGTTTTGATGGATCTGGATGGAGAATATGGTGGTTAAACGAATGATTTTTGAATGTGAAAGTGGTATTTGAATGTCGAATGTTGAGAAGGACGGGGAAGAGGATTGGGTCACGAAAGATCTGTCGAAAGCAGCTAAGCAATGAGCAGGAGAATACAAATTTGATTCACTTATACGTGAATATCAATCCTGCAAAGCAGCTACTTAATATAATAATAGCAAAAAGTAAATATAATAATTATACTTTATATTTAATGAATTTATTTGTTTTATAGAGCGGTAAATATTGTTACAGGTAGCTCAGTGGGTATCATGCTCCCGAGCCCAATTTTGAGTCCGGCTGAAGGCAGAAGATTTATATTCTGTCATTTTAGTGGAACAACTTCATGGTCGAAAGACCCTCAACAAATCTGGGGCACATCCAGCCTCAACAAAATTGGGTACCCTTCATTGGGGGAAAAACCTGGTGGTTGAGAGTGAATTCTTGGCCAAATCTCCTCCTTTCACAACCGTTGGCCTAATAACAGTACATCCTTACCTATGTACTGAACCCAAAATCCTTCATGGGTTGTTAGTGTTACAGATTTTATTTTGTAAATATTTTATTGTTTTTTTCCGAATGTTTTTTTCTAATATCTGTATCATATCTTTTACCTGAACTCAGAACTACAAGTTTTGGTTCTTCTTCTCGTCCCTGATAAAAGACATAGTTTTCCTACTAGTAGTTCAGAATAGAAATTCAAAACAAAAGACAAACAATTAATTTGTTATTCACTTGTTTTAATTTTTACAAGCGCCTCCTTTATCATATCATTTATTGAATTACACATATTGCTGATAGTCATTTTCATAATTAATAACAATTACTTTCATTTTTTTTTTTTTTTTTTTCTTACCTCTCCTTTCCAGAATCCATAGCCCCTCACTGCCTTCTCAACTGTTTGACATTAAACAAAAAAAAAAAAAAAAAAATACCACGAACCCCTGGAACGCTTCCGTTTTAATATCATTTAAAATAGCGAACACTCCCTTTCCCTTTATTACATTTCCATAGCATTCTAATTTTCTCTAAATTATCTTTTCCATTTTACTTTATATTTTCGGCAGGCAAAATTTTTTTTATCCGTTTCAAATAATATTTTCAATAAACCTTTAACAAACAAATAACGAGTATTTTTGATTGTAGTATTCAATATGCTTATTTGGTTATTGACGAATTTACTTATTTAGGTGGCCTTGTAAATGTTGAAAACAGTTTCTCCAATAAAAAGAATAAAAAAAGCCTATCAATAATTCTAGGCCAAAAGAAATAGGTTTAGAAGTAGGTTTTCTTGATTCGAACACCGCTCGGATACATAGGTTGTGTCCATAAAAGATGAACTTGCAGTCATTGTTCATGGGGGGGGGGGGGGAGAAGAGAAAGTATACAAAGTATTTTCGGAGGATAGCCGAGATAGCCGGATAGCCGAGGATAGCGAGAGCGTCAGGCTAAGGTCGCAGCACGCCCTGGACAGATGATCGTGAGTTTTAACCCCACCTGGGCAGGTTAAATCTTATTCCGTAGTGGAACCACGGAATGAATCTTTACCTTCCCACTCTGACTAAATTAGGTTAGTAACCTGTCCTTCCTGATTTAGTTGGATTATATAAGGACGAGATGAGGGAGCAACGTTGCCAAAGTGTCTTAACTCTCACCTGGGCCCACCCTGTTTTTGCTGAGATATTTCTCTTAATTATTTTATGTTGTTTAGTTTTAATTTTTTAAATACGTTTTTGTAATTTTAACTACAGCTTAGTCATTTTAAAGTTTGTAGTTAGTATTATTTTATTTTATTTCATCTAATAAATAAATTTTAAATATTTTTGTCCTATCTAAAACCAATGTATTGTTTTTCTTAATTTTCAGTTAATGTAATTTTCGAGTTGTTTATTAGCAATACAATATGTACACAAAAGGTGTTATAGCCAGAGTTGATTTTTTGTTTTTTCTATTCAATATTGTTATTCTTAAGGGACCTAGTCCTTTTTTTTTTTTTTCTAGTCTGCCCCCTGTAAAAAATAAAATTAAAATGTAACAATGTTTTTTTTAAATAAACAGAAACACTGTTGTAATTTATTTTCGGATGTATGAAACGTTTTCGCGAGATTGCCATGTGAGCACCTTACGATTGGATGTGCTACTTTCCCCTGACACATTATAATACTAACTTAAAATTTAAACATAAAAAGCAAAAACTCAATGTAACCTATGTGATGAACAGAACCACCACAACTCCCTCCCGGCACTTTCCCCCAAGTGCCATCAGCCAGCACTCAGACTATAGTACAAGACATCATTTTTCATAACCAATATTCAATTAAATTGTACATATTATATACTTCTAGTTGCTGAATACTTTCTTGTAACTCAATAAATGTATTAGTTTTATTCTATACTATGGAATAGTATCCGTATTTCCATCAATCAACCAAATATTTATGTTGCAGAGAGACCCAGGTCTGGATTCAAGATGACTCCAGTGCTGACAGTGGTGAGCGGAGTGGTTGGATCGCTGTTCCTGGTAGCCTGTTTGGTCGCCGGACTCCTTAGACTCCAGTGCTCCAGGGACGACAGGCCCAGAGCCAAGGCGGACCCTCCTCCAGCCAAACCTCTCGCCTCTTCTCCAAAGGGTGACCCGCCGTCAGAGCCAGACGAAAGAAATCCGGATATCATACCGCAGCCTAACTCAGGTAAGTGTTTAGATTATGTTATATGAATTTATTTATTAAGATGAAAAAAAAAAAACACAGGTAAGGAAGATTATTAATTATTTTATATGATCCGAGTTTCAACCCAGAGATCTAGAGACCTATGAATGCCCTAGCCTTTATAAAATAGATACCCTTTAATGGAAAAAACCATTTAACTCTACGTTTTTACGCTACTTTGAACTCCATTTGGACCAATATCTTTCTATGCCATTTAACTCTACACCGCGGTGCACCGGTCGCGCTATGGTATTATGTACAACACCCGACTTGTTTCTCTCAATCACTCTCTCTCTCTCTCTCTCTCTCTCTCTCTCTCTCTCTCTCTCTCTCTCTCTCTCTCTCTCTCTCTCTCTCTCTCTCTCTCTCTCTCTCTCTCTCTCTCTCTCTCTCTCTCTCTCTCTCTCTCTCTCTCTCTCTCTCTCTCTCTCTCTCTCTCTCTCTCTCTCTCTCTCTCTCTCTCTCTCTCTCTCTCTCTCTCTCTCTCTCTCTCTCTATCTCTCTCCTCTCTCTCTCTCTCCTCTCTCTCTCTCTCTCACTCTCTCTCTGTCTCTCTCTCTCTCTCTCTCGCTTCTGGTGAGCTTCTCCGAAAATTGGCTTTAGCCATTCCTCGAGATACTAAATTAGTTGGAAACCTATAAACTAGGAAGATATTCCTGGAATTTGGCAGGAGCTAGACGAGTTAGAATAAAGAATCGGGCAATTAAATCAAAATTTTGGTTTAAATGAAGAGGAAATGTTCTAGATCATGATACAGAAACGGATTTTGAGAGTATTGATGAAAATGACGCGGAGAGGAAAAATCCTGGGTATTTATACGTTTTATTTGCAAAAATCATTCCTTGTTTATGAACTTTCTTTGACGAATCTGTAATACCTATGTATGTACATATAAAACACAAGAATAGCTTATATAATTGTACATTGCTAAAATTGTGGTTTTCGTTTCGTGTCCCTTCTGTTATATTTAATTTCAACTGAGAATTTTAATTATGACAGAAAACTAAAACTGTGATTTGTTTTTGATTAATTCTTATTCCTACAATAAATAAAAAACAGTAAAGATGAATCTTAAATAAAAATTATATTCAATAAAGGTCACGTTTACATTTTTTATAACTAGAAATGAAAATGGCCAACTAGTCGAGTTTTTTTTCCTACTAATCGCAGACTGCAGAACTAGTCAGTCAGTCAGCTTTAGTGACTAGTTATACTTTTTTTTTTTTTTTTTTTTTTTTTTTTTTTTTTTTTTTTTTTTTTTTTTTTTTTTTTTTTTTTTTTTTTTTTATAGCTTTCTATAAGAATAATTACAAGCTGCCTCACTCAACGGCAATGAGTAATATTGATGACAGAGACTCATTCACACAATATGTACAATGACAAGAAAATTAAAATAAACAGCGTTTAAAAATACAAGAAATAAAAATAGAATAAAATAAATGATAATATAAAATAGGTGATAGTTTTTGAAACTAATAAATAAAAAATTAAAAATTAAAATTAAGAAGAAAAGAAGCAATCATAACTACATTCTTACTCTATTTACAAATTTTATTATTATTTACAAATACTTACAAACAGAGAGTTCCCAGCGCTGTTTTACCAGCTGCGTCAATAGTAAAATCCAGTGGAGGCTAAGGGAGAGCGCTATAGACCATATCTAATAAATATTATTCAATTTCACTAAAATTTGACTAAAAATTTCATTTCAGTTTAGCGATTTAGTCTCTTGCGCTATTCAAAAAAATTTGTGGATATATATAGAAAAAAAAAACACTCTTTGCAAACAAAAGAGGTTTTATAATCACCATAATGGAATCAAACAAAGGTTTATTTTTTGTTAAAAAAAAAAAAACAAATTTCGAAATAACAGAGCACGGATAATGAATAGCCACGGATCCCACACCTCCAATTATTGGCGGACAAAAATAAAAGAGAGTTTGAGGAGAGAGCGTGGTCCGGCGGACTGATTTGCAAAGCGGCGGCTATAAAGCGCCCTCAATCGGCAAAGCGGCGTTTGTTATTTGGCGGGAAATTAGCTCGGAGGGGTTGTGGGAGGGGAGGGTAATTGGGAGTGGTCATTACAGATCATAACTCTCCATCTAGCAACAATGCCACGTCGTCCATCTCTCCCAATCCCTCTCCCGTCCTCTCACTCCCTCCCTCTCTAGCCCCCATATTATTAATTATAAGTTATCATCCCGCTTTTTCATGCATTATTCTACTCCGTTGTGGCCGGCTGTGTGATTTAATCAATATGAGACCTCCTCTTTACAAGTGAATTTTTTTTTTTTTCGACATAAAAAAAGAAATTATTCCTTTAAAAAAATATAACCTTACGTATCTGTCAGATACGCAACGGAAATGTTTGTTTGATCCTATGTCGCTTTGGGATTTCCCGTCTTTTCTAACCTCTTGTTTTGATCCAACATTCTCGTGATCACTCAATATTTTTGGAAAGCAACTTTACAAGTACGTCACGTTTTTTCTTAAAGCCAATGTAAAAGATATATCTTTTTTTTTTATCAAACATTACTGGTTTGAAACATGATATATGGCCACGTCAGATAAGGGAAATCGCCATATAACGGAAATCGTCAATTACAATTAGAAAACTATAGCGATAATAAAAAAAAAATATTTTTAAATCAGAAGATACAAGACAAGCCTGCAAAGGTCCGAATAAATTACAAAATACTAATATTTTCTTCAATAAAGGAGTTACAAATATAGATAATTAACATGTATTTTATAAAGCAATTACTCCTCAGCATATATTATAAAAACATGTTATATACTATATAACATGTATTTACAATATCTGCTGAGGAGTAATTGCTTTATAAAATACATGGATGTATCTTATTCTTTTTTTTTTTTTTTTTTTTTTTTTTTTTATATTATATTTTTGTTACTTGATTTTTATTATTTCATTTTATTCTTGATGATTGAATGGTAAGTTTTATTTTTATAATTATTACTTGTTTTTTTTTCTCTTTTATTATCATTAATTTTGTGTGTATGAGTACTTGTATATAATGTATGAATGAATGCATCTTTAGCACTGTTACCTATTGCCCTTAATTGAGGCAGATTTACAAAATACTTCTTTACATGACAACAATTGAATTCAATTGGACATACGGAGTTGAGCTTTTGGGTTCCACTAAAATTTCCAATTCTTCTAATATCCAATCCATACTATCCAAACTCCTTCGTAAAATATTTTTTTGATCCTATGCCGTTTGGGGATTCCCGTCTTTTCTACCCTCTTCTTTTGATCCAATCATCGCACAGTATTGACCGAGAATTCCTAAGCCAAACAGTAAGCCAGGAAAACGTGTTTTTGTGTCTCGGGAATATTAATTGAATTTGCAATCAGAGATGTGCGACCTCTAATTTCTGTTTCCTGTGCATATCTTATGTAGGCAGTTTATTTATTTGTAGCATTCAAAAAATGTTTGGAATGATTGTATTTTATCTTGAAAGTAATTATGCGATTTTATACAACATCAAAATAGAGTATAATTTTGTATAGCTTGTCGTTTGCTTAATGTAATTATATAGTTCTTTTCTCAGTTCTTTAAGAAGCTGTGAAAACAACCCCTGTTTAAAATAAAAAGGTTTATTTTTAAATTGTAAAAGACAAACGTTTAAAGCTCCCAATCAATTACAAAAGACCTATTTACATGAGTGTGATTAAAATTATTAGGGCTTATGGAGTTGAGCTTTTGGGCTCCACTAAACCATACAATTCATCTCATATCCAATCCTTACAATCTAAAATCCTTCGAAAAATTCTAAAAGCTGCTTACTTTTTCATCTATAAACTAATCCATAATGATCTTAATGTTCCATATGTTGCTTATTTAGCCTAAACCAGATACCTATCCTTTCATAACAAGCCCAGTTGTGAATTTGATATATTTGATTATTTGATATATGAAATCTATTTGGAGAAACGGAGTAAAAAAGAGCTCATTCATTAGAACCTGCCTCATAGGCAAGATAATGTGTTATTTAGTATAATAAGAGTTGAGCTCCTAACCGTTTTTACTTTCCTAATATCAAACGCGTAACGCTCTCGTGTTCTCCAAAAACGTATTGCTTTTGAGCAACTAGATCACCGGTAAATGATGTTTCATGCTAACATATCTTTGTACATCATGGCTGTCTATCTTTTTAATCTCAGATTCGAAGAAAAAAAAGCGAACTTTAGAGTGTTCAAAACAATCTGTAGTTGACTTTATGTCACCTGGCCTGCTTTAGTGCCAGGTTCGACTCCCGGCCCGTAGATACGGGGTTTATTATTGCCTGGAATTACAGCGTTGCTATCGGCCAAGACGACAATGCTGATAAGACCGTATTGAATAGGACTTTATTACCCTCGAATTTGGCCCGATAGTGTCCCGGATACCACAGGTTGGCGATTGTCAACAACAATGGAGTCCCGGGGTCTGGTCATGAGTAATGACGGATCGGGATCTGATAGCTCAAGCTTCGGAAAACCAACTGTTTCCATTAAGTTGGATTAGCTATCTTGTACGGAGGATGTAAGAGAAATATTTTTAATAATCCATTTATTCAAGAGAGTTTGGGTTACAGAAAGTCAAACTTTCTAATCAGTATCCAATCTCGCTTCACATTTTATTTTAAACGGTATTTCTAGACTCTCTAGATTTTCTCGTGGCCACTCAATATTTTTCGTGAGCACCTACTTAACAAGTATGTCAGGTTTTTATATTAAAGGCCCTATAGAAGATTTTTTATTTTTTTGTAAATTATAACCGGTTTGACACATGAAATATGACCATGTCGGATAAGTGAATCCGCTATAAAACGGAAATCGTCATTTACAATTAGAAAACTACAATGATAATAGAATCTGTGTGTGGCTGTGTCATGGACTCGGTCGTGTGTTGTACGTGAATACGTAAATGTAACGGGTTATATTTTCTGAATAAAATATTTTTATTTATGTATTTAGGATAAAATCAAGGAAAACTAATAATTATTGTGTTACAATATAACTTTATTATTTGTGGGCCTGTCAATGTAAACTCTGTTACAATTAATAAAGCTCTTGATATTGCGATATATGGTGACTCCACCGGCTTTGCGACTTAATGATGATACCGCTACCGATGATGTAGTTGCAATTTGTCTGTTCTTAGCGGTATTACAATATAATCTCACAAGGAGATGCTTTGAGTTGTAACCCACAGATTTGAATGCCAATTTTCGTGTGGGTAGTAGGGACCTATAATAATGCAAAACTAGAGTTATAGCCACCAATGAGCATTAGAAGCCGAAACAAAAAATACAAGATGAAAATCACGTTTTATTTTTTTCTCAGCTCTCAGTCAAGATAGAGAAATAGAGAGATAGATTCTTTCACGTTTAATTGCATATTACATATTCGATATAAAAATACTTCAGTTTTGCTCAAGACAGTACCCGGCTTTAGGGTACTCAAAAACTCCAAAAAAAATTCACAAAATTCTAATGAAATCCACTGTAAATCAGTAAAATATTTTCATGAACAACTAACCTCATATCTCGATTTAACGCGCTATAAAACCCTTACATGTGAATTTTTTTCAAAATCAAAAAATATTGATTTTTTACCCCTTTCGAAAGGAGGTTTAAATTTTGAAGTTGAGATTTGATCAACAATTTCTAACGGCCATCACAATTGCTGTGTTCAACCGATTACAATAGTAATAGCATCACTAGAATCAGCATACATTCTGGTTTTTATCTATGCATATAACATTTACATGGACTCTTTACTCCAGATTTTAGTAGACAAAAACTGATGTGAATGAAAAAATCCGAGGTCAGCTATAAATTGAGATATCTCATTGTTAGTAAATTCTGTACCCACCAGAATCCACAAGTTTCCCAACTTGACTTGCTTTCAGTTTCCGATAATCCTCAGTCTGTCTGAAAAGTAGATGGCCAAGAAACCTTCTAATGTGGAGCTGTTATTGAAGTCCTAATAGTGAGTAGTTACATGTTACTGACATGTCATTTTAACCATTTTCCTCAAATTTACTTCTTGTATACATATTATGCACATCGTTGTAAATATAAATAAATATGTATATTTTTTTTTTAATACAAGAGTTTCCGTCGAAAATTAAATATCATATTTTTATACATACTGTTAGACGAAATTGCATCATCGTAGCTTTTTTTCCATTTCTTGAAAACATTTTCAGCAACTATATATTTTCTTTAAACAAATTCAAATTAGTTACATTTGACATATAAAAAAATAAAGAATCAATAAAGACTATAAAAATATTGTAAAACCTATTGGATATTGTTGTAATTGTTTTTCTTACACAGTACCAGTCTCGTGTGGCCTATCCTTAGTCTACGTCTACTCCATGCACTGGATTTTTTTTTTATAATTCTTATTTTGTTTTGTAGGCTCTCATTCCACTTAGACTACCGATCATCTTAAATTTATTTTTCCAGTGATTTTTGTAACTCTCATGGTGTTGAAATCATATTTTATTGTACTGGTAGCGTTAAACCGTCTCTTAGTGCTCGATCGGATAACAATAATCAGGACCTACATACAATTTACTTATATATTTGAAGTGAACTCAATATAAGGATATTTTTTTGAAGCTGCTATGAGGTCATATGAAACTATAAAATTTATGGAAACAACGGGATGATTTATAGAGCGTTCAACGTTATTACTTGGCTATGAATGCGTAGCGGAATAGTGCGGACTATCAGTGCTCGGAGTGGTTTTAAAGCGAGGCAGATGACATTACTCTTTGTCTTCTTGGGAGCAATGGGACCCTTATCAGTCCATCCCCCGGCGACCATTGCTGTTAATAAACCGTGGGTAATACCCGCCCATCAGGCACTCACTAAACCAAACTCACTAAACCGACCACTAGCGTTATCCACCGCTCCAATGGTCGTATGAATTCTGGCTATAGGCTCGTTTATTTCTCCCGGGTCCGACATTAAAACAGCAATTTCTGTCCTCTCCTCATATCAGCTCCAGTAATCCAATGGGAAAGTTTAAATCCGCAGCAATAAAAGTTGAAATTTATTACAAACGTATGACGACGCTAAATATGAATTTAAAATAGAGCAGTGAAATATAAAATTCTTTTTACTATAAAAAATAACTCTTTTAAAGGCTTAATTAACCTGCCATTACGCCCAAAAGGATCCTGTTTTTAGATATGCCAGGATCTGACCATTTTTGGAGTCACGTCATCCTTGGCCACTCTCCTTCCCAATAAATTGAATATATTCGTCCTTGAAGATACTATTATTTTTTAATCTTTTTAGTACACTATTTTAAGATGGCGGCAGGACATCTTTGGCCACATATATATTAGTTCTAGTTCTTAAGGATACTTTTTGTAATCTTCCAGGATTTAACGATTTTATTACTCTTCGTTCTTAAGGGTATTATTTTTAGATGGCGAAAGGACATTAGTGGAATAATTAATAAATCAACGACTAAATAAACTGTTTTATTTTATTAAAATAAATTCAGTTAAATTGCACAATATTCACAATAATATTTTTTCGTTTCATATGAAATATCCTCATTATATATTTCAAAGGAAAGGTTATTTAATAAAGTCAATTATTTATACATTTAATATAAGTACGTTATTTAACGGTATGCGATGGGTTTTTTTTTTTTTTTTTTTTTTTTTTTTTTTTTCTAATGTAATGAAATAAATTTTTTGTTATATAACATTTGTCACTGAGACCTACCGTTTAAAAGCTATATTGATATAAATGAAAAAAGTCACTTATGCCTAATGTTTTTTTATTGTTGGTGGCACGCTAGCTCTAGCTCTAGCTCTGTTGGTGCTGCTGGGGTCGAAAATTTTATGACAGTTTCCTTGCCAGAATGTAAATGGAGAATGCTTTTTGTTATATAACATTTGTCGCTAGGAGCAAAGGTTTAAGAGCTATATTGATTTTAATGATATAAAAATAAGTCAAAATGGAAACCCCTTTTTTCTCTAATCTTTGTTTATTTCCAATAATCACTGCTTGTTAATTTTATTTAATTATTAATTTAAGTAATTTGACCATTTTAATTCTAAAACATAAATTTGGAAAAGCAGTAGATTATAAATAGGCACATCTATGATGTATTGTTTTTTACAGTCAGGAAGAAGTTGATTTTTTTCATTACAAAGATTAGTGCGTTTTTTTTGTTTTTTTTATGGAACATTGTATAGTGTATATATATATATATATATAGTTGTTAAAGCCATACTAAGTCTCAGTAAAATGTATTTGTACCCGAAAGTGTGTAATGTTTCAAAGAGTTATCAGGTTTCCAGAAGAACGGGCTAATAAGATAGGATGTGGGGTGGGGGAAGGGACGGGGGTGGGGGTAACCTATAGTGATGGAGAGGTCTAAAAACTTGACGAGCTTTTTCCGGACATTTTTTAATGGGAAAAGCGCCCGGCTAGAGTTTGATTGATGATTTCCCAGGCAAAGTCTCCCCTAATCGAAAAACCCTTCTTAAGCCCTCCTTGGGAAACCTCATATGGCCCGCAATTTTTTACCTCCCGACCTCAGAGGCCCCGTATAATCCTCGTTAGCTGGCGAATCTTAAGGATATCGGGTCTGAGGATATCCTTCCGAAATATGGATCAGGTTTCTCCATTTGGAGGAATAGGGGACATCATATGGTATTTGGATTGTGTCTCCGTTTGAAAAAATTTCTCAGTATAGTTATTCTAAACGTTTGAATGTTCTAATAAAAAAAAATTATATATATATATACAGGGTGTCCCGAATTTAAATGGCAAAACTTCAGGAACTTATAGGGGACCAAAAAACTAAAACCAAAAGTCCGTTAGAGATTTGCCCGTTTTTGCTTAGTTTTTGAAAAAATCGTAAAAAAAGAAACAAAACAAGTTTTCATTTTTATACTTATTTATTTACATTTATATTTATGTTATGTTCTTTTTTATGTAAATATTGCTCAAAATGTTGTCCTCTTGCCCCAATGCAAGCAATACATCTAGCACTCACTCGATAAATTGCAGCTAAAAATTGTTCTGATGATATTTGGTGCACCACAACTATGATTCGGTCTCTTAATTGCTCTCTTGAGTTGATTAACACCGAATAAACTTTCTGCTTCAAGGTTTCCCATACGAAGAAATCCATGGGTGTCATATCAGGTGATCTGGGTGGCCAAGGTACTACTCCTCCACGTCCAATCCATCGTTGTGGATAATTTATATCCAGACAAGCTCGAGCAACTCTATTATAATGAGCTGGACATCCATCGAATTGGAACCACATTTCAATCCGCTGCTGTAAGGGAATGTCATCTAAATAATTAGAAAAGTCGTTCTCCAAAAAATGTGATACCATTCAACCCTTCAGATAAAAAATATGATCCCATCAGTAATCCGTTTCAAATTCCAAGCCAAACGTTGATAGCAAATTCATGCTGAAACCTATTTTCTCTAATAGCTCTGGGATTTTCAAGAGCGCATACATGATAATTTCTTTGATTAACAATTCCTCCTCTTGTAAAGGTAGCTTCATCGGTCCATATAATTTTTGATGGACTTAAATTATCATCGCGAATTTTGTCAAAAAAACCAGTTACTAAAATTCAATCTCTAGACAATATCTTGAGGTAATAAATTCTGAACTTCTTGAAGATGGTATGGATAGCGATTATCACCTTTCATAGTTCGATATTGCTAATGCAGCAGATGCTCTTCGGATGCTAGTCTGAGGATTGTTATCGAAGTGGCGTTGGACACAATTTCTTCTCCGATAATCTGCTCTTATTGCTGCTTGGAATTGGTCGGCTTCATTACGTATTAAGAATGACCCAGTCTCTCGTAGTCTATTGCAATATGTATGCACTCTTCTATTTGGAAATCGCCGCGCATTCTCCCGCACCGCTTCTAAAGCATTACCGTTACAGAAACCATACACAAAAATCATATCAGCGTATTCAACATTAGAATATGTATGAGGCATTGTGACAGATGCTATTCACACAAAAATATCTGAGTTACTGACTGAAGACTGATTCAGGAATTATAATCCTAGAAGGAAGCCAAAATGTAAACAAATAAAAGAATATAAAAGATAACATTAAGTGTTTACATATCTCACTGCCTAGCCTGACAAACTTTGAAAGATGATAATCGCTACCTGTAACATTTTTGTTTTGTTTCTTTTTTTGCGATTTTCTCTAAAACTAAGCGAATACGAGCAAATCTCTAAAGGATTTTTTGTCTTAGTTTTTTGGTCCCCATTTAAATGGCAGGAACTTGGTTCCTGAAGTTTTGCCATTTAAATTCGGGACACCCTGTATATATATATATATATATATATATATATATATATATATATATATAGAGAGAGAAAGAGAGAGAGAGATGTTAAGTAATGTCCTTGAGGTTCAGTTAATAAATAAAAACAACTATTTTGACGACGTTTCGAGACTATATTGTTCTCATAATCAAGCTCTGCATTTATTGAAGCAATTTTCTTAATAATTTTTACTTTCTTAAAATATTTTAATAAAAGACTGTCCTTTTAAAACCCATTTAAAATTGTCAAATCCTTGAAGATTTCGAAAATATATATGCTGTGAGGTGCTGATGTTTTGAATGTTCGTATGTTTTTATAACTGATGAATGTTTAACATTCTTCGAATAAAGTATACCAATAGAACTGGCAAACAATTCATCAATTCCTTATTACAAAATTAATTTTCTACGGGATTGTTTTATCTCTTGAACCACAGCTTCAAGTATTGAAGCATCCTTTTCATCAATTTTGTTTAAACATTTTTTATCTTACAATTAACCTGTACCACTTACAACCCATGAAGGGTCTCGGGTTCAGTACTTGGGTAGGCTGTACTGTTTCTGAGCCAACGGTTGTGAAAGGAGGTGATTTGGCTAGAATTCACGCTCAACCGCCAGGTTTTTTCCCCATTTAAGGGTACACACTATTTTAGAGGCTGGGTGTGCCCCAGGAGGGTATCCCGACCTCGAATTCGATCCACGGCCGAAATAACAGAAAATAAATTTTCTGCCTTCAGTCGGACTCGAACTCGGGCCCGGGAGCTTGGTAGTCAAGTGCCTTACCCACTGAGCTACCGCGCCTCCTTATATCTTACAATTAGGATTTATAAATTAATTTCTACTTTTATTAGATTTTTTAATTGAAAACTAATTTGTAAATGTTAATTATTTACATAATAGTATCAAATATAAACACATACAAAACATTTTAAAACACCAGCACTTTGTTACATGAATTTTATATATTATTTTTTTTTTTTTAATGTAAGGCATGTTGATACTAACCTAAGAAGGATAAATAAAATGGGCTGCTGATAAATATTCGGACCTAGAGCAGACAGAGTGAACAAAGACGAAAGGGTCAGATAAAGAGGGGTTGTTTTTTTAGCTTTCCCTATGACTGGTTGGTTTTTCCCGATTCCTATTGGAAACCAATTCAAAATGGGACTATGGGAAATATTTATATGGTAATTTAAAAAAAAAAAATCTGGATTGGTTATAATGATTAATAAATATTCAATTTCAGAATATTTTCTGTTTGATGTAGTTTCACTCCCGAATCTATGTTGAATGCATGTTTTAATCTTTGATTTACTGACCAGTATTTTTGATGTTAAAAATTTTTTTATATGTTATTAAAACTGATGATGAATGTTTAACATTCAAACCTGGTATTAAAATAAAAAATTAAAATATAACTGGCAAATAATTAATCGATTCTGATTTTATTGATCCTTCCATACCTTTTTATTCTATCATGCGTACCTTAAGTAATTTTTTTTTTCTTGTTCTCGACTCGTATTGTTGGTTCCATTACATTGGGTTCCGATTGGATTTCAAATTATTTCATTTTCTATTCCGATTACAAGAATTTCAATAGATTATCCTTACAAAAGGGTTTTAACTTCTATTATTCCAACGCCGGTAATCCTGTAGATATAATCTCTCAATCAATGGCCCTACCCGTCCGCGAATTCCTTTCTGGTCGTCGGTGATTTTAAGGGACACTGGGACAGAAGAATTTTTATTAAAAATATTGGGAAATCCTTCAAAAGGTTTCCTTTTGAGGTATTCTTTTTAAAAGGGAGCCTTTGAAATTAAAATAAGTATTCTTTTGGGGATTAATTCTTTATTCGTCATTATTTTAGAATTTAATTCACTGTCAGGCTCTATCTGACTACGTCAATGCCCTAATTTGGATTATTAATTAATTTCTGGCGATTTCTTAATATTTAAATTATTATTAAATTTAGCTAGAGAAAAATAAGTCGAGGTAAATAGTTTAACTTGTTCTCTCAAATTTTAGGTAAACGTTTTGTACGGAAACCAAAAAAAGAAATCTTAACATTTGTGAGAAATTAATGCCTCATAAAAATGGCATAACTAGGACTTTAGTGTTACTTTTCTCTTTCTACTCTTTGGAAAGCCCAATGTACAATATTAATGTCAAAAATTGAAACCTTATGAATCTGAATTAATCTGAGCCTTATAAATCTTATCACGCTTATATTAGCTTGCGATGTATGTAACGTACATGTATGTAACAGAATAATTCAGCGAAATTTTCACCAATTTCCAGTAATCTGATTGACTTGGAAATTTGTCATAAACCAATGACAATGTTTTTCACAACTTGGTTCCAATGTGCAGAATAAAAGAAAATATTTATATAAATCAGCAGGCTAACTATGATTAATTAATGTTTAACTCAAGTTATTAAAAAATACCTTATACATTTTATAGTAAAAAAAGTGGTGTGCTTTGTATCAAACGTTACAAAAAATTTATTGGTAACTATTTATAAAACGAAATGAATGAAAAATAAACTTTATTCTGGGACAGACTGTCCCCTAAGAATAATTAAAGTGCACAATAAAAGGTACAATTATCTGGCTGACAAGGGGAGGACACACTCAGTCTCTCACGAATCTTGTTGGCAATTTTTTTGGAGGTTCCTGGTCAAAAAATGTTAGACACGTATTTTGCCGTTCCGACCATTGGGCCCTAGAAGCCGAGAAAAAAAAAATAAAATAGCATTCAAATTTTTATCTTGAGTTTAAAAAATGATATCGACATGATTCTTGCACCATGATTTTTAGTTTTGATTGCGAATTTAAGGAAAAAATACAGTCGCTCCATATATTTTGGTTTAGGTTAATTAAATTCTAAAAAAATGATTAGTTTTTCAAGCGAACTACCTCTATAGATTTTTTTACTCAAAAATTGACGTCAGATTCTAATTCAGCACCCTCAAAAACATTAAAAAAAAACGCTTATTCAACAAAATAAAAAAATGTCATTTTTTTTTTTTCACCCTCTTCCAGGAAAATGAAATTTTTAAACCGATTATTGGTTACATACCTTTAAATCGCGTTTACTTCGTCACACAATTCACTGGTTGGTATCGCTCGAAAGAGGAGAGTCTCAGCTGTCTTTTGATGTATATAAATGTAAAATTGGATGAACTAAAACCGATTAAAAAAATTGGAAAATCCGAAAAACATTTTGATTTTTAACTTGAGTTTGAAACCAGATGGGATGATGAAACCAAATACATTTCAAGCGTATTACCACCCTATATTTTGTGTAAAAAAATAAAGTTGATACGCTAAGTGTAATTCATGTTTTTATCAATTTTATAATTGTCGCCTATCATTTGGTCAGGTAAATTTTGAAGCTTGCAAATGTTTATTTTTCTATTTGGCTGAAATTTCGTATTTAAGAGTTCTTTTGAACGCTGAATTCGAATCCGATGTCGGTTCTTGTAAAAAAATTATATTGAACATACTTCACTTAAAAAATTTTAGCTTTTCCACTGTAAAATGTGATGGAAAATTTTTTTAGCCTAAGAATTGCTTTTCAGCACCCTCAAAACTCAGGAAACGTATGAATATATATAGATACCAATAAAACAAATATATAATATATAATACTAATTAGGAGAGAAAATAATTTATTACACTTTAATATTTACATAATATACAAACTGAACCACATATAAGATTTGGTTGTTATGTATTTACAATTTTTGTTTTATTTTGCAGTTGAACATGTTAAAATATGATTGTGATAGTTGACATAAAAACAATATAGCAATAACTGCCTCACTTTCGTTGCTGACAGGATTTTGTACAATATAATCAAAATGAACTTGTAAGGTAATAAGCTTCAGTTATTAGAACAACACAGTAAACAAAGATTACAAAACGGATTAGAGATGTGTTCTGGGTGTGAAGAATAAAATAAAAATTGTAAATACTTTACAATAAAATCTAATATGTGGTTCTGTCTGTATATTATGTAAATATTAAGTTGTAATAAATTATTATTACAATAAATAATTAATAATTATAATTACTTTAATAATAATTAAAGTAACAAATTATTTGTTTTATTGGTATCTATATATATTCATACGTTTACTGAGTTTTGAGGGTGCTGAAAAGCAATTCTTGGAATCATGTCGATATCATTTTTTAAACTGGAGATAAAAAATAAATTATTTTAATGCTATTTTTTTTTTCTCGGCTTCTAGGGCCCATTGGTCGGAACGGCAAAATACGTGTCTAATATTTTTTGACCAGGAACCTCCAAAAAAATGCCAACAAGATCCGTGAGAGACTGAGTGTGTCCTCCCCTTGTAGATTAGTTAAATCAGCACATCAGTATTACAATTAAATTAGGAGAAAAAAGTAGAAAGAAAAAATAAAAAAAAAAAAAACAAAAAAAAATTAAAAATTAAAGTTAAGTAAAAGACAAAAAAATAATGAATAAATAAATTTAAAAAATAAAAACAACAACAGAAAAAAATTTAACTCACTTGTGTACATTTACATATTATTTACATTTTTGTGGAAGATTGAAGATCGAGGAGATGGATAAATAAAAGATGTTTAAAAGAAGTTAAGGAAGAGGCTTTGCGAATATAAGTAGAGTTATTATGAAAATTATAATAATAATGCTTCCTTCGGCTAAATTGAATGAATTAAAACTATATATGATATTTTCACGCATAACAGTAATTTTAAACCTTGTTAAAATAACACTAATTACGTAGTTGAAGATCACGTATAACCAATTTAGACATTCATTATTTAATTTTAATGTACGAGTTGGTAGTCGAGATGGACTATTTACTAACTCTTGCGGGATACATTATCAGTAAATCAAAAGGCCCATGTGTCATATATTTACACACAATATGAAAAATCAGAGGATTAGCATTTTGTTTTGGTAATAGCTTATATTCGGCAGAAATAATTTTAATGAATTCATCTGGTTTGATTTTTATTCCTAACCATAAAAGTGTATGATATTGTTGAATATCTTATTTCTGCCACTCAACATTTTACACTTAAATTTTTAATATTGTGAATTTTATTATTGCTAAACCTTCCTAGAACAATGGAATTGATGTATGAATGAATGAAAATAAATTTTATTCTTGGGCCTTTGCCCCTTAAGAATTACGATGAACAGTTAATGGCTACCTAGCATACCGTATATATAATTAAGAAATATGATAAAAGCAAAGAAAATATAATTAAAATTAAATTAAGAATTTAAACGAAATTCAAATTACAATATAATAGTATTGTTACATATTTTAAAATATCACACAAAAAACAAATTATATCTTGAGGTAAGAATCTAAGATAGGTTACGAAAACAAAAATAGAGAAAATTAAACAATAACTCAATGAAATCAAATACAATAATCGAAGCTGAGAAATATAAATTATCTGGAAAGATAATGTGTCTTATCTGATAAATAATATAAATTATGCCGAAACCAATTCAGTGCAATAGTACTAAACTAATACTTTACAAAATCAATATTATATTCTGAATGTTCATATCTCATTTTAAGAGAAATTTTCTATATCTATATGACTATTAGATTGAATATCTAACAAGTAGTTGTGGTACTGCTGGGTTCAGTAATTTTACCATTGCAAATTACTGAATGGTGCTACCCTCTTATCGACTGATTTTTAAACTTAACTGGAAAAACATGCCGCGCCACATATCTAAATTTAATCTAAATATAAGTCAATTTCAAGCTTTATATAACACCGTACCATTATATACCTCCCATGTAGAATGGTGCACACCACCTATCGGTCAATTTTCAATCTTCACTGTTATCCACATTTTCGCGGTTAGTTATCACAAATGAAAAGTAGCTTGTATTTTTATATATTAGTATAGATGTTGAAAAATAGAAATCAAGTTTGATTTTGAATGTCTGTAAAATCATTAAAAAAAAAAAAAGTTATTCTTGAAACAGATTCTCTTTTATTAAAATTAATAAAACATAAATGAATATTTAAGACAATACTGTATTAATGTACAATATTTTATTCAGAATATTTGGAGAGAATAATAAATAATGGATTATTAGGATAATGACCTCTTCAAAAAAAAAAAATCAAGAAAGCTTCACCATCTTCTGCTAACAATGACTTCCGTATTCCATTGTAGTGCCAATGCTATCTCGTTAAATTGTGTACAATATTACACCTTTAAATATTGAATGAATTTTAACTTGAATAAATAAAGCAATAAATGTCAATTCATTCCATTTTATGATGTTTTAAATTGTATTTGAAATAAAAATGATGTACATACTACATGGATTTTAATATTTTATGGAATGAATACTTCATACTGCATATTGAATGATGCATCCCCTTAATGCAGCGTAGTTTATTCATAACATAGTAAGGACAGAGAGAATTATTTATTTCTTGATTTAAAATGGAAATTAACTCAAATGGCTTCTATCAGCTCGAGTATTTGCCCTAGTAATGGCAATCTTCCCGCTATCAGTTATACATCGAGGTTTATGATTGTTACTAACAGAGAACATAATTAATTATTCATAGTACTAATGCTCACTTTGTTTAATTATGAACAATTTTATATTATTTATTTACTTATTTATTTAATTTGAAGTTTGCTATCAGTCGATGATGATCCATATGCTGCATCCCAGAAACTCTTGTCACATATCACTTCTCCTGAAAATGGTGTCATAACTGGAGAGGATAAATCCCAGGAAATCTCAGCAAATATTTTTTACAACCCAAAATATCGGAGGATATGTGATTTTTCGTAGTGTGAATGTGATGTAGAGCTAATGTCAAATGGGATCATATTTGTATGTATTTTATTTATTATATCTGTGTAAAGATTGAACCTTTAATTTGAACTACTTTGAACCGAAGAGTTGATGTTTTGATCTTTTTTAATACTGCTAATGAATGTTTAAAATTCTTAACTAGTATTTAAATCTAAAAAATCCAAAAGAAGTTGCAAATTATTCATCTATCCCAATTATATCCATCCTTCTGTACCAATATTTGCACTCAAAACATGAAGACGTTCTCATGTGTTCAATCTGTTCACTGATTTAAGGTGTCTTTCCTCCTCCTTATTGTACTAGTCCGTATAAACTTTTAACTTTAAAACTATCCTAACAGACTTTCACAAAATGGAGTTTACTTATAGGTATCTGGTTTCAGCTGAATCAGTAAAATATGGAACATTAAAGTCTGTAGGTATAAGTTTGATAAGGACTTTGGATTGCGAAGATTGAGATATGAGATGAATTGGATGGTTTAGTGGAGCCCCAAGGATCAATTCCATAGTCCAAATAGGTCTGATAACTTTCATTTAAATTAGTCTTTTAAAGTGAATCGGAAGCTTTGAACGATTGTCTAGTAAATGTTAAAGAAATCGAAAACAAAGAACAGTTTTCTGTCGTTTTTGTCTTGCTTGTGGTCCATAAAGTAAAAAAAAAATTGTTTTCATCAAAGTTGCTACTATTCTTTATTTCTGTACAATACATAAAGTTTTCAACTTGACTTCCTTCGACAGGACTAGAAGAGGAAGAACACGAGTTCATGAGGAAGAGGCAGCTGGTGTCGACTATCGAGACGAGAACTTCGCCCAGCCGTTCCCTCCTCCAGCCAGGACCCTATCCCGGATACTGCACCCTCAGGAATGGAGGGCTTCCGCTACAGGATCTCAGCAACATATCCACCAAGCCCCAGGTAAATAGTCATATAGTCGTTAGAAAATTATTTGATACATAACAACCTTTCAGGTCTTCTGGACACTGCAGGAGTTTTATCCAAATATAGAAAAAAAAACAAAATAAGGTTCTTACTTACAAAACATTGATATTACTCTTAAAAAGGGTGATTCCCTCTTAGTGTAACAAAAAAAAATTGGCAAAACCAGACCAAATATAAAGAAAAAGACAGCTAAACGCACTTTTCTACTCCGATCCATTGCAGAAAAAACGTTTTTTGCCATAAAAGTTGTAATCTCTCCATTTTGTCCGTTTTTCGAAATAAAACAACATTGTCTTATTCAGCATCAAAGTTCCTATAAGAACAAGGCACATTCAACATTGAATTTTACAAACTTGAGACCTAAAGAACAGATTGATCAAGTAGTTTACAAAAATTACAATTTTTTGTACGCTAACCGTTTTTTGAAAAAACGATCTACTAAACTACAAATTTCACAAAAACTTGAAAATTTAACCAGCTTTCGAATGGTACGTTCAAATTAATGATTCTTATTGTATTGATTTCATGGAGAAATTTACTTTTAAAATCTGAAAAACATGGTGTTTTGATTTGGTATACAAAGCAGGCACTTGGGTAAATAAGATTTCATGATTATCACTTAATGGAAATCTGTATTTTAAACAAAATAAACTCTTCATTGAAATATTTATTTTATTTCTTTATTTCGTTTAACGTCACTTTATGCTGTTTTTTTATCCGTTTTTTTTTTGTTTGTTTTTTTGGTTCTCCTAATTATCACGAACTACAAAAACCAGAATTTATAAAACGCTTGTATGACTAATATTGACATATTCCCGAGGCATAGACCGTCACCACTATGATGGCCAATAAAGTTAAGATCTATGGCCAAGAAGACGGATCTATGGCCCTGTCTATGACGACACCAATAAATGCAGATGTTTGTGTTTTGTTTCGTTTAACGTCACTTTATGCTGCTATGGCTAATCGGACGATGCTACGGTGGGAGTCCTAAATTTTGCCTATCCAGGTATAATTAGGATAGGGATCTTTAACGAGTACCTGACATCGCACAGGCTCGGGACCCCCATTTTACGTCCCTTCCGAAGGACGGCATAGCTAAGGATTTTTTACTCCCTTTAAAAAATCCTAAGGTTATCTGTCGGGCTGCGAACCCGCGATCTTGGGTTTAGTAGGTTGCTATGCTAACCACCACACCACAGGTGACTCGTATTCATTAGAATAAAAAGCATTGAAAAAAATTAAAACATATGATTATTTAACACTTTGAACATTTATATTCTTAAACTCTATTTAAGGTTAGTTGCACCATTGGCAGTATTTATTTTTTACGAGCGTTCTTAACATTCTCATAGAATAAATACAGCATCTTCACCTATGAACTTTTTTCCATAAAAACATACATTCTTTTGAAAATTGGAGATTTTATATCAATATTAAGTAATCAGAAGAAGTCATTTTCATTCAAAGACGACCATATAATCCTTCCAAACAATTGCTTTAAACAGTAAATCATATCAGTATCTAAATCTGTTAAATACTCTTGACAGACCGTAATTTGATTTACAAAATATTTCCAAATTTCAATAAAAAGTCTAAATTTTTATTCAGCTCCTCAAAACAAACTACTTCTTAATAATATAGTTTTTAGGAATCTTAACATACGTTGCCCATCTTATTATAAAAATGTCTTACGAAATATCATCAATGAATGAACTCGCATCCTTCATGCCCATATCTTAAATGCAATAATTACTGCAATGTGTAGTTACCCAAAGACTACAACCACTAGATATGAGCCCATTACTTTATTTCATTTTATAGCTATCTTTTTCTCTAAATTAAAAAGTAAGCAGTTTTTTTTTCCTCTTTCCTGTTAGTTTCTCCTGACAACATACAGTATATATTTATATGGTCTGTATCAACGTTAACTACAAGCGTGGTAACCACATGAATGTGCGACAGCTCCAGAACTACAGATAGAGACACCTCCATAGGAAAACTGTATTCAAAGTGGGTTAATTAACATTAAAGAATATTCACAGCGCAGTAAATACTGTAGATAGCCCCTGGCTACCCTGATGTAGATTAGACAGGAGTGGAACCAAATTAACTTCGACCCTTGTAGTTCTCCTCAAACTACACAAACAAGAACAATGCCAGCTTTCTGCTACAGTGAGCTCTCTGAGTAAATCTAAAATCAGTTTGACTTAGGCGAGAATTCTCAAGATATATTAAATAAATTTGATTTTAAATGAAAGTAAAGTAAATGAAGCACTAGCCTTATATACTGAATTTTATTTTATAATATACATACTCACTCGAATCTGCTAGTCCCCCAACTTGGCTCACAATCCATTCCCGATAATCCTCCTTCTGAAAAGAAGATGGTCTTGAGACCTTCTATCTAATTTAGAACTTTTATTGAAGTGCTAATAATGAGTTGTTCTTTACATGTTATTGACTTGTCATTGTAATCATGTTACTCAAATTTACATGTATGTGATGCATACAGTTGTAAATGTAAGTAAATAGTTAATTAGTTTTGCCAGATAAATAATTACCAGAAACGCAAGTGGTCGCATAAGGTTGTTTTTATTTTCTAAAGGATAGTTACAATTAAATTACTAAAAACTTCTTTTTTTAAGAAACCATTTTAAATAGTGTTTATTCTACTTAAATTATATAGGCGGATATAACTACATTTGCGAAACAAGTTTTATGACAACTGTTTGCACACTCAAAGGAAGCTCTGAAATAACACAGTTCTACAAAAAATTCGCTCCCTTGAGAAATCGTTTCTGATTTTTATTTTTTTAAGTGTGCTGAATTCGAATCTGAAGGCAAAACAATTCTGACTAACATTACTTTTGAGAAATTAGTCGTTATTTTTGAAAAATCTAAAAAAAGCTGTTTTTTTGCGCTCCCATGGTCATTTGTTAAAGTCTTTTATATTTACAAGTAAGCTGTATTCGAATCAATAGAAAAAAAAAATTCCATTTTTTAGAAATTGGAGGTTTTTAAATAGAAAAAACAAAACTGAAATAGCACATTTTTTCATTTATCTTTATAGTACATTTGTTTGGTAAAAAACAGTAATAATATTATGGCGATAAAATATTTTACAGAAAAGATTTTGGAAACCGATTAAAGTTGGAAGAAATGTGGAAATTAATTGCCTAGCTTTCGCTGATGACCTCGCAATATTAACTGAAACGGAATATGAACCAATCACTGTGGTTGAAACTCTGGTGAAATGTTCAAAAAAGTGTGGGTCTTCAGATATCTTTTGAGAAGACAGTGTTCTTTGGCACACAATTGGAAACCAAGATTCCGATCACAAAATACGGTATCATTAAAAGAGTTCCACACTTCAAATATCTGGGTGAGATTCTCGAGCCTTCAGGACTTGAGAAAAGATCACAAAAAAACAGGGAACTGAAACTAAAGGAAGCCTATGCAAGAACTTATCAAATCTACAATAAAAAGTGCTTATCCAATCAAGCTAAGATCAGACACTACAACACTGCCATCAAACCGGCAGCCTTGTACGCAACTGAAACCCTCGTACTTAACAGAAAACAAGCATTGAAATACATCAAGAAGGCAGAACGAAAAATAATTAGGAAAATCATTGGTCCATTAAAGACTGAAGATGGCTATAGACTCCAACATAATAAAACTATAGAGAAACATTCAAACATCGAGGCAGACATAAGGAAACGCAGACAGAAATTCTATGGACACATACGCAGACTACGCGAACACAGACTGTCCCATCAGATCCAGAAGGCAACAATAAACCTTAAAACAATGGCATAGAGCACACAAGTGAAGAAAGCCTAAAAAGTGCAAAAAACAAACCCAGAGGAAGCTCTAGACAGAAATGCTTACGGACGAAAGGTGAATACGTGGGAAGTAACACCGGAAAACGGAGTCAAGAGGACTGGTAGAACTTGGTCGGAGGATAGGAGGAGAGAACCTGGGGAGAAAATGAAGATCATTTGGGCGCGTCGTAAGAAGAGAGGAACCACAAGAGCTTCACGTGATCTATCTTAAGTCCAGATCGTACCTAATAATAATAATAATTACTGTTTATTATTAAAATAATAAAATTTAATACTGAACATGGCTAATGTATATATTTTTTCCTTTTGTATTCTACATCACGTGTCACCCATTTTTGTGCCCAACAGTAGTCGGCAAGCATCTTCTCATTGCATTTACCGCTGTACCTTTTTACCATTTGGTCTATCTCTTTATGAAATCGTTCCCTGTTCTCTATGAGGGAAGAAATTCAAATGCAAAAAATGAATTTTTGAGGACATGTTGCCACCCATAGCCTTAGATGATAAAACCAATTCTTCAACAATGTCATTTATGCAACAAAGCCTAATACTTATGCTCTCCAATTTTTTTTTTTTTTTTTTTTTTTTTTTTTTTTTTTTTTTTTTTTTTTTTAAAAGATTATAAAAGATTCAAAATCAAATAGGTTTTTTTAATTTTTCGCTAAAGCTTTCAATGATAAAAAAAGTGTTCGAAATATCAAAAACACCTCACTTTACGACCTAAAACACAAATTTGACAAAAATGGTGCCTTATTCAGATTTCCTGACTTCGGATTCCTGTTCAAAACATAAGAAAACAACATTTTTGTTGAAGGGATTATTTTGATGCAGAACAGTGTTATTGGTTGGGAAGCGGCCGTATTAGCAATATGTTTACAAAAGTTTGTTTACTTACTAGCTTTCCATCTGTCTTTGCCGCTTTGTTCAGGACTCAGGAACATGTTACCACTTGTTCTTAATTCCTTTCATCCAGATATAAAGGTGTCAAATTTTTCATTTTTGATCAGCTAGATACGTAATTTTTATTACCACTATGGGTCGGATAAACATCTGCGGAATTTACCAAGACATAGATGGGAGAAATGCATGAGGGCTGACCTAAACTTTGAGTATAGATTGGTTTTCTCGGCATTGAACCTTCGAGTTCGCTAAGTTTATTTATTATTATCACTTATTTTTTTCATTATTAGTATCTATTTATTCTTGTGCTAAGTGCAATTTTCTTCATGTTACCTCTGCCATAGTAAGTTTTGTTCTCCAGGCTGAGCTATTTTCGTTCTTTGATATGAAAATTTTCACTTGGCCTTTTTTTTTTTTTTTTTTTTTTTTACTTTGTAGGCAGAATTTCACTTTGGCTTCGGTTAATTGATATTTTATACCTTGAAAAAGAGGACGTAATTTAGGAGGCTTATACATTTTTCTCTTAAGTCTTTTGATTCACAAGGTACTAACTTTAAATTTTTCGCTATGAAAACTTAATAGAAGGTTATTGATTCGGTGGTGTTATTTTAATATATATTTATTTAAATTTAGAACTGTGTAAAACAAAAACAAAAACAAAATATATAAATGTGGATCCCAATTATTGTTTATTTATTTCGTTTAACATCACTTTATGCTGCTATGGCTAATCGGACGATTATGCCTATCCAGGTATAATTATGATAGGGATCTTTAACGAGTACCTGACATCGCACAGGCTCTGGACCCCCATTTTACGTCCCTTCCGAAGGACGGCAGAGCTAAGGATTTTTTACTCCCTTTAAAGAAATCCTAAGGTCATCTGCCGGGCTGCGAACCCGCGATCTTGGGTTTAGTAGGTTGCTATGCTAAACACTACACCACAGGTGACCCTGTTTTACAGATCTGCCAGGATCTGACGATTTTTTGAGGCCGAAGGACATCCTTGGCCACTCTCTCCATCCGCAATTAGAATTAGCTTTTTCGTCCTTAAGGATAATATGTTTTTAACGGTTTTTTAAGTTATTTAAAATATTTAACGGTTTTAAGATGGCGGACTTCCGCCATTGTTGTCCTTAGAAGGGCACTTTTTTGAAATATTAGACTATTTAACTGTTTTAAGATGGCGGAAGGATATTCATTCGTTCTTAACTCATATTTTTACAAATATTTAATATTAGGCTATTTTCTATTAATATTATATCCCAATTATAATCATACTAGCGTAACCCGTCACGACTAATTTGAACTAATAATAGAAGTTTGATTTATTTATTGATAAAAATTTTGTAGGTTTTCAATTGAGTAATATTTCTGCAATGATTTTTTCTCGCATAGTATTAATTTTTAACCACTGATTGGGTGTTTGAAGGTTACATAAATGCGTAATTAGACATCCAATTTTTATTTGTTATGTTTGAGTTGGTAATCCAGACTAAGACTATTACGAAATTCTTGGGGATAATGGAATGCGCCATCACAGTTTCCAACTAAAGACCCATGGATCATATGTTTACAAACAATATCCAAAAACCAAAGGAACGACAATTTGATTTGTTAATACTTTTTATTTGGAAGCGTTTTGTTGATTTCGTCTGGTTTGATTTTAATTTCTAACCATAAAAGCATATGACAGTGTGGCAAGCCTCGTTTCTGCCACTCAACATTGTACATTTAAATTTGTATTATTGCTAAACCTTCCTAGGACTGTGATTATGATGTGGTTAAAATTTGGTACAGATTGGTTCCTTGGTTTTACCATTGCTAATTTAGAATGGCGCTAGCCACGTATCTTTCGATTTTTAAACTTCACTGGGATCCCCACGTCACGCCATATATTTCTAAGTAAATTTAATAATTTACTAGTAAATTTTACTATCAATTTCTATCTCTATATAACACCGTATCTTTGTAATCTCTCTTGAATGATTCAAGTTGAATTTTCAAACTTCATTGCGCACCATATAGTTATCTCTTTTTTATTAACAATTTAATTTAAAATAGGTAAATTTTATTATTCTTAAACCTTCCTTAAACTATGAAGATGATGTAGTTAAAATTTACTTACAAAATTAAAGTTGATTAAATTTTGCGTCTAAAGACATCCCTTAAGCTGAATTTGATTTAAGCGTTTTACCACAATCAATTGTAAAACATCTAAGAATTTTGACAACTTTAAAAAGTAAGTTTTGGTCATGTTTAGAGCCTATAACTTAAAAATGGATAGTTCAATAAAAAAAATAAATAAATAAATAAAAAAAATACATATACTAAGAGTTGTATATCATTACATTTTGTGCAAGATAGAATTTTTAAAGTAAAATTTTGCCTATTTCTGCTCTGAGATGTAACTGAAAACAAAAATTGTTGATTGGTTTTGGATAAACTGTGTATAAAATGCAAACAAACCACAGGGAAATAGTACAGGGAAAATAGCTTCGAACCTTGGAATAAAAAAATTAAAAGGTCTGACTGCTGCAAATTGTTCATCACACCTAGCTTTTAAGTCAGATTTGCTATAAAAAAGTGTTTTTTCTTTTTTTTTAATAATTTTTATTATTTCTTAGTACTTCTTCTTCTTACGAAATCGGCCATCTGTGGACCACGCTCAACAAATCATTATTTCTTAGTACTATTAATAACCAGATTCTTATTTAACTTAACCAAATTTAAAGACACACTGTGTACTATTTAAATGTTTATAAATGAAAACAGCAAACACCTTTCAAAGCAAGTTAGTTAAAGTCCCTTGTTAATTTTACTTTAAAATACTCGTGGTAGCAGCTATGTTTACCCTCTTTAGCAGGCGAGACAGAGTAAGATACATAAATTGTCTAGTTTTATTCTCAGAGCTAGACCAGAATAGACCCTTTGCCCTATACATACCAAGCAGACTACAATGCACACCACTTTAGTGTATGTAGCCTACATACAGTCTCTACTAACTGAGAGTGTTAATAACAAGGGGAATATTACTGCAGACTAGTGCAACAGATAAACTGCGCCTTTGTTAGCACTGCAGTCAGGAATGACTAATTCAACGAGGTCTTAGCAAACAGTATCTGTCGTCTTTAGTATCCAAAAGGTCTTTATGATAATACCAAACTCTTTAATTAATAATACACTTTAATTATATTAATAATACAGTATTATATAAAAGGAAAGTCCATTTTTCGTTTGTGATCATTAGCCACGAAAACCACTGAACCAATCTGTACCAAATTTTAACCACGTCGTCTTTATAGTTCCAGGAAAGTTTTGCAATAATAAAATCTACTGATTTTTAAATTATTTTTATTTAAAAAACGATAACAGTGAAGTTTGGGGTCACCTGTGGTATAGTGGTTAGCATAGCAACCTACTAAACCCAAGATCGCGGGTTCGCAGCCCGGCAGATGACCTTAGGATTTTTTAAAGGGAGTAAAAAATCCTTAGCTATGCCGTCTTTTGGAAGGGAGCCTGTGCGATGTCAGGTACTCGTTAAAGATCCCTATCCTAATTATACCTGGGATAGGCAAAATTTAGGACTCCCACCGTAGCATCGTCCGATTAGCCATAGCAGCATAAAGTGACGTTAAACGAAATAAACAAACAGTGAAGTTTAAAACTGACCTATAGGTGGCGAGTACCATTCAACATAAAACGTTACAATGGTAAAACTACTGTACTTATCTGTACCAAATTTTAACTACATCATTTTCATAGTTCTAGGGAGGTTTATCAATAGTAATTTTTTTTTCTTCACGGAACGGCCCCTGCGACCACGCGAATATCATGAGAGCGGCACTTGTTCTTTGCTCTTCGCCTGCTTCTTCTTCTTCTTTCATATCTTTTTTCATTAACTCTGAATGCTTGAGCTTTCTCTCATCAGTCCATGCGTGACCCCTCCCGGGATGTTTCCTCTCCACAAGAACCCTTGCCTCTGCCAGTGTCTTCCTGTACTCGTCCCTCTCGAGGCAGTCCTGGTCTCCTAGACCTATCTGGTTCAGATCACTTCTCAGTTTTTGTGTTTTTTTTATTTATTAATTTATTGAAATTTACAACTATAGCACTGATAATGCAGTCTATTATCCGCAGGAGTTTCTTAATAGTCTCTGTCCGCCTGGATTACGAATTTATATACATATATATATATATTTACAAACAATTTATATACATTTACACACACACACACACACACATCACACACACACACACATATATGATATATATATATATATATATAGCAGCATATATATATATATATATATATAGCAATATATATATTTTATAAAATTTTCATTGAAATTTTTTCAACTGTACAAATAAGAACGATGTGTAATGGCATTTTCTTGTAAAAATTGACTGTTTTTTTTACTATATCAATATTGACGTTTACATAACTGTACAAAAACATGTCAAAACTACTTATCAGTATCACTTCAATAAAAATTCTACACAAGAAGGTCTCTGGGCTATATTTTCAGACGCCTCGGAGGATTATCGGGAATGGAGTGGGAAGCAAGTTGAGAAACTAATGGATTTGAGTGGTTATGGAGCTTACTATGAAAGGATAGGTATCTGGTTTGGGCTAACTCAGCAACATATGGAACATTAAGGTCTTTATGGATAAGCTTATGGGTGACAAAGTAAGGGGCATTAAGGATTTTTCTGGCTGTATGGAACTATCCAATGCCAATAAATTTAAAAGAAAACAAAAAAAAGGATTTTGGATTGTAAGAATTGGATACAAGATCAATTGGATGGTTTAGTAGAGCCCCAAAGCTCAACTCCGTACGTCCATATAGGTCTAATAACAGTCATGTAAATAAGTCCATTGCAATAAATTGGGAGGTCTTATCGTTTGTCTCGTAAATGTTGAAATAGTCTGTAACGACTATTTAATGTAATAAAATTTGAATAATAATAATATAATTTTAAATTATATTATAATTTAATATAATTATAAATAATTTTGAATTATATTATTTTCTGTTATTAATTGTTATCCTTTGGGGCATTGTATTAAGTTTTCTTTCTATTCTAAAATACATAATATTTTGGGTACTGAAATTTTATATTTAAACATTTCCCAATTTTAAAGTTATAAAAGCAAACATTCGAAAATTCCCTCAACATAATATTTTTGTTCGTCTTAAGGAAAGATGAGGTATCAACGTTGTCCATTTGCATTAATCTTGAAAGTAAAACAGTTTTATACCGGCCAAGTATTAACAATTTTTCCATAACTCCTTCGGCTAAGCATTCTACCACCCGATTCCATTATCTCCTTTTAATCTTTTTATTCACAGAAAATTCCAAAGGTAGAATATGACATAAAAAAAAAAAAATAAATAAATAAAAAAAGAAGATTATGCTACAGAATCCTACCTTTCAATGATCCGAGCATTGTTTTTACAATAGGACGATTTCATGAACAGTGGTGTTATCAAATTCAAATTGTATGTTGCTTTGTGAATTATGACCGGCTCCATTTGAATAGGAGAGAGCAGAAACAATTCAAGTCCGGAGTTTTATATTTTTCATGAAAGAGAAAGAAGTATATAACTCTCCATATTTTCAAATAGTAAAACATTTGTCTTTCCCTCTGTTATAACATGCATTTATGTTACTTGTTGTGCAAAAGTTATATAGTTTCCATATTAATTGGGCTCAGAAAAATGTAAAATTTTCGACAGTTTTCAACAAACAATTTTTTTTTTGTTTGACACTTAACTCTCGGATTTTTAAAGCTTAAATATCAAAAATGAAACTAAATTTGATAAGGGGAAAATGTTTGTAGGTTAAAAAAACTCAAACTTTTTTCAAATTTTGGAAAAAACCTACAGAAAAATGCTTTCAATTGAAAAATTTTTCACTTATAAAATTAAAGTTTAATAAATTGTGCATCTAAATACATTAAGGGATGTCTTTAGAATTTGATTTAGGTGTTAAGCCACAATCGATTGTCAAACATCGAAGAATTTCGCAAACTTTATAAAGCTAGTTTTGGTCATGTTCAGAGCCTATAACTTAAAAATGGATAATTCAATATAAAAAAAAAAAAAAAAATACATGTACTAAGAATTGTATATCATTACATTTTGTGCAAGATAGAATTTTTAAAGTAAAATTTTGCCTATTTCTGCTCTGAGATGTAACTGAAAACAAAAATTGTTGATTGGTTTTGGATAAACTGTGTATAAAATGCAAACAAACCACAGGGAAATAGTACAGGGAAAATAGCTTCGAGCCTTGAAATAAAAAAATTAAAAGGTCTGACTGCTGCAAATTGTTCATCACACCTAGCTTTTTAGTTAGATTTGCTATAAAAAAGTGTTTTTCTTTTTTTAAATAATTTTGGATTTAAAGCGTGGACCACGCTCAACAAATCACTATTTCTTAGTACAATTAGGATTGATGGATTAAATGCCACTTCTATTGAGATTATTTTATTTGAAAACTAGTTTCGAATGCTAAACATTCATCTTCAGTTCTAAAACATACAATAAAATTTTCAACACATCAGTACTATGTTACATAGATTAAATATACTAAGGTTTTTTAAAAAGATAAGACAAGAAATCAAGCATAGGCACTCACCTTCGAGGTAACTAAAACACTGAATTTGTGAGAAGTAAAAGGGGTGGCAGGTAGGTTAAGTACTTCTCACAAATTCAGTGTTTTAGTTACCTCGAAGGTGAGTGCCTATGCTTGATTTCTTGTCTTATCTTTTTAAAAACCTTAGTATATTTAATCTATGTAACATAGTACTGATGTGTTGAAAATTTTATTGTATGTTTTAGAACTGAAGATGAATGTTTAGCATTCGAAACTAGTTTTCAAATAAAATAATCTCAATAGAAGTGGCATTTAATCCATCAATCCTAATTGTATTGATCCTTCTATATCATCATGCGTACCTCAAGTGATTTCTTAGTACTATTGATAATCAGATTCTTATTTAATTTAAACAAAATTTAAAGTCACACTGTGTACTATTTAAATGTTTATAAATGAAAACAGCAAACCCCTTTCAAAACAAGTTAGTTAAAGTAAGTCCCTTGTTAATTTTACTTTAAAATACTCGTAGTAGCTATGTTTACCCTCTTTAGCAGGCGAGACAGAGTAAGATACATAAATTGTCTATTTTAAGATTACATAACGCAAAAATGGCTAATTCAATCAAAAAATGTTATTTTTTAAAAGTTGTAGATCACTACATTTTGTGCAAGATAGGATTTTTAAAGTAAAAATCTGCCCATTCCTACTCTGAGGTATGTCAAAAAATAACAAAAATTGTTGATTTTGGATAAACAGTGTTTAAAATGCTAACAAATCACGAATAGTTTCAGGGAAATTAAAAGGTATGACTGCTGCATGTCGTTCTCCACTCTTAGCTTTTAGTTAGGTTCCCTATTAAAGCGTGTTTTTCTAGTTTTCTTAAGCTATATATTATTTTTTTTAATAATGTAATGATTTAATTATATAACGGCGATGTGAATATGTTCTGATTCTATATACGTCCATTCCAGACCCTCATGCTTATAATATCTATTCTAGCGAAAGGACAAAGCATTATAACATATATTATAATTATTACAATATGTGACGACGACAGAAGTACAAGGGCAACATTTATGCTGGTACAAGAGTACTCTCTCATTCTTGATGCCTTGTAATTCTTGTTTTATTCTTTCCCCCCTCTCTCATTCCCTTCCCCCACCCTTACCTCTTGGTTCTTTGTCTCTTTTGATACCCACTCCTCTCCTCTAACCGCCATTCCACTGCTAATTAAACTTTCCTAAACAGACATTCTCCCCAGAATTAAAACAAAGAAGGGCTTATGTCTTGTGGTTTTTGTTAGTGAAAATGAGGAGGTTTTTCCTCAATATCTTATATTTCCTAAATAGGTATGAACTTAGTTTTACAACTGGCTTTATTAATACTAATTTATAAAAAAAAAAAAATACATAATTTCGAATCCCCTCAATAATCAATATAAATAAGGTGTGATTTAAAATGCAGAAAGATGGCACGTATAACAATAATTAATCATTAAGATTACTATTGAAACTATACGTTGGCTATTTTAAATTTGTTTCCCATAGGAACGGAAAAACCCAATGAGTCATAAGGGAAACCCCGTTGTAAATCTAAAACTTAACCTACCTGCCCCTTTTTACTTCTCACGAATTCAGTGTTTTAGTTACCTCGAAGGTGAGTGCCCATGCTTGATTTCTTGTCTTATCTTTTTAAAAAACTTTAGTATATATTATCTATGTAACATAGTACTGATGTGTTGAAAAAAAAACAAAAAAACAAAACAATTTTTGTATGTTTTAGAACTGAAGATGAATACAGAAACTAGGACATTGGCCGGTGGGTGGTCAATGTTTGATGAACAATTCATTTGAAAATTTCCAAATATTTCTTAAAAATTCAATCATTAAAATAGAGGATATAAATATGAAATATCTCTAAACCTCTAAATATTCATAAACTTTTCTCTACATAACTTTGTTGCTGTTTTTATTGAATTTTAAATTATTTATGTTATATAACTTCTTGTTCTTTGTTTTATTTTATTTTATTTTTCTTGTTTATTTTTATACTTTTTATACCTTTCAACACATGTAAAATTATAATCAAATCAAAAATAATATTTACATGTACATTGTATACTTTGTACAAGTATGGTGTGTACAGAAAAGAATAAAATCCCTTCCAACAGGGTTACTGCTGGAAGGAAAACACTAAAAAAAAAAAAAACTGAAGATGAATGTTTAGCATTCGAAACTAGTTTTCAAATAAAATAATTTCAATAGAAGTGGCATTTAATTCATCAATCCTAATTGTATTGATCCTTCTATATCATCATGCGTACCTCAAGTGATCAAGTTATGCGTTGGCATTAATCGGTACTTTATTTATTTATTAAACTTCTTATTACTTATATTTTTTAATATTTACTTATATTACTTACTTTTTTTAATCATTTAATCGAGAAAGTACTACGATATGCCTCAAAGAGGGCAATAAGTAATATGGATGGCTTAATGGATCCATTCACACAATATTATATGTACAATAAGAAATACATACAAAAAAGAAAAAAAACATACGGCCTATTATGTGAACCTTCCACCACGGCTACATTATACCCTGATAAAGGCATATATGAATCATACTTTTGCACACAATATCAAAAAGCAAAGGATCGAAATTTGATTTTGGTAATACTTTTTATTCTGCAGAAATAATTTTATTGATTTCATCTGGATGGATTTTAGGTTCTAACCATAAATGTATATGAGTGGAAAATTTCGTTTCAGCCGCTCAACAGTGTTCATTACAATTTGTATTAATATAAATTTTCTTGTTGTTAAACCTTCCAAAAACTATGAAAATTAGTTAGTTAAAATTTTGTATTGACAAGTACAATGGTTCAGCGGAACGGTCGCACCACATAATTATAGCTTTTTTAATAACAATTTAATTGTAAATAAGTACCTATATTTTATCATAAATTAATAACTCTAAATAACACGGTACCTTTGTAACCTCTCTGAAATGGTGCTCGCCACCAATCGGTAGATTATCAAACTTCACTGCGCACTACATATTTAACTCTGTTTCATGACAATTTGATTGTTAATCTGTCATTTTTATTATTGCTAAACCTTTCTTGAGCTATGAAGATGATATAGTTAAAATTTGTATAGATCGGTTCAGTAGTTTTCGCGGTTATTGATCACAAACGTAAAATGGCTTGCCCTTTTATATAATAGTATAGGAATAAATAAAAATATTAAATAATAAAGGAACATCCTGAAATATTGTCTTAATTTTCTGAAGAGGGGATTATAGAGAGGTGGTTGGAAAGGGATATAGTTAAGGTGATACTGAGGGTAAGTACAGGTAGCGAAGTTAGTAGAGGGAGAGGTTGGAGAAGGAGCGGTAAGGAGAGGTGAGAGAGACGAAGCAATAGGAGTTGATAATGGTCCCTGGCACTTAGCTCACCATTCCCCTGATTCCAAATTAAAACCAGTTCTCAGTTTTATTGCAACAGTTTCATGGCCATAGGCCGTTGGCAGCTTGTTCTCCACTCTAGCCTCTACCCGCAGTCGTAAAGGTGTAGTCCTTTCTACTCAAGATAACGGCGAAAATCTTGTGAATTATCGTAGGACATTGCCGAAGAAAAGCAGAGTGGTTGGGATCAAGCCAGATTCGGGAGTCCTCTTTTATATATATGTGTGTGATAATAACCACAAGATTACTCCCATATCTTGGATACTTACTCACCAATATAGTATTTTTTTGTCAATGGAAATTGTGACTCATTGATAATCCAATCCCAAGCAAAAAAAAAAAATATGAACTACAATTGGACGACGTTGTACAGAAACCAACCAAACCACAAAATTACAAAAAATTAACTATACAGAATTTAGATAAAAAATAGACCAATCTGCGATTTCAGAGACCAACCAAGCTTTACTTGACTTAAAATGCATCTTAAACTAACCATCAACCAAGCGACATGTCATTTTTAATCTATTTACTTGAGGTACGCATGATGGTATAGAAGGGTCAATACAATTAGGATTGATGAATTAATAGCCACTTCTATTGAGATTATTTTATTTGAAAACTAGTTTCGAACGCTAAACATTCATCTTCCGTTCTAAAACATACAAAATTTTTCTTATAAGAGCATACACTAATAAGACCCAAAATTCCAATTTCGCTATCCATCTAAATGAAAATAACCACAAATTTAATAAAGACTCGGGAGTAAAAATATTACATCAAGTAGAAAATAGCCTAAAATTAAATACTTTTGAATCACTAGAAATAATAAAATCGTTTAAAACCGATCCAGATTTTTGTTTAAATGATCAGATTGACATATCCAATAGCCCCATTTTAAATTTGTTTCCCATAGAAACGGAAAAATCCAATGAGTCATGAGGGAAATTCCATTGTAAATCAAAAACTTAACCTACCTGCCCCCCCCCCCCCCCTTTTACTTCTCACGAATTCAGTGTTTTAGTTACCTCGAAGGTGAGTGCACATGCTTGATTTCTTGTCTTACCTTTTTAAAAACTTTAGTATATATAATCTATGTAACATAGTACTGATGTGTTGAAAAAATGAGTTAATGGCCAACATTCAAAGTGGTTGACACAATTACAGATAACATAAACGGAAACCACCTTTTGCACTTTAGACATAACATTCCATTTTATCAGCGCAAACCGAAAACGCCATAGCAATTTCATTCTTTCTTTAATTCTTCCTTGAAGTGAATATTATTTTTATTTTAATAACAATTATACAGTGAATTATTGCTTTTAATAACGATATGAAAGATATGCTGCATCTACTACCCCAGGATTTCCATTATTTTTATAAAAGTTTGAAAGATAGCTCAGAAATTCAGGAATATATATGTAGTTGACTACAATGTGAATCAGTTGGATTTACCAGTAGATGAAAAAGAATAATTTTCAAGTTTTAAACTATGATATTATTTATTATTGTTGTTTTGTAAAATGATCTACATCATTATTTTGATTTTAAAATAAATGCTGTAATACTAAAAATTATTGGCAGAAAAATATTGTTTTTGGTGAAACTTGAAAATGTGTCTTGCCCTGTTGGGTAGTGGATACAATTTTTTTTTAAAAACAACTAAACAAACTTTTTGCAGTTCTAAGTTCAATTTTTTGATCGTAAACCTAAGACTTCCTGTCCTACAGTATCCTTCAATGATATTCCACTAATTCCTGTTTAACAGATCCGCTGCCTAGGACAAACGTCTTACTTGGAATCCACATACAAGACTAAAACGACAAGAAACTGCCCGTCGTTACAGATTACTTCAACATTTACTAGACAAACGTCCCAATTAATTACAAAAGACTTATTTGCATACAGTAATTAGACCGATTTGAACATACGGGGTTGAGCTTTGGGGCTCCACTAAGCCATCCAATTCATCTTGTATCCATTCATTACAATCCAAGATCCTAAATGCCCCTTAATCCGTCACCAAACGTATCCATAAAGACCTTAATGTTCCATATGTTGCTGAGTTAGCCCAAACCAGATAACTATCCTTTCATAGTAAGCCCCATAACCACTAAAATCCATTATTTTCTCAACTTGCTTCCCACTCCATTCCCGACAATCATCCGTGGCGTCTGAAAAGAAGATGGCCTTGAGATCTAGTGTAGAATTTTTATTGAAGTGATACTGATGAGTAGTTCTTTTAAAGTTTTGACATGTTATTTGTACAGTTGTAAATTTCAATAAATTGATATATAAAAAAAAAAGTTCAATTTTCAACAAGAAAATGCCATTGCACATCGTTCTTATTTGACTTATGAAAAATTATCGGGCAAGTTGTAAACGTTTTATCCCATCCTGCGTTTAACCTGGATTTTGTTCCATCAGTCAATAGTCTGTTTAGATCACTGGCTCATTTTTAAAAAGGTTGGGTCTTTGATAAATATGAGAAAAGTAAAACTTGAACTGAAGAATTCATTTACTCAAAGCCAAATATGGTATCGGCATCAAATCCAAATACTGGCAGAAACTAGATGAAATCCATGATCACTAATGTGAACAGTAGTATTCAAAAATGTTAAACACATGTAATATGAATGACTCATGCAAAAGGACTTTTGTAATAACCAAGTATTTTAAAGCTTTTTAGCACTTTATAGATTGTGTGATTGTGTATCAATTGGCAAGGTACTAGATTACTAACTCTTAATGTCTTCGAATCCTGCTGAAGCACATCATTATTTCTTCTCTTATATCACCCGAATATTGACCCTGAGATCGATAGACCATCCTGGGTGGGACTCGCCTGAAGGTTTAACGTAAATCCAACCAATTCACTGCCTTGCTCAACCGTTGGCTTAGAAACAGTATAACCGTACCCAATACTGAACCCAAAACCATCCATGGGTTTTAGTTGTGAAGATTTATAGATATTAAGTTTTAACATTTCACGCGTGGCCTAGTTGGTCAAAAGTGATACGTTTTCAGTGAACGTAAGGGCATTACGCGTAGTTTTACACGCTCTCCATTAGTACTAAAAATTAAAATTTTGACGAGTTTTCTGATTAGAAATATAATGGAAAATATTTTTTGTTATATAACACCGTTTAGGAGTTCTATTGATTTGAATAAAAAAAAAATCACATATGGAACCCCTATTTTTTCTCATATTTGTTTATTTCGAATTATCATTAATAGTTATTTTAATTTAAATAGTTTAAAATCATACAAGTAAACGGAAAAAAATAAATAACATAAGGGCGTAGACGGTCAACAGTATTAAGCTATTATATGGTTTAAATCAAAAAATTCGAGTTTAAAACCCCTATTTTTTCTCAACTTTAATTATTTTATTACTAATGATCATTAATTGTAAATATAATTTAAAATCAAACAATGTTCCAACTAAACAGACTGACACTGTTCAATACTTAGGCCTAATGTCCGACATGTGAAACAGAAACGCCTAAGCCTTAACAAAAGACTGAGACTTCTATATACAATTCTACATAAAGGATCTAAATAGAAAATTACGCAAAGACTAAATACATATACTTACCTATTAAAACCTCTATGGGCGTACGCCTCACAAATTTACAGTACAGCTAAAAAAAAAAAGAACACACATCCAAAAAAATACAGACTTTCCAGTCAAAAACTTTAAGACTCATTACACAATCACCCTGGTATGTCAATAATATAACTTTACACACAGACTTACGCATACCCATGGTATAAGATGACATCCAGACTTCTTACAAAAGACTTCACGACAAACTCCACGAACATATCAACAATTTAATACAAAGTATGGCCTCCATAAGCTTGCCTGATAATACCCGAAGGAGACTAAAAAGGAGTTGGTTGAGGGATCTACTCCGTTAAAACTTATTAAATATCATGTTCATGATAACATTAAGTACCTCTGGATGCTGCCCCCCCCCCTCATACTCTGTCGCGCCAATCATCTTTTAGACTACGATCATCACATCTGCTTGTTGTCACAGGATAAGTGACAGGTGTGGATTGAAAAATTAAAGAGAAAAAAAAATTATACAGTTAAACGGAAAAAAAAAGAACATAAACGGCATAAACGGTCAGCAGTATTAAGCTATCTATTTAAAAATGTATTTCAAAAAGACAAATGAATCACAGGTAAGCGAAATAGAAATAGGATACATATGAGCATCAAAGATCAAGACGGCAACCCCTTAAACATGTTCCATGTTATTCATTCTTTAGCAGACAGGCTCAAGGGGGCCTTTAATGTCTTCTTTTATATATATATATATATATATATATATATATATATATATATATATATATATATATATATATATATATATATTTTTATTGAAATTTACAACTATACAAATATGTACATCAAGTAAATGAGCTGATAACGATTACAATGACATGTAACATCTTAAAAAGAACTACTCATCAGTAGCACTTCAATGAAATTTTACACTAGAAGGTCTCTGGGCTATCTTTTCAGATGCCTCGGAGGATTATCGGGGATGGAGTTGGAAGCAAGTTGAGAAACTAATGGATTTGAGTAGTTTTGGAGCTTACTATGAAAGGATAGTTATCTGGTTTGGGCTAACTCAGCAACATATGGAACATTAAGATCTTTATGGATAAGCTTATTGCTGACAAAGTAAGGGGCATTAAGGATTTTTCGAAGAATTCTGGATTGTAAGAATTGCATACAAGATCAATTGGATGGTTTAGTGTAGCCCAAAAGCTCAACTCCATACGCCCTAATAGTTCTAATCACACTCATGTAAATAGGTATTTCGTAATTAATTGGGAGCTTTAAACGTTTGTCTTATAAATTTTGAAGTTGTCTGTAACGACGAGCAGTTTCTTGTTATTGTAGTCTAGTATGTGGATACCAAGTAAGACGTTTGTCAAAGTGGAGTCCTAGGTTGCGGATCTGTTCAACAAGCTTACTATGAAAGGATAGGTATCTGGTTCGGGCTAACTCAGCGACACATGAACATTAAGGTCTTTATGGATAAGCTTATTGGAGACAAATTTAAAATGGGGCTATTGGATATGTTAATCTGATCATTTAAACAAAAATCTGGATCGGTTTTAAACGATTTATTATTTCTAGTGATTCAAAAGTATTTAATTTTAGGCTATTTTCTACTTGATGTAATATTTTTACTCCTGAGTCTTTATTAAATTTGTGGTTATTTTCATTTAGATGGATAGCGAAATTGAAATTTTGGGTCTTTTTAGTGTAGTCTCTAAACAAAATTCCAATTTCGCTATGCATCTAAATGAAAATAACCACAAATTTAATAAAGACTCGGAAGTAAAAATATTACATCAAGTAATATTTAAACTAAAATTAAATAGCCTAAAATTAAATACTTTTGAAACACTAGAAATCATAAAATCATTTAAAACCGATCCAGATTTTTGTTTAAATGATCAGATTAACATATTCAATAGCCCCATTTTGAATTTGTTTCCCATTGGAACGGAAAAATCCAATGAGTCATGAGGGAAACCCCATTGTAAATCAAAAACTTAACCTACCTGCCCCCCCCCCTTTTACTTCTCACGAATTCAGTGTTTTAGTTACCTCGAAGGTGAGTGCCCATGCTTGATTTCTTGTCTTACCTTTTTAAAAACTTTAGTATACATAATCTATGTAACATAGTACTGATGTGTTGAAAAAATTTTGTATGTTTTAGAACTGAAGATGAATGTTTAGCATTCGAAACTAGTTTTCTAATAAAATAATCTCAATAGAAGTGGCAATTAATTCATCAATCCTAATAATAAGTCTTTTGTAATGAACTGGGAGGTTTGATCGTTTGTCTAGTAAATGTTGAAGTAGTCTGTAACGACGAGCAGTTTCTGGTCGCTTTAGTCTTGAATTTCTTATTTAAAAATAATTTACAGTGTCTGTCCAGACGCTTAGATAACAATCCATATCGGATGATCATATAGCATATTAGCATACTTTCCAGTGTGATTAGGGTTCTCCATGTCTCTAGTCCAGACGAATATATATTAAATATATTTAAATAAATTAAATTGTAAATATCTATTCCAGGCTGACCCGACGTATAAGGATGTTCTTTCTCAAAGGACGAGAGCGGAACTTTATAAAACTATAGACAGATTAAATAAGAAGCTGGTAAGAATAAATGAATTGAAATATATCACAAGAAGTATTTTTTGAATCTGGCACGAAGCTTTATCAACTTTAATTTTGTGGTTTACGTTTGTTAATAAATTTCTTCACATATTGGGCACATTGCACAACATTCAAATAAAAAAAAAACAGTATATTTTGTGTTTATATTCACTGACAACAAAGTCACTCCACACTTGGTATCTGCACAATTTTGTTACAGCATGGAATTTCAATACCAAAATTATACATATATGTAAATTATTTGTCGTAATAATTTAGATTTATTCACCAATTGATCATGTTTTAATTGTGGAAGGTTATATAACTGTTATAAGTGTTTCATTGTTATATGATGTTCAATTGTCTATTTATTTGTTATGTAAACTAATATTGAATTACTAACGTGTATTTTGATTGTTCATTGTGAAATAATAAAGTTTGTTAAACACCCTTAGATATATACAATGGGTCCAATGAAAACATTTCCATTGTTATCACTGAATAAAGGTTAGGAAAAATTTACAAGTCACGGTAAGGTCAAAGTTCAACTTTTCAAACACCAATTTTTCTAGTTAATGATTTAATATATTTTCTTTTCATAAAACTTTGCACTCGTAGAAGGGGCCTTTTCAGGGCGCCATACATATTTAAAAACATTTAAATTCACAGATTTTTCTCTTTTCTTTTTGATTAATATGTAAAGACATTATATATATTTTAAGGTTTAAGATGTCCTAAAGAATCGATTTCGATACTACCTACCCCCTTAATGCGTACCCCTCCTTCCCGTGATAAATGTAAAATGTTTAAAATAGTTTTTTAACTGTCCATATTTTTAACAAATGCCCTTTCTACATCAAAAAGGTTTAAAAAATTGGGAATACTTACAAAAATTTCAGTAGTGCTGTGAAATGATAGGAAAAATATAAAAAAAAAGATGAACTACTTGTTCAAAATAGAACTGTTTCATAAAATTTAAATAAATCTTTAGCTTTATTTTTTTTTATTAGGAAATTTACTCATTTATTATTAAGATCAAACTATCAAAACTATCAAATTATAAGAGTGTTGATAACTATGATATTTTACGCTATAAACAAAAAACACCTCCTTCCATTCCAGCCTATTAAAACAACAATAAAAACAACAACAACAATAAAAATCAAGATCAGCCTAGACACAATCCTCCCATTTATATCTCAAGACATTTTCTTAACTGTTTAATTCATATTAATTTTTTGGAATTTGGTTATTATTAAATCCATTTGTATTACATACATTGGTATACATTGCTTTCCTATCTAACAAATATGCTGCCAAGCCCTTCGACCATTTTGTTTTCGTTCAATCTGAAAATTGTGTTGACATAGTTAAAACAGACATGTCCTCTTCACTTACGCTGATACCAGTAAATAATAATCCCTTCATTGCATCCCAAAAAATCTCATATCACAAACCTTGGAGTCGAAATTGGAGAAATACAAATAAATCTAATATATTCCATCAAACAACCTTTACTTTTTGTATGAAATCTACGATTTCCTGTCCTACAGTTTTCTTTAATATTAGACTAATCTTGGTCGAACAACCCGCTGCGTAGAATCCCATTTGGACAAACGTGCTATTTGGAATCCACATATAACTAACTGCTCATAGTTATGGATTACTCCAACATTTATTAGACAAACGTTCAAAGCTTCCAATTAATTATAAATGATCATTTGCATGACTGTAATTAGACCTATTTATAAATATAGATTTCAGCTTTGGGGCTCCATTCAATCTCCAAATTCTTCTCATATCCAATCCTTACAATTCGTGAATTCCTCAATGCTCCTTATTATGTCACAAACAACCTCATCCATAATGATCTAAATCCCTCGTATGATGCTAAATCAGCCGAAACTAGGTACCTATCCTTCTATGATAAGCTGCATACCCACTCAAATCCACTTGTCTCTATCCCATTTGTCTGAGGGATAGAGTATTTGTACTATAGATTTTATCTAGCAATTGGATTAAATAATTTTATTGAATGTTCATTATCTTATTATTTTTTTTTTTTTTTTTTTTTTTTTTTTTTTTTTTTTTTTTTTTTTTTTTTTTTTTTTTTTTTTTTAGATAAAGTTCCGGTATATGGGCAATAATAACCATAGCAGTGTTTTGCCCTTAAAAAAACAAACAAACAAATAGCTAATGTATTTAAACCCGATTAGTTCCGATAACTATTTCTGCGTTCGATATGACCCTTTGTACTGTTATAAATTATAAGTTCAGTATGCACAGACTTTTAGACATTTTGCTGAAAACAAAAGGTGGGTTTTCTGATGTAAAAGTGGTGTAGTACTACCTTTGTAATTTACTATAAAATATTATTATTTTTAATTGCTTTTCATTATTCACATTTTTTTAAATAATATAGGACGAGGTGTAAATATGGGCACCTTATTTTGTTTTTCATTTAAAGTTACTTTTATCTTGAAAAATTCTAAATTTTTGTCCTTCATTAACAACTATAAAAGGTTTCTTAAATGCTAGAAGGCAATACAATGATTAACATCAATTATTTCATTTCAAAAACAACGACTTTACAAAAAGCTTTCAAAATAGCACGAAAGAAAAAATCGGGCTGTAAATATTGGAACTCTTCAAAAAAGTTAACAAAAAAGTTTAAAACAATTCGAAACGGTTGAGAGTTTATTTATTACAGGAAAAAAATTATTTACAGAAATTGTAATCATAACTTGCTCTTTCAGCCCCAGCACGATCTAAGTTTCCACATTTTGGAATATATAACCCACACCTCTTCCCGAGTGTCTTGAGAGAACTTTCCATGAAAGTTGTAATCTCTAACAAAAAATATGTCGAAGTTCCTTAAACTTCGTTCCTCGAGGTTAACACCAAGAAAGGGTGCCCATATTTACACCAACTCTATCTAATAAAGATGGTCACTATCACGTGTAACCTAAAAGGTGTGCTTCAAAAAGTTGCTTAAGATCTCCGCTTTCTAGTTATCATTGTGAAATAATTTTAAAATAAACATGAAACGAAAATGATTTCACATGTCTTTTAAAAAATTTTTTTTTTTTTTTTTTTTTTTTTTATACATCAACTGTACAAGTATACATCTAGTAAATGTGTTAAAAAAAAAAAGTTTACAATAACATGCCTAAACGTGAGAAGAACTACTCATCAGTAGCACTTAAGTAAAAAAAATAAAAAACAAAATCTACACAAGAAGATCTCTGGGCCATCTTCTTTTCAGACGCCTCGGAGGATTATCGGGAATTGAGTGGGAAGCAAGTTGAGAAACTAGGGGATTGGAGTGGTTATGGAGCTTACTATGAAAGCATTTTTGTCCCCATTGAATGTTTAGGATATGAGATTGGAGTGTTTGGGAGGCAAGGAAGGGATCATTGTTTACTGATAATACACATGTGTCATCAGCGTAAGTAGTGAGGACAGTGGTAGGATGAGTTGGGATGTCAGCTGTATAGATCGTGTAAAGGATAGGACCAAGGATACTACCTTGAGGAACACCGGCAGATTGTGTAAAGAGGGAAGAGTAAGAAAATTTATGGTTTACTTTGAACATTCTATCACTGAGATAGGAACGGATAATAAGGAAGTGTGTTGAGGGAAGGAATTTGCGGAGCTTGTAAAGCAGTCCTGGGTGCCAGACTCGGTCAAAGGCTTGTTCTACGTCGAGAAAGGCTCCTGTGCAGTACCTTCCGCGCTCTAACGCTGAGGAGACCACATCCACCACACGATGACATTGCTGGATAGTGGAGTGTGATGTTCGAAAACCAAACTGGTGATCTGGGATGGTATGATTGGAATCTAGGATAGGATACAGGCGTTTCAGGATGAGTTTTTCTAAGATTTTGCCCTTTAAAAGTTTACAGTTCAGAATGAACACCAGTTTGCACAATTATCCAAGCTGCATCCACACTGGTTGAAAGAATTGTCCCAACTGCTCACTGCTATCTTACATTAACAAATGGCTCCATAGACAGTCCTCGCCGCCAGTCTTCAATATATCTCTTAGCCAGTAAGGAGGGGTGCCCATATTAACACCTTTTCTTCATTGTGTAAACTGATGGAAGAAATATATGAATAAAGATTATTTGTATGTGTGTCTGGAAGCCTATGTCACAATGGGGCCTATGTCATAATTTTCTCGAAACCCAGTTTTTCGTGAAATAAAAGCCTACGTCATGTGGTGTAGGTAATGCCGTGGTTTTTAGTTGTAAAGGGAACCCCTAGAGCTCAGGAGAATCGGTCTTATGTCACTTATGTTATTTTTAACACTTAGCGATGTTACATGTCTTTGAAGCTTATGTAAAAGTTGAAAACCGTGACATAGGCCCTTCTTCCGGGCATAGATTCATTTTTTTTTAATGATGTATCTTTTTGGATACATAAAATACTCATTTAAACTTTTGGCCTGGAGTGTATATTGTATTCAGTTGTAAATATCAATAAATATTAAAAATGTTAAAATTGAATAAAAGTATTAAATGAATATAGGTTTAACGACTCTATGATACTTAAATAGTAGTTTCAAAAAAATTATTTCTCAAGATAAGAAGAAATAAATGGCTTTGGATCCTTTTACTGCCCATAAACCCAAATCGGATGACATGCTTTATAGGTCTCGATCAAATATATTGTTTAATCACCTATGAATTGCTGAATAGGATTGGGCAGGAAATAATAAAAATAAAAAATAATAGGCTGTATGCGGTGGGATTGAATGGTAGATTTATGGGGCGATAAAAGTTCAATGATCGTTTGCAGACGACCACAACACTAGCGACCCCTGGGAGCGGGCACGGCAGTCAGTGGTTTGTATTTGAGTTGTTCGGGAGCGACTAGTTCGAGTCAAAGTGTTCTGTCAGCTTTGAGGTTAATGACCTGTGTCTCATTAGCTCTATATCTCCTTATTTATAATTCGTTCCTTTTAAGTTTTTTTTTTTTAAATGAAAATCATATTTTCACTGAAATTTAATCCTTATTAATCAATAACAAAAATGTACTCTGAATGAGATAATTCTATTAAAAGTATTATCCTTAATTTTAATATTTGTTACTTCATTTTTTTTTTAATACTTATTATAAAAAAAATAAATAACGATCTCTAATCACTTCACCGCACAGTGGGACCAATGGCTTAGCGACGAAAAATTGATTCTCGATTCTCTGTACCAATACCTCAGTTTTTTGTTGTAGTTTTTTTTTTTTTATATACATTTATTGAAATTTACAACTGTACAAAATATATAAATCAAGTAAATGTATTGACAACGATTACAATAACATGTTAAAACTTGAAAAGAACTACTCATCAGTAGCACTTTATTAAAAATTCTACACTAGAAGGTCTCTAGGCCATCTTCGTTTCATATGCCTCGGATGATTATCAGGAATAGAGTGGGTGGGAAGTTGAGAAACTAACGGATTTGAGTGGTTATGGACTTACTATGAAAGGATAGGTATCTTGTGTGGGCTAAATCAGCAACATATGGAACATTAAGATCTTTATGGATAAGTTAATTGGTGACAAAGTAAGGAGCATTGAGAATTTTTCAAAAGATTTCGGATCGTAAGGACTGAATACGAGATGAATTTGATGGTTTAGTGGAGCCTCAAAGCTCAACTCCGTACGTCCAAATAGGTCTAATCACAGCCATGTATATGAGTCTTTTGTAATTAATTGGGAGCTTTGAACGTTTGTCTAGTAAATGTTGAAGTAGTCTATAACGACGGGCAGTTTCTTATCGCTTTAGTCTTACGAAAAATTATTATTTTTTTTTTTTTTTTTTTTTCAATCCCCGACTACTTAGCACCATCTTCTAACCTCTTTGGAATAAATAAAAAAATGTGGGAATGCTCCAAAAATGCGTAGCGAAAATGCTGTGTTTGAGATAAAAAAAAAAAAGTAATGAAAATTGGCATAAAAATGCACAAAATCGTATCTGGTGATTTTGATTGTTCCTTTACGGTAATTTTTTTTTTTTTTTTTTTTTTTTTATTTTACTGATAATTATATCTCACAATCTCTGAAAAGTAACTACTCTGTAGTTCGTACAAGTCTTTAACTAAGAAAAAATTAGTTGTGATGGTTTTATTATTAGAATAATTTAGGATCTTATAAAACATTGATGTTTGGAATATATTTCAGGTTATTACAAGTAGGTTAGTGCATATTGAAGAAAACTTCCAAATTCTTCCAAAAAAAAAAAAAAAGAACTGCATTGGTTTTTACTGGCCCAATTTTTGTCCGTTTTTAGGAATTGTTTATATATTTCTAATGTTGTAATTCGACCTTATTAAACCATCAACCTTTCTTTTTTTTTTATTTGTACCTTTTTAGTTATGAAAAACAAAACAATATTTGAAATTTTTAGTTTAAAATTGTATTTTGTTAACTTCAAAATATTTAGTCTTAGTTCTTTTTTTTTTTTTTTTTTCTAACATTGCAGTAATGGTAATATGCACCCTGCAATGGGTGCATATATTAATACGCGTTCTCATGCATATATTTCTCGATATAACATATGTTTAAATAAATGTTTATATGAGTTATTTTGATAATAATACATAAAATATTTTTAGAATAATACAATTTAAAATAATGGAAGGGAAAAGGAATTCTTAATAAAATGTATTTTATATTGTTATAAGTTATTGTTGTTTTATTATTACCATTCATATCAAGAAAAATACTTCATTATTAAATTCTATACACAAAAATACAAAGGATGTGTCGAAACTCCAATTTTCGGAAAAACAAAACTTTATTATAACGCTATGTCCAAAAAACCACTGGTTTTGTCCCACTGTACGCCACCCTGCTTCCACCCGAAATTCCATTTTATCAATTATTACCATCTTTCGATTTATTTCAATGTTTTCGTCTTTACTTTTCGAGGGGAAAGTTCTCCTTCATTCCCATATATACGCTAAATCCGTATCGGACAAACAATAAATCAATATTTACAAAAGCTAATATTAACTTCTGTTACACCTTCTTATATTTGGAAAGTGGAAAAAAAAAAATTCAATATATAAAACACTGAATCCATATTAAAGCTGATTTTGTTAACCTCTATTACACCTCATTAAATTTAACAAAACAAAATAAGAAGATATCAATACAACACACTAAAGAAATAAAATCCAAGTTCAAATGGTACTTAACAGTTGATATTATAGGAAAGACCTGTCGGTAACTGTGAAACTTGATTGATGGATTGGAATCGATCTGCGATTGTGATACGGGTTTGACGAATTCGGTGGTGCAGTGGTTCAATTCGTTAGGAAAAAATGCATAGGGAACCCGAAGGCCGATGTACAAACACCTCTTATTTTTACTTTACAAAAGGGCGAAATCTGTAAAAATTTTAGTTTTATTGTACGATTTACAACTTGGTCAGTAATGAAAATCCCAAGTTATTGGATAGACCTTAAAGACCTTGTGAAAAATTGGAGAGAAGGTCGAAATCTATAAATTTGTGTTTGTTTACTATTTTTTTTTTATATATTGTATAATACAAGAAATCAAATATATATATATATATATATATATATATATATATATATATATATATATATATATATATATATAATAACTATTTTACAATAATCGGGTTAAAGGTCCTTTATATATATATATATATATATATATATATATATATAAAAGGACCTATATAACCCGATATTATAAAATAGTTATTTATATATATACAAGAGGACCTATAACCCGATAATTGTAAAATAGTATATTTATATAGTTTTTTGATATATAGAGTCGCCCAAATATAATATTTATATATATAAATATATATATATACTCACCGAAAAAGACAAACAGAATTCTGAAAGATATCAGGACCTATAGTGAACTAAATGCCCAAAGATATAAAGGGTCAGGTAGTGATGGGTCATATAGGTTTTCCCTACGACTGGTGGGTTTTTTTTCTGTTCCTATTGCAAATATTTATCTGATCATTTAGCACTAAACCTACCGGCATTTCATGTATACATATTTATACCACAATTTCATGGTAGAAAACAATAAGAGAGAAGTGGGTATTGAAAAACACTTATTTTTTTTAATAAAGTAATAAAGACAAGTAATGTATGTTATTTTAAAGAACTTTTGCCAAAACGTCCAAAAAGGTTCATTTGTTTGATTTAGTGTTAAACTAAAATCTGAATTGGTTTTAAACGATTTTATTATTTCTAATTATTCACAATAACTACGAAATAATAACTATTAATAAATAATATAATTATTATATTCCATGTATATATACATATATACTGCAGAGAGGACTTGAAGCTATAGGCTTAACGATAGGCTTAAGGTACAGTGTTTACCTACGTTTTATTTTCAATTGTACATTTTTACAATAAAAATTACTAACAAGTTATAAGTTGTCAAACGTGACTTAACTATTATTCATTAAATGAATGAACACATTTAAATAACAGAATAGAATATTTAGGATACGAAAAATTACCAACTCAAAATGTAACCTTAACACAGGAACGTATTTTAACACATAACTCCGCAACTTTTTACATTCATCATCCCACCTTTCTTTAGAGTCAACTTCAAAAGAACATTACATAAGCGAAATTTTCCTTGTTATATGATTTGGAATAAAAGAAACATTAAGAAGAGATAAACTCGCCATATATCTCTTTTTCCAGATTTATAGCATTTTTACTCCCCACATTCGGTAGATTGTGTTGTATAAGTTTATATATGCAGGACATTGGCGTTCACAGAAAATTCAAATCTGAACATTGTTATGGATTTATTCTTGACCGACTCCGGGCGCCCGCCGCATGGATTATTAGTTTTTTTACTCGCCAAATCCTTCTGCATTTCCAAAATATTAGCCTCAATTGGATTTCAGTTTATTATAACCCTTGGTCATACATTTAATTAGTATTTAATTACATTTAATAAATAATAAAAAAGTTTAATGTTATAATCAATTGAAAAGCCTATAGCAATTTAAAGCTCTGTCTTATCTTCGAGAGGTTATACAACTGTTACCCCTGCTTGCTTAGAAATGAACGTTTTGTATCTTAGCAATAAGCCTTTAATGTCACAAACGACTTTAACGAGGAATTAGTCATTTAATAGTAAAGAAAAAACTGCAATTTATCAACTATGAAACGAAATATCTTCACTTCGTAACTTCAACCGTGTGTCTAATTAGGTATGATTAATTTCATGTAAATGAGTCTTTTGTAATGAATCGGATGTTTTGAAAGCTTGTATAGTAAATGTTGGAGGAGTCCAGTAAAAGACGAGCAGTTTCTTGTCGCTTTAGTCTTGTGTGTGGATTCTATGAAAGACATTTGCCCAGACGGAGTCAAAAGTACAGCAGGCATTAATGGAATATGAAATAAGGATTCGTCCTGATCATCCTTTATCTAAAAGGAAAGCCAATCAGGACCTACTTACATGACAAACTATACATATTTTAAAATAACTAAGTAATTAACACAGATGAGTCCCGATACTCATTTTAATTTTTTTTTTTGAACCTCTTTAACTTAATTTCTTCTCCACAGGTTTAACGTGTTGTCAATTTATTTATAAAAAAAAAGTTAATCTGAAAGTATCAAGTATCAGGACTTAAGTGCAACTGTATAAAGTATTATTTTTAGAGAATTTAATTAACATTAATTTAGTAAATAGCCATGTTTTGCGTACGGCAAAAAACCGGTAATCTTTCAAAAAATTGAAACATAGCAACACCATACTTGCACGTAAATAATATGAGATATAGTATTTAGGATACAATGGAATGATCATTATTTAATGATTACTAGGGCTGTGGATTACATGCAATAAACACTGAAAAATATGCAATTAAATACCTAAAATATGCAACTTTCTATGTTATTTAGAAAAATAAAAAAAATTGCAATACATACTTATACATATGTACTGACACAAGTTTAAGTGACCAATTGTGTTAAAAACTGAAACAATTGGAATAAGATTATTAAAAAACAAAAATTCAAGGCAAATATTTTTAAAAAACATGTATAGAAGGGTATGTCAGCTGGACATAAATCGTTATCGAAACCAGTATTTTCTGATCCAGTGACGGTTTGTGTAACAGAAGTTTTTTCAGATTTTAATTTTTTACGTTTGTTAGACTGATACTTTCCTGTTTTTATGTGCTGCGTTACTAAAAATTGTGCAGTATTTGATACAACTTTATCAAAACAAACACAATATAAAACGTCACACCGCACTTGAAAGTCTCAATAGAGAACTCAGAAACATTCTTTCCAACAAAACCTTTTGTCTTTGCCAGAGTGATTTTCGGCATTTTAGGAGTACATAAATAAACAATTCACGATTGATGTGTCTTGAAAGACACTGTGTGAGAGACTGGGTAGTCGAATGGAATTAGGGAGAAGGGAAATAAGAAAAAATTAAGTAATACTCCAAGTTTTCAAGCGGAGCGAAAACAATAAATTAATCCAATTAAACAATTCCAACAGAAGCAAATGCGATCGAAAGTTCATATAAAAGGAAGGATCAGCACTTGTAAAAACACAAGCTTATTAATTTGGCCGGGAAAAAAATAATAGGACTTCCGGTAGCTATTTTTCGGATTTTATTTATATTTTATTGTTTGCCTCCTCAGAAACATAAAAATAAGTCAAAAGTCAAATGCTGATATGCCGGATATGTTGATAAATATGCATTTATGTATTTCTGGAAAAATTTGCAAAATAAAAATGCTGGATATGTATTGGTTTGTCACACATGAAATGACAATTTTTAGAACCTGGAAGAAAATTTGAGAACAAATCTAACATATTTTTATTCAAAGTATTTACCATCATTTTCGATACGCTTCTGCCAATGGCTTACCAAGCTTTCTATCCCACATTTGATAAACGTTAAGTCACTTTACTATCGATATATCAATAGGTCATGCCTATCGATGGTCACTATCGATAGCTTCGGCTATCGATAGATCTTTATTACTCTCAAGTTTTGAAACTCTCGGAATTATGCTGATCTGTCTCTGTCCAGTGTCGAGTTCTTTTGGAATTGAATTCGGAATTCCTAGAGCTCAAGGGTTCTCACAAAGATTAAGCCAAAGGAAAGCAGAAATTCAGAAAATTTTCTTTCGGGAAATATGTGGCCCAAAGATTACACTTGACTCTTGAAATTAACTATTTAGATATTTTTATTTTCTGAAGATTTGACTAGTTCATTATTTTTGTAATTTGTAAATACTTTTTTTAAATTCAAATAAATTAGTTTTTTTCACTCATCTGTATGATATAATCTTATAATTTATAACCCTGCAAATTTCAAATAGAAAGTAGATAATTGATTTTAATTAAATAGCTTTGGAAAAAAGGAAGCAACTATCTAAAAACTATCGATAGCAATCGATAGTTCTCAACCGATAGAATCGGCCTATCGATAATGCTAACAATCGACTATCGCCCACCCCTTGCTCAAACTATGTAAAAACATGCACTTTTGGTAAAATATGCACAAATATGCAAAATAAAAATAACTCAAATTGAGTCCAAATGCCTCAAAACATATTCATTTTGATATTAGATGTTTTAGTTTGCTAGGAGAAATATGCAAATTTCACAGCCCTAATGATAACAAATATGTGTCATCGGTATGCGCGGTGAAGACCGTACTAGGATGAGTCGAAATTTGAGCTGTATACGCCGTGTTTAGGATTTTTTTTAGAATATATAGTAGAAGTAACGTTAGATGGTACATTTACATATTAATTAACAATTAATCAATACATTAAATAATTCTATATCTAGCTTTTTCAGAAGCAATTCTTGTTTTGTAGATTTGAGTTAGTATAGATAAAATACAATGTGTTTTAGAGTAAGATAAAGATTTGACTAATCACTCCTCGCCTTAAGACAATAGTTATCTACAGGGTGCTGAAGACAATGAGGTCACAACCAACATTAGAGCCTGCGGTGAGACAGTTAGGGCGAGGAAGAAGAAAGATAGAGCTGGCCTGAATAAAGAGGAGCTCCAGGAGGTGAGTTATGTACCAGGAGGCCGGGGGCTGGGAGGAGCTATTCACATGCTAATCAAACCTCCTCTCTCTCTAATAGGCTCGTCTCGACATAAATTAACTTGTTCATTAGCTCCTAGGGGATAGTCCATTAATTGAAATTAGTTAGCTCTCCTTGGATTTTGTTATCCTATTCTCGTGGATCTGGAAGAGGTTTTTTTGTTTCGGAAAACCAAAAGCCATCAGCGTTTGTCTAGTTTGTTCTAGTTGTTTGAAGAAAATAACGCCACCTTTAAAACCACCTAATACTGCCTGGAAGGGATGGCTATCAGAATAAAAATGTCGATATTCCACATCGACAATTTTTCGAGCTCTAAACATCGACTTAAAAAAGCCACTGAAGAATACTTTTATTAGGATGGCTTCAGATTTGCCAGGATCAAAATATTTTTGACGACCGAAGGATATCCTTGGACGCTCTTTTTCGACATTCGTCCTTTTGAAAATTTTTTAAATCTTTTCATTTTTTAAAAGGACATCCTCTTTCCGCTTAATCCTTTTTACAGGACTGAAGGATACACGTTTCAGATCTGCAAGAATCTGACAATTTTTTACGGCCGAAGGATACTTGACCACTACTTCCAAACAAATTAATTTTCTTCTTTTTAAAAATAGATTAAATCGTTTTGTTTTTAAAAGAACCGTTTAACCCTTTTTACAGGACACTGAAGGATAATAGAACCAGATCTGCCAGGATCTACCGATTTTTTAAAGCCGAATTACTACTCCATACATGATATATCATTGATTACAAATATCTTTACACCTGCATATCGTGATTTTTATACTATTACTAATACTCTTTAAATGAAATTTATAAAATTCATAACGAAGAGGACATAGCAATAGATTGTACTCAATATTTAAAAATGGCTGGTAATAGGTAAAACTACAAATAAAAAGTTGGGTTATTGGTAATTAGTGATTCATAACAGGGAGAACCGCCTTTACTAGTTCAGTTATTGTGGTGAGTCAATCTACAATAATTGTAGATTGCAATAATTATAGCAATGTTTACTAAAAGCGACTAAAAGATCTATAGCAATTATAGATAGTGGTTGTGCCTTAAAAACCTTACTAATCTTTTATTATTTTATTATACTAACAATGCAATTTCAACAAGCAACAGCTATGCAGATTTAGTTAAATATTGGTCACAAAGATTAAGTTAGTCAATTTTTGAAAAAATAAATTTTTGTTAAAATCATTTTCACCATAATAGGGACAAATTAATTTGTTTGAAGCAAATTTAATTTTCTTTAATTCAAGCCACACAAGGATTTTTCTTTAGTTACCTGATTATTTACCACAACTTACCAATTTGATTAATTTTAATATTTTCATTTCAAAAACAACGATTTACAAAAAGCTTTCAAAATAGCACCAGAAAAATTCAGGTGTAAATATGGGCCCTCTCCAAAAAAGCCACAAGAAATATTTTCAAACAGGATAAAACAATATGAAACGGTAGAGAGTTTATTTATTACAGGAAAAAAAAATGATTTACAGAAATTGTAATCTCTTTCAGCCCCAGCACGATATCCCCACATATGGGAATATCATTTTTTCCATCCGGTGATCTCCAAGTTCCTTTATGGATCCTCTTTCCTGGAAACATCGGACCCACACCTCTCCCCAAATGTCTTCAGAGAACTTTTCATCACAAAAGATGCAAGTTGTGTTCTCTAACAAGAGATATGTCCAAGTTCCCGGGGAAATGGGGGGCCATATTTATACCAAGAAAGGGTGTCCATATTTACACCAACTCCACCTAAGAAAGAAGACCACTGTCACATTTAAAGGTGTACTTCAAAAAGTAGCTTAAGATCTCCGCTTTCCAGATATTGTTGTGAAATTATTTTTTTTAAATCATAAGAACATGAAAAAAAAAAGATATTGTTGTGAAATTATTTTTTTTAACGGTAATACATGTCTCTCAAAATTTTACAGTCCAGAATGAACATAAATATGCAAAAACTCAAGCTGCACCCAGACTAGTATAAAGAATGGTTCCAACTGCTCACTGCTATCTTATATTAGCAAATGGTTCCAGACAGTCCTCGCCACCAGTCTTCAGTATCTCCATTAGCCAGTAGGGAGGGGTGCCCATATTTACACTAGTGCACGTTTTTACACCTGCATATCGTGATTTTTATATTACCACTACTACTCTTTATATGAAATTTATTAAGAGGACATAACAATAAATTGTTCTCATTATTTGAAAATGACTGGTAATAGGTAAAACTACAAATAAAAAGTTGGGTTATTGCTAATAGATTAGTGATTCATAACAGAGAGAATCACCTACACTAGTTCAGTTATTGTGGTGAGTCAATCTACAATAATTGTAAATTACAATAATTATTATTGTAAATTGACTCACCACCACTCACTCTTATAGCCATTATGTTACTAAAATGGACTAAAAGAAGTAGCTGTGCATTAAAAACCTTATCATTGTTTTATAATGGTACATATTAACAATACAACTTCAACAAGCAACTGCTATTAGTTAAATATCGGTGGTCGGTCAGAAGGTGGGTGGTTGGTAATTTTTTGAAATAATAAATTTTCGTTAACATGAATCTCACAAAAATAGGGGTTAATTAATATAGTTGAAGCAAATTTAATTTTCTAAAGCCGTTCAAGGATTTTTATTTAGTTTCCTGATTACTTACCCGACTTAGCAAACTTTATTCCCACCTACCATATTAATTACCATGTTTAAGTTGGTACATCTTTTTCTTTGTATTCTTTCTGTTATAAAGATCTTTTAAAGATAAATCTAAAGGAAATAGGTACTATATAAAAAACATCTAGTTACAATGGAAAATAAAAAATAATTTTTGAAAAGATAATTGTTGTTTAAAAAAATAAATAAATAAATAAAATAAGAAAAAAGTGTTTTATTACAATGATTTTTTAAATATCATTTCAAAAAAAATTTATAGGCCATATAGGTAGGAAACATCAAATGCTGTCCTCGTCTTCCATCAAAACAGAAATAAATAGGTCTAAAATTTTCTAGCTTATTCGCAGTGTGCAGTAGGAGATGATCACTTAACTCATAATATCATATAATATGATCAAATATGATCATATTATATGATATTATGATTTTTGATATACAGGACAGGTGATTACCTTGTGAATTGTACCTTTTACATTATTTTTAAGGAAAACTTTATCCCAAAAAAAAAGTTATTTTCTATTTCTTCATTTTATTTCTTCAATAAAAGAGTATTTAATGTTAATACATCTAATACACTTTATTTTAGCAAAAACTCATCTTAAAACAATTAATCCTTACACAATGTGACATGTTTTGGGATATTCCATCCCATTATCAGACTTTCTATTCTTTTGGTGTTATCCCACTAGGTCAATTTCATGTCACCACCACCATGTCAGTGTTATTTTCTACTTCTCACTATAATGTTAAAACTAGCTTTTAATAACCGCTTCTATTTCAGGTATCAGGAGAAGCTATGTACCCGACAGTTGGTTGTACCTTGCCACGCCATTGGGGTGGTGTCAGAGGACCTCCAAGAGGCATTCAAGTTCTACCACCAGCAGAAGTCGGACCATCTCAAGAATCTGGACCAGGTACACCTCTTATGGCAGCAAAGAGGGAGAGTCAAGTCTGACTAATGACCAAATTGTAAGCACCAGTCGCTTACAAGAAGCACCCCCGAAGTGCTTTATGAACTATGACCCCTTTTTCAATATTCTTTTGAAAATTATTTTTATTTTATACCCTTTTTATATAACTTATATGATTACTGTGTTGCATGTAATGGATACTGGAATCGAAATCTTTTTAAGATAGTTCTAGTAAGTTTGTTACTTATCACAAAAGAATGTGATATATCTCATGAAAGGCAAAATGTATTCGCAAGTTGGATTGCAGACATTGTTCAAAGAAACAATGATGATCTTTTGACGATAAATTATGACAAAAACTTATATTCTATAAATGTTAACATAGAAAGAAACTTTAGTAATTCTAACAGCATATGACATACATTGACATAATTATACTCCAGGCACCAATAGAAAAAAACAAAACATGTAATTCTGAATTTCGGTATTGTTGTTCATCAGTGTTGTTCTTCTTCTTTATGTGCCGCCTAGTTTGAGGAAGAAGTTGACAACCATCAAAGCAAGTCAAGTCATTGATATCCCTGCTCTAAACAGATCCTAGAACTGAAGTTTAACCATGTTCTTAGGTCATTTAGCCATTCAAAGTGTTTTCTCTCTCGGCTTCTTTCTCCATGTATTTATTCCTGTAAGATCACTCGTAATAGTTGGTGTCATTTACCTCTCATGGCATGGTCTAAGTACTAAAAAAGTTTCTAATCTTGAAAGTGTTTGATTCAAGTTTTCTTAAATCCTTATGACAAGAGAGTAAGCAAGAAGGAGAATGGTTTTAATGTCTTTTTTTTTAATAGTTTTTCTCAGATATCTCAGGAACAATTAACTGTAGCATAATATACTCTATATACCAAATTAAAGAACTCAAAGTTTTCTATTAAAGATGTTTAATTAATTTTTCTATAAAGTGAGTGGTGAGGAAGATTAAAGTTCAAATATTCCTATGTGAAAACATGTTTCATCTGTGATTCTTCAAATATATCTTGAATTTTCTAATAACATTTTATTCCCATTATCTCTCAAACAGTAAATTAATAAATTTTATCTTATTAGAAATTTGACGTACTTTGGACTTTTATTTCAATTTTATGCACAGGAATAATTTTTTATATTATTTAAGTTTTACAAAAGCTGATGGTTACGTAAATATTTTAGAAAAACATTAAAGGAAAGAGATATTCAAACAGTTCCCCCTCTCTTTTCTCAACCCTATTGGGATCAAGAATTTTTAGTATAGCTGTGCTGAACACTCCAATCAACAACTGCACAAAAATTCTGAACTGCATGTTTTTTTGATTGTAATATTGTTGTTGATTAGGAAGAAGATGGTTGAGGTGTGTTGTCGTATAAATTGCAATAAAAATATATTAATTTATAGTGCCAATGTTGACTATCAATGCAAGCCTTCATCAGGGTTTGAAAAAAAAAAGTGAATTTAAAAGAAATTAGAAATAAATACTAAAATATGATAATTATAGCTTATTTTCATATCTATGCATTATTACCATACCCTTTGTCTTGTTTATTTATTACCTGAAGAAGGCTTCTAATGTAAGCCAAAGCATCGGCACTATTAATTGAAATATTTTTATTGAGAAATATTTATGACCGCACACCCCAACCACCTCATTCCTTATATGTTTTTCTGATCACCAATTTTTGGCCTTTATAGCCTGGAATAAATGTTATTATCAATTGAATAAACTTTATCTATTTCAAATGACAAGGAGATTGATACATTATCAATTGAATAAACTTTATCTATTTCAAATGACAAGGAGATTGACATAAACAATTAATCAATACATTATGTTGGAACCTCTTCCGTCAAACAATAAGAAGCAATCAAGTCAAAGCTATTTGGCATGATTCCCATTAATCCTGAATCCAATCCCACCCACACAACAACGGTTCATGAATTTCTGATTCGCCTATTCCTCTTTCCTTACCTCCTAAAGCAATAAACCCCTCTGAGGTCAAATACCTTATAAAAAAATTAAAACCCCGTAAATCATGAACTTTCGATTAGACAAATCTATTTGTTAAAATATGCTTGTCAATTTCTGTACAAAAAGTATTTATTTATTTTTTTTAACAACATAACAATCATAAACAATAATGATGTCTTATATTCATAATTTTTTAATTGTAGTTGTGATGGTCTCAATATTTAATCAGAAAGATGATAACTATTGATTGCAATTTAAGTCAATTGCTTGGAAACATAAGTCCAAGAAAACTAAATAATTATTATTAACTATAATAAAAATAGAAAACTATTAACCCAAAGAATTTACAAAATTTAATTATTTTGATGATTTGATCAAGCAATTACCTTTTAAAATACAAATACTTATTATTTTTTTTTTTTCCAATTGCTCCATAACATCCAATCATAATAAGTACTTCTTATTTTCTTCAATAGGCCTCTAGCCAATTAAATAAAATAAAATTTCAATAAATATTTATTATTACTTCAAAAAATAAAGAAATAAAGCTAATAAGTTTCAATTTGTGTGGGAATTCTCAAACGAGATACTATCTCTCCTAGCAACGATCAGGTGTTTCAAAATAATGACTATAATTAATAATTATAATAATTATTGTTAATACACTATTTACTCCTGATGAGAGTTCTATACAAACAAAAACATCTTGGGCATGCTTAATTATTTTTTTTACATGATTATGAGATTTAATTTTATTTATTTGGCCTAATTCCAATTGAAATCATTTAAGTAAAAATAATAAAGTTATTTGAGGTTACCTTTACTAAAAAAGAGTTACTTATATCTGTGGCACTTCTGAATAGTCAGTTAAGTGCAAAAACCGTATTTTAGGAAAATGCAAAATTTTCCGCAATGATTCACAAATTAGTATCCATCTTTGTAACAGCCTCAGAACTAAGTTCATTAGAGGCAAATAAAGAGTTAAAAATTAACTTTCTGGTGATACTCATTACCCGAAATTCACTAAATTAAGACACAAAACACACTTGACCGACTATTCACAAATGCCACAAATGTTTCATAAAGAAAATAAAATCGGAAAAGACTATGAGGTATAAAATACGGAAAATAATGTTCCTGGCAGTGGAATTTTATAAAATCATTTTGAATCGTTGGAAGATGTTTCTGAAATATATTCACGGAAATGGTACATCATAAATTGTAAATACTATTATCAATCGTTATTTAAAAAATCCAATTGAATTTATTGTTTCGAATATTTAAAAATATTAATATTGTATGTTAGTAGAGATTTAATCATAAAGCAAGTTAACTACAGGGTTTAAATTTATTAATGTAAACGGAATTGTACAGCTAAAGATTGGAATCGCTAGATATCGGGTTCCAAAATTTTTACATGTAAAGGAAATCATATACTTTGTGTTAAATCCTATATCAATATTTAGAATAAAATTCTGTGTAATATTAATACAATAAGCTAGTGCTAATAATAAAAAAAATAAATAAACAATTATAAGTGTGTAATTGTAATTTGTATATTATTGTGATGGTTATATGTTTTATTTAAAAAAATAAATACAAAAAAAAAAAAAAATGTGATATACATTGGCATTTGTCTTACGAGAACTGAACCTCAACATGATCGTTTTGCTGTTAAACATTGTTAATAATATTTAAGTAATTTATGGATTGATTGGTTTCATTTCCATTTCATGATGATTTGAATATTGCAAATATACGTAAAATATATGTATATAAAAAATTGTTGTTGATTTTGTATAGACAGTCCTATATTTTTATGGTAAAGCATATTAAATTAAATTTAATCATTTTTTTAATGATATTTAAAGGATAGATTAGATAAATATACATATATTGCTTATAGAGATTTTGTGAGCTGCAATGTTAAGTCTTAGCCCATACTTATATCTATTAAGGCCTAAGGTTTGTAAATATTTGTAAATAAAAAAAAATATATAACTGTGCACTCTTTTATAAATGTATATTGTTTAATTTATTTGTAAATAATGGAGAGTATGATTTTAATTAAATATATCCATTCGATGTGTATGTTTAATAATAACAATGAAAATCTTTTGAGATTTTATCGATCTATGTGACCTATTCTATATAAAACATGAAGGAATATGGCGATATTTATTTATCCCTATAAATTAATAATAAAAATCTTTAATAAGTTATAGGCTTCCCTAATTAAAAGAGAGAGTAACGGTCTAACGAATGGGAAGTAGATGGCGGAAAATGATTCTGTAATCTTAATATTATAATAACAGAGATTAAATAACTTGGCTTTAGCAGTTCCCAAATAATATATAAATGTAATATCGTCAAATACCTTAATTAGTTGTTTGTACAGATTTAACCTCTTAAATCATATATTCTAGTTATTTTCTTTAAAAAAAATAAAATAAAATAAATGTTATAAATAAGAATGAATGTATGATTGGCTACTTATATAAAGGCGAGGAAAATCCGAGATATTAAAAGCTATTTCTGATTGAAAAAAAATGAGTGAGATTTCAGTTGCCTTTGATCGGCAATAAAAAAGCCATATGGCAATCGAAACAGAAAAAAAAATGTCACTAATGCTCAAAGAAATTTTAAAGTGAAGGTGGAAAGTAACGTGTAATTTTTGTAAATAATGAAGAATCATAAATCCAGTTTAGTAATTCTTAATAATGCATGATCATTTTAGAAAGAAAATTGTATATAAATTAAGTTCTATGCCAAAGATGTTTAATTATATTGCAAATACCTAATTGTACATTATTAATAAAATGATTTACAATAACGTTTAAAATATTTTTGTCTTTTAATATAATGTGTGAATAAAATGTAATAGCATTTTTTAATGTATATTGTAAAAATTATTCCAGTGTAACAATAAAATTATAAAAACAATTGACTTTATTTATAACCTTATCACTGATTTATGGTTATAATGCCCAGCTGATCACTGAAGGGGTAATTGACATTTTTGATTAGGTTATGTTTGTTACAAACTAACCTTTCTTGGTTAAAATCATATATTATGCAGTAATATCTATAAACGTAAAATATATTTTTAAAATGCTGTCTATGAAGCCTTGGTCATAATAATCTAATATTACACTAATCATCAAATCCACAATTCAACCAGAAATATTAGTTAATCCCTTTATGTTTAGCTCATTAGTATTTATAATATTCATGTTTTTTTTGCATGAAGGTAAAAAAGGATCATAAAATTAAGAATTGAAGATTTATTTGCCACTTCTTTGGTATTTTATTTATTCAAAGACTAGTCTCAAAAGTTAAACATTCATCACCAGTACTAAAATCATTCAAAACATCAACAATTCGACTTACAGATTTGTATGTTAATTAAAAATGTACTTTGAGAAATCTAATTTTCTATTTGAGAATGCTAATTTTCACTCTACGAATGAGCTCGTTCGTTGAGTGAACTGTATGGCAGTCAGCTAAATAATCAGGTGTATAGATAATCTTATAGATTTTACCTGTCGCAGGCCCTTTTTTTCTGTTCCTACTGGAAACAATTTTAAACTAAAGCAATTGGAAATATTTATTTAGTCACTGAAACAAAAATTTGAATTGGTTTTAAACAATTTTATCATTCCTAATAATTTGTGAATATTTAATTTAAGAAAATTTCCTACATGATGTATTAGTTTTACTCCCAAGTTTTACATTTTAAAATTAATGTACATAATCTTTATATCAAACAACTGATATTTTGAATTTTTATAAGCTTTAAGAACTGAGAATGAATGTTTAACAATTGAAACTGTTCTTTCAATAAAACTAATACCAATAAAAATGGCTAATAATTCTTCAATTTCTCATTTAGAGTGCCTCTAAACATTAATCTTTGATAATATGTATAAGATTTATAAACCAATATATTTTGTCTTTCACTTAATTTTACTTACATAAATATTATATCTTTGTCATATGTAACTATAACACATATATTTAGGGTCATAGGAAAAATAAAATGGACCTTTCTTTAAATTTTTAGATTTCTCTAAATAATTTGATTCCATGATTTAATTGGTTCCGGATTATTCTATCCTTTTTCCAAACTAAAATCATTTTCCTAACAGTTTTTTTTTGTTTATTTTTTTAATTTAGTTGAATACTTTTTTTTCTTATTTATTTAGTTTCATATTTTTGTTAGAATGATTTCCTTTGATTTTATATTTTATTCATTTGTTTATTTTTTCACCTAATTGTCTTCTATTTTAATATTGTTAACACAATGTGTAATACAATATATGAACAGATATAAAAACATTGTTTTGTACCATACATATTATTCTGTTGTTTTTTTTTGTTTTTTTGTTGTTTTTTTTATGTTTTTTCTATTTTAATTTCTTGTAAATATAAAAACCAGAAATCATCGATTAAATTAACATAAAAATCTATGGTTATTTATTATAATAACCATTCATTATTTTATTCATAATGCATAAATAAAGTACCATAATTTATGTTATGTAGCACAGGTGATAGTTTTCTTCACCTTTTAGATCTTATAAATTGTATTATTAACAAATTTGATACTAGTCCTGCTTTCTTTAATGCAATCAAACTGAATTGAGATCTAGTATAGCAAATGAAAATAATTAAAAAATTCTAAAATTTTTATTTATCAAAAACAACACTAAATTTTAAGTTTAAGTTAAAATTATTTCCCCTTAAAAAAATAATAGATAAATAAAATCCAACTTACTCTTTCAGTAAGGAATCAAAATATAAAATATAAACAATGCTAAATGGACAGTGATAAAACAAAAGTAAATCAAATAAAAACAGAAAAAATAACAACAATATTTTTTTTAAATATTAATTTTCTTAAAATATACTTTTAATATTTTTTTAAAAGTTGTTGACCTAAACCTGCCTAATTAATTAATTTTTACAGTACATACAATAATTGCAAATTACAGTAATAATGGTTTAAGATTTATTCAACTTTTTTTTTTTATGAGAACAAGTGCATTGATACTATAAATTTGTAATCAGATTTTCCTTAAATAAAAGTTGATGAAATGTTGTGAATGAAATCATTAACAATATATTTTTTCATTTAAATACTAACAGATTTTATTACTATTAAAAGAATGTTTACTGATTATAATGTTTTATAAAATTAATAAGTACATAACAGTCTATATAAATATACTGAGACCAGTTATCTACAAAAAGTAGCATGTTTCAACTGGACAAGTAAAACCAAACATAAAATGTAAACACACATGAGCACAATATTTTCTTGTATTATTTTTTACATTTTAATATTACCTGTATTATTTTATAGAATATTTTAATAATCAATATGTTCCATAGAATTCAAGTATGTTATTTCTCATGTAGTGTAGTTGAGTTGCTATGGAAACAGTTACTAGGATACAGGCCCATTTCAAGTGAGGTTAGCTAGTCACATCCACTTAGATCATTTCAGTTAGTTTTTGTTGAAATTGTGAATGATGTACGGACCTGATGATGACATGAGAATACGTAAACTATCTAGAAAGCGTACCAAGATGGATGATTATATGATGATAAAAAGGATTGGAGAAGGAGCTCACGGATATGTTTTGCATGCCAAATGCAAACTTACCGGTAAAGAAGTAGCTTTGAAAAAAGTTCTTGTTAAAAGAAAGGAAAAAGGTTTACCAAATGAAATAATACGGGAAATCAAAACACTTCAGGCCGTAGACTGCAGATATGTAAGTCTTTTATCTTAAAGGTAATATTATTTATGTTATACATTAAACTAATTATGGTCTTTTAATTTATCAGAATTATTTGTGTATTTAAAATTTATCCTTTAAAGTAAGGAATTACTTCTGGTAAGAAGTTACTTTTTTAATACCCTGGGGTGGAGAGATACATACTAACCAGGGGATGATGCCGATTTTAGTCCAAATTTATTATTATTCTAAATAAAAAAAAATCATTAATTTTTACTTTTTATTCAATGGGCTTTAAAAGGTGAGAGAGAAAAAATAATACATATTGAAAATCTTATTTTATTACTTAATATGAAATATCTCAATAGTGAAGAATTTAAATATTAAAAATAATTATTTTTTGGTTCAAAAATTAATAAAAATAATTTTAAATCATCAATTAAACTACTCGCTAATCTATTCAAGCCGCATAGATTTTTAACAAAAAAAAAAGTCAGATTTCAATTTGATGTTGGTAAAAAGATATCTATTGGGTGTTAGTAACTGTTTCTGCACTATAATTCTCTATTAATATTAAAAAACATTCAAGTAATAATGGTAAGTGTGAAATTCTTACTAAACTTAAAGCAGAGTAATCCATGAAAGTTTATATTTCAACTTGATTGAATTACTTCTCTATATTTTCTTGAATTTATGGCATGAATATTGTCTGAAAGATGTCAATAACTATCTGATTTACCCTAGTATTAAACACAATAATACTTTTGTCCACTCTTGAGGGACATTGTACCATTCTATATTATACATATTATACAATACTAATACATTACATGCATCTAGCTTTAATATCTTTTTTTTTTTTTTTTTTTTTTTTTTTTTTTTTTTTTTTTTTTTTTTTTTTTTTTTTTTTTTTTTTTTTTTTTTTTTTTTTTTTTTTTTTTTTTAACATAGTTAATTTAAACTGTTAAATAAAAAATATCAAATACAATAAAATTAAAAAAAAATAAATAAATGAATTTATGCATATACTGTATAACAACATTATTGAAATTGTTATCTGTAAATCATCAAGTATTTAATTTATCCTATTAATAGAAAGAAAGCAAATCAATTAGTTTGTTATAAAAAAAAAAAGTTAAAAAATTTATATTAATATTTTGAAACATATTCAAGTAAGATAATAATTTTTTTTTTCAGATAATGAAACTTCTTGATTTCTTCTCCAAAGGGTCAGGATTCATTCTGGTTTTTGATTATATGCCATCGGGTCTTTGGGAAATGCTCAATGATGAAGAAATCAAACTAACTGAGGGGCAATTAAAAACATATATGCAAATGTTACTTCTAGGCATCAGCTATTTGCATGAAAACAGAATAATGCATCGGGTAAACATTCATAGTATTCAATATTAGCTTTTAATTATAGTTTATAATAAGTTTTTAATGATACCAGTTTTAGATACTATTCTTTCAAAATAAAAAATAAATTTTATTTGGGACAAATGAATGATCGCATTTTTTTTTTCATAAATCATATGGGAACAAAAGTACAATTTCAATTAATTGGTATGTATGTGATAGTATTGAAGGGTCGATCCAACGTGAAGATAATGAATAATTTGCCAATTCTATTATATTTAGTTACTTAGAAAACTACTTAACAATGTTGACATTCATTTCCATTAGATATTCATTAAATTTAATTAAGAACCAGAAATAAAAAAAAAAAAATTATGAACTCTTTATATTTAGAAATTTCAATAAAACACATACAACAATCAAGCGCATCCTTCCCTCTTCAGCCTAGAAGAAGGCCTTTCGACTTGATTTTTTGTCTTAAATTTATAATAAATGTCTGTTGAAGAAAAATCGTTCAGTCAAGATATAGATTACTTTTAATAGTACCTCATAGATTACGTATCGAAGTTGAAAACCATTCTATGAAGTACTGATGGAGGAGTGGCTTAGTTTTTGTAATCATTATTTTTAAGACAAGTAAAACTGTTTTTCTAGCTCAAAAGATACAAATAAAACTAAAAATAAGGGTATATAAGACAGTCCTGTTTACATAAAGACAGTTGTACTTTATGGTAGTGAGACATGGGCACTAACCAAGCAACAAGAGACATGACTGAGTACTTGTTAGAGAAAGATTCAAAGGAGAATATACGATCAAACCAAAGAAGGAAATAGTTTCCGCATGAAATCTAACAATGAATTAAAGGACCTATTTGTATAGCCTGATATAGTTTCTTGTTTTAAAAGAGGGGAATAAAATGGTTGGTTCATGTACATCGTACGAATCCAAAAAGACTCCCAAAACGAATTCTGCTAGGGCGTCCAGATGGAGAAAGAGGATGAGGCAGGCCCAGACTGCAATGGCTAGACGATGTGGAGGCTGAACTCCGATTCCTGGGTGTCAGAACATGGAAGAGAGCTGCAGAGGATCGGTCTCAGGGGAGGAAGATTCCTGAGAAAGATAGGGTCCTTTACGGACTAGAGAGCCGGAAGAGAACTAATTGATTCATTGATTTGTGTTAGAATAACTAATTAGCATTATTTGATTGTCACAGTTTAAAGTTCCAATAGACAAACGTTCAAAGCTTCCAATTAATTACAAAAGACTCATTATACATGACTGTGATTAGACCTATTTGGACGTACTGAGTCTAGCTTTGGGGCTCCATTAAGCCATCCAATTCATCTAGTATTCAATCTTTACAATCCAAAATCCTTCAAAAAATCCTCAATGCTCCTTACTTTGTCACCAATAAACTTATCCATAAAGATCTTAATGTTCCATATGTTGCTGATTTGGCCCATACCAGATACCTATCCTTTCATAGTAAGCTCCATAATCACTCAAATCCGTTAGTTTCTCAACTTGCTTCCCACTCCATTCCTGATAATCCTCCTAGACGTCTGAAACGAAAATGGCCTAGAGGCTTCTAGTTTAGAATTTTTAATAAAGTGCTACTGATGAGTAGTTCTTTTCAAGTTTTAGCATGTTATTATAATTGTTGTCAATACATTTACTTGATGTATATATTTTGTACAGTTGTAAATTTCAATAAATGTACCTATATTAAAAAAAAAAAAAGTTTCAATAGGTTTTCTGTTTTTTTTTCCTTAAATAAATGATAAATAATAATATCCTTTGTATTAAATCCATGGAATAGAATTTAACATCTCATTATGACACCAGGACTTAAAGCCAGCTAATCTATTGGTTGGACAAGATGGGATTTTGCGTATAGCGGATTTCGGACAAGCCAGACCATTTATGAAGGACGGAGGCAAATGTTATACGCCGCAAGTTTCTACAAGGTGGTATAGGGCTCCAGAACTTCTTTATGGCTCACGAAAATACACGGAAGCTTTAGATCTATGGGCCATTGGATGTATAGTTGCAGAGGCTTTCAACAAAATGCCACTTTTCCCAGTAAGTTGATTTATTGTTTTGCTCTTGGTCATGTGATGATTTTACCTGTAAGTGTATTTGAACTCATATGGATCATTATTTGACTTATTAATAAATTGCTTTTGTTTTTATTTCTCATATTATCATTAACGTTATTCACTAAAGGTGATAAGAATATTTTGTACAATAAAAACATTTATATAATTTTATTTTTTTAAATAATATTAATAATATCCCATTTAGGGTGAAACAGATATTGATCAGCTGGCATTAGTGATAAGATCATTGGGGAGTCCGACTGAAGAAAATTGGCCTGGTCATACGAAACTTCCAGATTTTAACAAAATATCATTTAAGCAATCACCTCCTCTTCCATGGGAAAAACTTCTTCCATTTGTTAATAAGGACACCAGAGAATTCATAAAAGCATTTGTAAAATATGATGCTAGCAAGAGGTTGACAGCAAAACAGGTACCAAACTGTTTTCTAGTTTTATTTTTTTCACAGAACTGCCTTAGAGACTTCACTTAATCATTATTTTCACTTGTTTTCATACTCCTTCTCTCTTCCCACATTTTCCTCATTCTTTCTAATTGCTCCTTCCTTCTTTCCTCGGCCCACGCTCTTCCTTTTCTCGCATCTCTCTTTTCCACAAGGATCTTAATTTATTTTAATATTTTCCTATAGTCAGCCCAATTGAAGCAGTCTTGGTCTGTTATTTTCAGTATCTCAGTTTCTAGCTTCATCTGTTTGATATACCCTCCAGCACTCTTGTACTGTCCCATTTTATAGAAGATTTCTCTATTTAATTTCTTTGGATGCATCCTCACCATATGCCTATAGATGATCTTATTCTTTTGTTTGTTTCCAAATCATTTATTTCTTTGTATATTTCCTTATTAGGTTTCAACCTATATCCTTCTTATGTCTTCTTTGGACCATAAATTCTTCTTAGTATTCTTCTTTCTATCCCTAACATTTTCCTTAGGCTGGGGAGAGAAGCGGTTTCCATTCTGCACAGTATCACCGGTTTGACGACCGTATTGTAGTTTTACAAAAAATGGATAAATAAATTAAATTATTTTATATTGTTTTAATGAAAAATAAATAAATTATACTACATATTTTACAAGTAGAATAATAGAAATACAACCTAAAAAGTTATGGCTAGTAGTTCTTTTTATTAGAAAATTTATTGTCCAGGTATATATCGATTAAATTTTGGGCTAAAATAATTGTATTGGAAATGGGACAGGTCCATACTTTTGTAATGTATCTTTTTTTATTATGATATTAAAAAAATATATAAAAATTTATAAAATATAAATATATATTTTATAATGATTATTAAATTGATAGATTTAATTTAAATATTTAAATAAGATTCTGTTAAACTGTCTATGTGGTCAGTTTAGCTCATTAGACAAATTTATCAAAAAGTTTTTTGAATTTTATGAAAATTTGAATTGTAAAAATATTAATCTAAATTAAAAAATATGATCTTAAAAAATTATTAAATCTAAAAATTAAATATTAGTTTAAAATATAATACAAACTTTTTGTTTCCATTAAGAAAATTAAGTATTATTATTATTAACATAGCACTTCCCCCCTGATAGTAGAGACTTGGCTTGCTCTAGCACTGATCACCAGTCTTCACAGTTGAGTGCTGCCGCCTTCCGTAGCTTCACCATCATTCCATCGCAGTTTAGGTCTTCCTACTAAGATAAGTCCATATAACAAGCATTAGGTCTATTCCTAGGTATCAGTCCGGCTATCTTTGTTGAGCTTTCTGGATAATACCTTTTAAAAGGAGAGGGTTATCAGCCCTCTGCCCTCTAGTCAGAGGGAGGGGCTGCCTCCTTTAAGCTTCCTGACTTATTCCCCTACCCAGGGTGTGCTTCCTAGGAAAGGTGTTCCTAGAGTGTGTACTGTAGGTGACCTTATGAACGGGTAGGTGTTTAGTATATTGTTTTGGTGAGTCAGTGTGGTGTACTGAACTCAGGAGCCCAGGGGTTCGTTAGGCCTCAATAATTGCACACAACAAAAAACTATTTATAAATATCTATAAATTTCACTTATCAGTAAAAGTAATTCATTTCAAAATAGAGGATAAAACCATTCACCGGATTTGACAACAAAACATTTATGGCCTTAATATCACTATTTTAGATATCCTGTAAAAATCAGAAGTTACTAGTCAGTGAACAGTTGGGTTTTACTTTTCAGCTGCAAATATGTGCTTATCAACATAAGTTTAACTTGGAATAATTTTAAATTATAGATTTTAAAAAAGTTTATAATTATTCATGTATTTTTTTAAAATGGAACATGTTTTACCGGTGACCTAATTGGTCAAAAGCGAAATGTTTTAGGGGAACACAAGGGCGTTACGCGTAGTTTGATATTAGGAAAATAGGAGCAGTTAAGATCTCAACTCTCGTTATACTAAATAAATAGTAGGTTCTAATGAGTGAGCTCCTTTTGACTCTGTTTCTCCTAATACAAAATAAAAAATTTTAACCTGTATTTGACCAATTTTGCTCGTAATTTATCATAATTTCTTATGAATAATTTCTCATCATGTATGATTAATTTGTAAAATGATATTCATTGTCCTAACACAGTCAGTTTCATTTGTTATACTATTAAAGGTGAATTTAGAAATTATTTTTATTAATAATTACTAATTATCAGTTTGATTAAATCAGTATAATACTTATTAATTACTACTCATTATTTTATGAAACGTTTTCCATGTACCCATAGGCATTGAAGCACCCATTCTTCAGTTCAGAGCCACTTCCAGCGTCAGAAAATGAGATGCCGATACCCCCTTATGATCACCGAAGTCTTGTAAACGGTAATATGGATGAGAACCATGATGATGAACTGTTTGAAGAACTTAGTCGACTGATTGATGAGAAATTTTAAATAATTTTAAAGATTCTTTAACTTTTTTTTTCAGATAAATGTTATATAATTATAAAAAAAAATTGTTTTAAACAAAATGTAAGAAAAACGATTAAATAAGACTAGATAACTGATGTATTAAATAATTTTTATTTTATTGATATTAGAATATAATAAATATATATAAATCTGTTTAATAATGTATCGGAATGTAATTTCTATATCGAATAATATTTATAATGTCTAGTAAAGTATTATTTGATTGTATAGTTTTATAAGTTTGTTTTAAAAAATATTATATATGAAACAGTTAAAAATGTTTATTCCATTTTTACAAAGATGGTTTAGAAATAATGATCTTAAAATTGATGAAAATCCCTTACATAAATTATTGACTATATTATCAAACATTTTTTCATGTAATTAATTATTCTTTTTTATTCAAAAATATTTTTATGTTCAATAAACATTTAAAACTAATTTATTATTTTTTTTATTTATTTATTATTTTTCCGAAGTTAATGTTCTTATGTACTCCTACTATGGCAGGAAGAGCGGGTTATACTGTATCTTAACACAATCCTCTAGACAGACTACACAGTCAAGATTCATTGTATAACCTCATCATGAAATAAATTTCAATCTTTCTACCTAGGCTGGATTCTAACCGGTGCTGCAGAGGTTACGACAATGCTGAACTGCTTGCTGACACTTCAGCACTCTTGGCCACCACTTCCTAGGACTATATTTTTACTTTTATTTTTATTGATGATGTCATAACTGGAGAGTTAAGATAAATCCTAGCAAATCCCAGCAAATAACCTTTACTCTCCGTCGAAAACCTACCTCATCCTGTCCTCCTGTTTCCTTTAATGGTGTACCGCTAAATAATGCGGACCAAATACGATACCTGGGATTTTATCTGGACAAGAGACTTACCTGGAACCCTCACACAAGATTGAAAAGACAAGAAGCTGCACGTCGATTTCGACTGCTACAACACTTACTAGACAAACGTTCAAATCTCCCGACTCACCACAAGAAACTCATTTATATGACGATTATCAGACCTATTTGGACTTACCGTATAGAATTGTGGGGATCCACTAAACCATCGAATTTTTCCCGCATCCAATCACTCCAATCCAAAATCCTTCGAAAAATCCTTAATGCTCCTTACTTTGTCACAAATGAATTAATCCATAATGACCTTAATATCCCATATGTTGCCGACTTGGCACGAACCAGATACCTCTCCTTTCATAATAAACTCACACCTCATCCAAATCCTCTTGTTGCACAACTTGCTTCCCATTCCATTCCTGGTAATCCTCTGAGGCGCCTGAAAAGAAGATGGCCTCGTGATCTTCTTTTCATTAGAGTACTACCAATGGGTAGTTCCTCTACAAGTTCTAATCACGCCATTATTTGTATTGTATACAGCATATTTACTAAATGTATTTTTATTAATACAGTTGTAAATTTCAATTAATAAAAGAGAGAGTATATAAAAAAAAAAAAAAAAAAAAAAAAAAAAAAAAAAAAAAAAAAAAAAAAAAAAAAAATATATTGATATTTCATCAAGTATTAAATTTATACCTATGCAAAATTTTCTATACAATAGACTATAGATATGATAATAATTATAATAAAAAGTTCTCTATTTATTCTGGGATCTTAAGTCCATTAAGAATAAAAAATATTGTGCAGTCAAGGGCCTTCAGATCTTTAAAATGAAATAATATTATTTAGAATAAAAGAACAAATAACAGTAATAAATTTGTTAGTAATAAAAACAAAATAAAATATTAACAACTACAAAACAAAAAGATATTAAAGTAAAGATATTAAAAATATGTTAAATTGAAGTAACAGAAATACTGGAATTCAGTCTCTGCAACTACTATAAAATTTCAAGTATATAAATTGTTCACATTTTATATTACTAAGAATTATATTTAAAAAAAAACTATTTTATATAAAAAAAAATTATTGAGAGTTTCCATGGATCTGGATGGATAGTTGGTTGTTAAAGCAGTGATATTTAAAAGTGAAAAGGGTATTTGAACCGGGAATGATGAAAGGGATGGAGTTCCATCGAGAAGAGGATCAGATCAGGAAAGATCTGATGAATGCAGCCATGAGCAGGAGTATACAAATCTGATTGGTGGCTAAGAACTAAAGATTTGAGCTGAAGGAGTTCACAATTGTAAGATGAACATTAGGATTCAACCGTTCGGTAGAGAAATGGATGCCAGAAAATCCTGATGACGATAGGAAGGAAAGAGCCACTTTAACTCCACATAAAACTTTGAAATGTGGGCATTCTCTGGGATCCCAAAAATAAAAGGAATGAAACAATTAAATAGTCTTTTGAGTCTAGTCTCGAGATCTCAGCTTCAGTTGAAGTATGGTATGTTTTAATGCCTCTAAAGGTTGAAATTTATTTTCTTAAATTTGCTGAATTTAAAATTAGGGATTGTCATATATTCGAGGATGACTTAAACTCAAAGTCAATCTAGAAAAATTTGTTTTTAGCGAAACTCTTTTATTTTATTTTACTCCATCATTGAGTTCAGTGGTTACTCATCCACTTATTATTATTGGAAAGATCTAGTCAAGAATGGATTATTTTGATATAGAAAAATAATTAAATTAAATTCAAATTATAGAGTTAAGTACATATCAGATCCTTCACATTGCATAGTGGTAAAACAGCTCATGATTGAAAAGAATTTTTAAAATCGGGGAATAATTTGTTTTGATTGGTACCCGGGGTTCCGATTAAATTTAAAATATAGTATTCACCTTGAATATACGCATTTGTGTAATGTTACAACTTAAAATTTGCCATGATTTGGTTTAAACTATTTTTTTTTCTAGGTAAGTATTATGTTGTTTACAAATATCACAGATATGTACAAATATTAACTTTAGCACTCAAGTGATTCATTACATTACATTAATAATAGATGAAAAAATATCCTTTGACCAAATGACAGGTCAAACGACTTAATATGGTTCCGCTCTATCAAATAAGATGATAAGGATACACAAGCTCAACCTATAAGGTGTTATTGATAGCAAACGAGATAAGAGAAAGCAACGATGGTCGAAACAAGATTATTTCTCCATAAAGAAGAACAAGTTTATTTTTACATTCTCATAAGACCTATTTTAATACCATTTCAGTTTCTAGGGTTACTTCCAATAAGTAATCTAATAAATGAAAAGAAAGATTGTTCCAAATTAAATTTTCGGTTTTATTCTTACTGCACTTATTACACTATAATATTCAATGTATTGATTGTTTTAATTGCAATCTATTTGTCTAAGGTATCAGGCATTAGTAGTTTTGAAATATTTTTTCATGCTCTTGATTATTTTGATGCGATGATGATTACATTAATAAAAGTTTTTTCAGTCAGACCTTGCATCAAGTTGATTCAGCTTTTAGACTCTTATGATCACAAGGTATCGAGGCATCCAATCTGGAAAAAGGATGAGAACAGAACAAAGAAATCGTATTTATTTAGATTATATTTTGTAGTTTTTATTATTTTGCGATTTACTGTGCAGTATACTCTTTTTATAATGAGTGATGACGATAATTTCCTCAGGCTTTTCAAACAGAGTTATGTAGTAGGACCACTTAATTTGTTGAGCTTTCTTTTCGTTTATTTCTGCTTAGCGATAAGGTATCGGTTCGAACAACTCAATGAAACACTTCTAAGCTTGATTATCGAAAATAAATTGAACTTGCTATCAAATTCTATCGAAAAAATAAGACTGTTGCATTTACACTTGATAAGGTGTTTGAAATATTTGGATTTATCTTTCGGTTCGACTATGTCTACGTTTTATTTTTTCATAATTGTAAAAGGTCTTAGGACAGTTTTTAATATGACTTATTTTCCTCAATACTTTTCATATCACAACATAGTATACGTAATTTGGAATATGATATCAATGACGATTACTATAGCAGTCTCGGATGGAATGCTTGTAAAAGTAAGAATACAAAGTCTAATAATTAAAAAAATATGTTATTACATTATATTATTATAAATTACATTATATTGCAATTATGTTGAAGGAGGCGTATTCATATTGGAATTGTACTCCTTAATTTATATTGAATTTTCTTTTATAAACAGTTACATTATATTTCTATGATAAAAAATAGTATAGTATGGACAAGGTTTTAGTTGAACACATTTTCGTACTTTTTTATATTAAAAAAAAAATCAGTATTTTTTTTTGTTAATTGTATAACTGATTATACAAAAAAATTCAATAGGTATTATTTTGTTATTACACTATAATAATTAAAAATTATATTTTTCAGATAGTTAGTTATGTAGATATATAATACTTAACTATGCAATCATAAATTTTAGCCCTGAAGAAGCGAGCAGGTCGAAACTTTGCCACTCCATAAACATTTTTTTGACTCGGATGTGTTTTTTCTTAATGTTAACTGCATCTCAAACTATCTTCTTCATAATATATATTCAACAATCAACCTTTTTATTTATATTAATTTCATTTACAAATAAAATAATTGAATAATAATATAATAATAATAATAATGAAAAATAATGAGTTTGTGGAAGCTATTTTATTTTTAATGGAAAATTATTTACTGTAATTATATAAGGAAGAAGATGGTTGGGTGTACAGTCATACATATATATATATATATATATATATATATATATATATATATATATATATATATATATATATATATATTATATATATATATATATATATATCACAATAAAATTACATTAATTTATTTTGCTGACTTTTCAGCTTGAAAAGCAAGCCTTAATCAAGGCTTTAGTTAGTTCTGTTCATTAATCTTAATCCTTTATGATTAGAGATTAACTGTTGAATTAGTTACATTTACCATTAATCAAAATTTATTTATAATGGAAAAAAAAAAAACATGAAATATTATTAAAATTAAACTTTATTTAAGAAACTTTTTACTCATCATTCTTACAAAAAAAAAAAAAAAATTGTCTGTGATTTGTGGTTATCATGGCAAATGTATTGTCTTATGACTTCTGGGAGACACCTCCGACCCCCAGATTATCCCAGTTTAGATCAAGAATCAAAGTAAGGATACATAGAACATGATTTTCGAATAGGTATATATTTACATTAGTATGTACAATCATTTAATAATAATAATATTATATAATTATTGATAATAATGTTAATATTAATTAATTTAATTTCAGTAGCATAACTCCTCATTTATTCTGATTTTTCATCTACATGTTTCGGGATTCTGTTCGCATCTTCAGGATTCTAAGACTCGTTTCTGTGAGTTTTACACATTGTCATTAATACAAAAGGCACTATACCACTTTAAGTCCAGAGTACAATCTTTTATCTTGTATAATTGTACAATGGACTTAAGTGGCATAGTGCTTTTTATATTAATGAAAATGTGAAAAAAATCCCAGAAACAAGTCTAAAACAGTTTCAGAATCCTAAAGATGGGAATAGAATCCCGAAACATGTAGTTAAAAAATCAGAATAAATGAGGAGTTATGACACTGAAATTAAGTTAATAAAACCAACCTCCTTCTACATAATTGATATTAAATTAATATTAATTAATAACATTAATTTTTTCTGTTAATGAGTAAAAATGAAATAATTGTTACGACAGTTAACAGACTGATGGTCACATTCTTGAAACTGAGTTAGTCCCCGTAAAAACATGTATTATGCTAGATCAATATTGAAGAATCAAGTCAAAAGTTGATACTAATGTGTACTTGGTCTCTATTATGCCTATATGTCATCGTTTATCTTTTCCAATTTGTATCCCGAGGCATTCATTGATTGTCATTATTGTTATACAACTTTATATAAAATTTATTAAGTTAAAAAAATATAATTTTAAAAAATATATTTTACAAGGCTCAGACTAATGGAAAACTCAAATTATCGAGAATTTAGTGTTTTAAGCATCATATTCCTCTGAATTCTTATTTTACACCAAAAATTCATCTCTAAAATTAATATAATTTAAGATAATTGCCTACACTTTAAAGGAAAATACAAAAGGAAATTTTGACGATATATCTCTGGAAGTCGTGAAGAAGTGGATAAGTTAATATTTCGTACTTTTCAGTAGGTCACTTTTAATAATTTTCTGAAATACTGTAATTGCTCTAAAAATACCATAATTGTTGAAATAGATACTTTACTGACTTAAAATGTTTATAACTTAATTATTAAAAATCATGCTTTGGAGGTTCATAATTAACTCATTTTAAAGGTAATTAGACTTATCTACTTCTTCACAACAACCACCGATATATTCACTGATCATACTAGCATTCTTCTGTTTTGTAGTAAAATTGCATCCAGGAAAATAAAATAATTTTTTTTTTATATATAATTTATTTTTTAATAGTCCAGGGAAGTGAAGCATATTGTTATGAGAACCCAAATGTCAACGATGAGTGATAAGTTTTATGATGAAGTAAGTTATATTAATATAAATTTATTTCTCGAGTATCATATCATTGAATATATATATAATATAACATGTCTATTATATTTTTAGGTGGAATTATTCATTTTACAAGTTGAAACACTGATTGAGAAAATTGAAAAAAGAAAAGTTTTGTCTATAAATAAAGAAATATTGGGATCTGTGAGCATAAATCCAAATATTCTTTGTCATAATTTAATTTCTATGTATTTTTTTTTTTATTTAATGATTTTTCATTGAATGAATTTTAACCCCCAAAATTCAACTAAGCAAACAATTAACACAGTCCTAACTGAGTGGAAGCACCAACAAACTGCCATTAAGTAAATATTAACTTACCCAACTGGGAATCAAACCCACGATCTAAACCAGGTGCCCAATGACCCTTACTCAAAGTTAGGCAACATTTAATCATAGCTAAAAAATAATCAAAATTTAATTATAGGTATTTGACTACTAATTTCTTGGAATCAATCACCTAATTTAATAATGAATCAATCTTTCAGACATTTTTTAGTGAACTAATGGTTATTTGACGAAAGGGTGTAAGGGCCTTACAAAAATGCTCTCAGCCTTCATGGCCACCCAGAAGTACAGGGTATCAAAGGGTAAAATTCCAGTTGATGATTAAGTTTTATTATAAAATAATTACATTACGAGTGGTAAGCATAACAAGTATGACTGAAGCTTTATTTAAAAGAAGACTGAAAACAATGTATCTAAAATATTTTAGAAATTTTTGTGGGATCAAAATCTCTATCTATCCTGTTGTTAACAACTAGTGTAGGCAATATTTTACAATCTGTCTCACACAGTAAGTAATAGATATGAGAATTATAACATTCATACAATTTGTACAAAAATTTAAATGAGTAACTTTTAAATATACAAATTATAAAATAATATAAAGTAAATAAATTAAAATACAATCATACAAATATATACTAAAAGTTCAACTTGGGAAACCTTGTGAAGGACATGCCTGTCCTAATTATGGAGGGATAATTTGATCCAAGATTTTCTCTCCATAATCCCAGAACTGTTCTCAGCTGTGTCACTGATGTTAAAATTCATTAAAAGCTGAGTGATAGTGCTAGAGGCACAGAAATAAAATAAACAAAATTATTTTTATAATCAACATTTTTTTTTTTTTTTTTCCAATTTATAAGAATTTAATTAAATTTTACCAAAAATATTTTCTAATATTAATACTTATTTTTTATTATTAATACTTTAATTGAATGGATCCACCAAAAACGTTCTAAGCGACAAACATAAAATTTTGAGTAAACAGTGAAAGAAAATTATAACCTAAAATGTTTGTTAGTTTTTAGGTTAGATTTAATATTAACATATTAATTTGTTATATTTGCATGTATAATTAATTGGAATACAATATCATACTATGACGTACTTTTGTACATTTCAAAAACTTTAAAATCTCCACTTCGGAAATTTTGTCGCTTAGAATGTTTTTGGCGAGCCCATTCAATTGTTTATTTGATAAATTAATGCTTTAATTAATTACAAATTAATATTTTATTATTACTTATTATGTACCAGATTAATACTTTGTTCACAGTTTACTTTGCTGTTTGTCATCTACTTTATAACTTTAGTTCAACTCTCTCCACAAATAAGAGGCCTATTTCATGAGTATTTCAACATTACTGCCTAAAAAACTAATGAAGACTCACAAGAATTATATGTCTCGCCACTTTTATATTAAAGCTGTATTTATATAGAGATATATTGTATAGCGATAAATTTAACAATAAATTGTAGAATGAATAACAAAATTTCTGAAAAAGGATAACAATTCAACATTATGATTCTAAATTGCGGTATTTAAGTCTCTAGGCTTTCATTATTTTAAAAAATTGTTATAAATGTATATATATAAAAGCAACTAAAATGTACAGCAAATTACAAATTAAAATATGGAATATGGACAACTTGAAAATGAACTCCTTTGGTTTACCTATTAGCATCTAAGGCTTTATTTGAATTGTATGATCGGTTGTTCAAAATATTGACATTTTTATGCACCTTGTTGGTGGCTGATAAAGATAAATATGCGAACAAGAATGGCAGCTTCAAAAACTAATTAACTTTGCCTTTGAAGAATAATTAACCATTACTACTAAATGATAGGCTGGCTGCTATAATCATAAACAAATGTAAGTAAAATTGGTAACATTTTTAGTAATTATTTTTTTATTGGCAGGTTAGCACACAATTATAGTATTTTTACTTGGACGTGTTGTTTCTTTTTGGCTGTAACCCTGATCATCTTTGTTATGTTTATGCTTTGTTGATATTTAAAAAAATAATAATAAAAAATAAATATAAATAAATAAAAAAAAAAATTAAGAAAAATGCAGCTGAACGCACCTTTCTGTTCCAATCCGTTGTAGATATGATAAATCAAATATTTTTTTTAGGAAACCATGTTCTTTGTTATAAAACATGTAATATCTCCAATTTACTCAAACATTTTTCAAATTTTGGGACCAAAGAACACCTTGATCTTCAACTTACTTCGAAAAGATACAAATTCTTTAATTACTTCAACACACCGTTTTTCGAAACACAATCCACAAAACTGTAAATCTCACAAAAACTAGTAAATTTAACCAGTTATCAAATAGTATGATCAAATTAATGATTCAGTGTCCATTTCATGGAGAAATTCACTTTTAAAATCAGAACAAACATTTTGTGCTGCATTTGGCATACAAATCAGGTTCGTGGGTAATTAAAATATTATGATAATAGCTTAATGAAAATCTATATTTTAAGCAAACTTAACTCTTTATTGGAATAAATAGCAAAGAATAAAATTATTGTATATTAGATAATAACAGCTAGGTCGGAGACTTTCGGTAGCCGAAATGTATGCTACGGTAATGATCAGGATTGGGGTTTTACAAACAAGGATTTGGAGACCGGAGCCAAATTACAGGCGCGTATGACGTTGGGAGTGCTAAAGGAACTGCAAAAAAGAGAACAAGAAGCTTCATTCAAAACAATGGAGGACATTTTGAAAATCTAATAAAAAAACAAAACAATAATCTCTTTCTTATATGTATACCAAAAGAAAATATCATGTTTTTCCGATTTTAAAAGTGAATTTCTCCATGAAATCCACTCTGATTCATAAATTTGATCATACCATTTAAAAGCTTGTGATATTTGCAGTTTTGTAGATTGTGTTTTCGAAAAACGGTAAGCGTTGAAGTATTAAAAGAAATTGTAACTTTTCTAAGTAGAAGACCAAGCTTTAGGTCCCAAGGTTGTAAAATTCAAGTTTTTATATACTCTGGTCTTATAGGAAATTTAATGCTTAATCCGAAAATGTGATCAAAATTTGAAAAATATTTGAGCAAATTGGAGGTATTACAGCTTTTATGGCAAAAAACGAAGTTACCTAAAAAAATCTTTAATTTATCATGTATGTACAACGGATTGAAATAGAGAGGTGCGGTCAACAGCGTTTTTCTTCATGTTTGGTCTAGTTTCACGTTGTTTTTTATTTTTGTTTTTTTCACAGTAAGAGAGAAGTAAATACCCTATTTATATTTATATTTAAGGGTATTATTCACAGAGTATGATAAGTGAATTTGCGGTAAAATGATCACAATGAAGAACCTGTGAAGAACTACTTATCAGTTGTACTTCGATAAGGGTTCTACATTAGAAAGTCCTTGGCCATCTACTTTTCAGGCGCCGCACAGTGCTTCGAACATAGAATGAGGGTGGAAAAAATTCGCAAACTCTCAAAATCTTATAGAAAATTACACGCTGAACAAAAAAGTTCTTATAAACATGGGTCCGGAGATGCACCCATAAAAAGTTATAACAAGATAATTGTAAAAGTTTTTTTTTTTTTTCTATGGTAGCAAAATGAAATTTTTGGAGGAAGTTTTCTTAGGGTATGTTTGAGTTAATGAGGAAGATAATTAGTAAACTTTTTTTCTTTTTTTTTAATATTCGTCTTCTTTGGGGTAGCCCGCAAATGGCGCTAACTTCACCAGCGATAATATTAATAACAAATAGGGAATTTTTCTTAAAAATTAAGGAATAGAGGCTGGGAAAGCATTCCTTATGCAAACCATGTACCATATTTCCTATCAGACAAACATATAATCCATGCATAAAGCTAGCACCTGAAGTGGTCTTATCTTTTTCGTTCTTCAAACAAAGATTGTCCAGACATCTCTGCAGAAAAACGAAATTCAACAGATGACGTGCTAAAAACAAGATCCTTTACCCACCTTTATGTTTCTTAGTTTAATAGGAAAACTCTTAGAAAACGGTTTCCGGTCTTCTGCGTGTTCGGATTGGTCCTGGTATGAATGCACTGATTTTGTGAATAGTTTGCACTAAGGTTCCTGTTAAAGTCAAGAGGCATATCCTCGACGAAATATATTACAACTGCTGTCGACTTTATTCAATTTTTTTTATTGAATTTGAAGCAAAATACCCAACTAACCGCAGATATTTTTCTTCCCCATAGGTGGTTAGACTCTTCCACTTCCTTAAACGAATGTAGTTTATTAGTGACTATAGCTATCTGATCTGAATTGTTGTGGGAAAAAACATATTTTAGCAAACTGGCCGTTGGTAACGCTGTCGGTTTTTAAACAACAAAAAATAATAAAACAGTCCGGGCGCAGGCAAGCGCAGTTAAAGTTCACGGCAAATCAAAGTCTATATACCAAGCAACAAGAATATGCAAAAACTAAAAAAATGATATTCGAGGATGTTTTTAAAAGCCTCTTCAAAGTTTAAATAATTTTCAAATTGTTCACCGAAACTTTGCACGCATGCAATTAATATAATAAGTGCTCAGCTTACTAACAAAAATAGTATATTTCAAAATAGATACTTTGACCTGTATATTGCATCGTTGACAAAGGTTATTTTCTTTCCAATGAGACGTTAATGTAACAAAATATAATTTACAGCTAATATGATAAAAATCGCAAAACTCGTGAAGTATTTCGATTATGTTGACTTAAACGAATATGTAAACAATGAAATAATCATACTAAACAGTTGCCTAAGGTATATTTAAGAATACCAAAAGATAAACAGATCGATAAAAAATACTTCTATTTTTGATTTTTGTCCATTGACGAAGCTCTGTGCGCCGTAAAGAATTATTAGGAATCGAGTGAGAAGCAAGTTGGTAGAAGAGTGGACTAGAGTGGTATGTAGCTTGTCGTGGAAAGAAAGGTTTGGGCAGTCTGCAACAAATGGGACATCTAGGTCGTTATGTATAAGTTTGTCACACAATAAGGAGCATTGAGGATTGTAATAAGGATTTTGGATTGTAAAGATTAAAAACCAACGGTTGTACAAGCTGGTGATCAGGGGCGGATCGGGAATTTTCGGCCCACCGGGCAAATGCTCTTGACCGGCCCTCAGGGGCCAAACCCTCCCCCTCCTCCTATCACATCCACAAAAGATAACCTTGTTCACAATATGAACTTCAATTCTAAACATACTCGCTCTATCATTTTATGATGGCGTCGAAAGGTTGTAAAAAATGCTAAAGCATACAATTTTATATAAATTATAATTCAAACAACAATTTTATTATAATTTTACCAAAATGATAAAATGATTTTAAGAAACTTTCTATATTCTACAAAACTTGATAAGAAGTAGTGTTTACTTAGACCAGTGATGGGCAAACTACGGCCCGCGGGCCAAGTGCGGCCCTCCGGGCTAGCCAATCCGGCCCGCGGCATGGTCACACACAATTATACATAAGACTAAATTTATTTTCTGCAAAGCTAGAATAGAATTATTGTTTTCTTCTCGTTGCGTTCTGGATCTTCTACCGTTGTACCATATAAGTTGAGTGTAATGAGATAAAGTTTATTGGTTGTAAAACTTCGTTTTGTCCAATTTTTTTCGGCCCGCCTAGATGTTTTTCTATTTCATCCGGCCCTCTCCTTAAAAAGTTTGTCCATCTCTGACTTACAATGCACGTCAAGAAAATTTCGCTTTGTAGGGGGCCCAATAGGGACTCAAGTCTCGAGTGGAGTTTTTTTTTATAAGGATTTAGTTTTCCTATAACAGATAAAACGTAAATATTTACTTTTTTCCCTTTCTTTCCCGGCCCCACTGGCCCTTTTCCTGTCCGGCCCAACGGGCGATTTCCCGGTATCCCGGTGGCCCGATCCGCCCCTGGTGGTGATGTAGTGAGCATACAAACTCTATCAGGTTTTCATTCAATTAAGTTAACCCAATCCACATATGCAGGGCATCCACCAAAGTCGATTCCGGACTGAAATAATATAAAACAAATATTCTGCAAACCGTCGGACTGGACCTGAGAGCTAGGAGAAATCACCTTACACACTCAGCACCCCCCCCCCCTCCTCTTACATTTAAGTAATATTGAAAACGTGATATTTTAGAAAGATTTTGTTAAAAAACTTGAATATTGTTTAAAAATACAAATACGTACCATTTTCGTATTAAAGTAGAGTTTTTTTCACGTTGAATCTGGCATGAAAAAAATATTTAAAAGCTGAAAAAATTAATTGATACCACGGCTAAAGAAGAAACAATATTTAAAAACAATTTGGTAAAATTATAATTTTTGAATGTTACAATTGCAACGATTTAAATATTTAATATATATATATATATATATATATATATATATATATATATATATATATATATATATATATATATATATATATATATATATAAAATATTAGTTGAAAATAAAATGAATAAATGTGACTGTTGTTATAATTATCAACAAAGTTTAATCAATGAAAGAATTGCGATAAATATATAAAAGCGGAAGTTAGGTTAAATTGGTTAAATACTGGATTTAAATCGATAACTTCACCATAGAAGATTGAAATCAGATACTTCTGGCGTTCTTCACGATTCTGCATTTACTACTTTATGGCTGCAATGTTAACTTGAAAACGGTTCACGAATTTAAGAGAATAAATAAGAGGGACTGAGAACGAAAAATTAACTTTATTAACCTTTTTTTTTATCAATACTTTTCAAGTATTAATTAACGATCAGCGATTTGTATGTTACATTTGTTTGTTTTTTTATGAGATTTAGAGCTTCAAAATACTACATTCTATAATACCTTAGACCAAATGAATTGAGGTCTTGTGTACATAAGGGAGTTAAAGACCATGTGCAAATATATTTTTACATTTATATATTCCAGACTAAAACAAGAAACTGTTCTTAGCTTCAATATTTACTTGAGAAACGTTCAAACCTTTTGATTAATTACTAGAAAATTATTTGAACGACAGTAATTAGACCTATTAGGATATAGGGAGTTGATCTTTTGGGCTCCACTAAATCATCCAATTCGTCTTGTATCCAATCATTACAATCCAAACTTCTTTGAAATATTCTCAGTACTCCTTACTTTGTCACAAACAAACTTATCCACAAAGATCTTCATGTATCATATGCTGTTGATTACGCCCAAACCAGATACATATTCTTCAAAGTAAACTTCATAACCATGCAAATCCACTAGTATCTCAACTTGCTTCACAGTGTAATCAGGTATCTGAAAAGATGACCTTGACACCTTCTGATATAGATCTTTTATTGAAGTGCTACCGGTGGTTAGTTGCTTAGCAAGGAATTGACATCTTGAACATTATCTTAATATTAACTAGATTTATTTTTATTGCATATAGTTTTAAATTTTGAGAAATAGTTTTTAAAAAAATTATATAGGACACTATGCCGGCTACTAAAAATAACCATGAAAAGCAATAGGAAATAAGTTCGTGACCAGTTTCCTTCAAGGAATAAAAAATCCAATCTGGCCTTCCTGAACAATTTAAGCTTCTGTCACATGGTGTCCTTTACCTCGGGTAATCAACAAATTTACGAAGTAATTCTAGGCAACCATCTTGAGTTGGCATCAGAACTTGTTGTATTCACACAGCAAGTTTTATAATAGGCTGCATAACGGATTCTATTAAGATACAGCATATTTGTGGTTTTTATTCAAATCAATTTACATCTGCTTCTTTAATCAGTTTCGTAACTTCCATTGAATAATACAATAATGAAGATTTATATAAAGATTAAAAAATAGCTAAATGAATATATTTTATATTAATACATGTAAGATTAAATATATTACTGTTTTAATTTATCAAGTTTTACTGTTATTGATGCTTTAAGTTCTTTAAGGAGAAGTTAAACGCTTACGTTAATAGCAGACCGCCAATTTTTTTGGAAATAAACAATTCCGTAGAATATCTGATCCAAAAAAAGGATGATGGAGAATTATGAAGGGTTCACAATGCAAAATCGTGGGACACTTATCCAGTAATTGAATTGTCCGTAAAACTTAATGTAGGTTTATTTTTTTTAAATAAAATTTTTTTTTCGTTATCAATTTATTGAAATTTACAACTGTTCAAATATATACATCAAGTAAATGTGTTAATAACGATTACAATAACATGTCAAAACTTGAAAAGAACTACTCATCAGTAGCACTTCAATAACAATTCTACACTAAAAGATCTCTCAGCCATCTTCTTTTCAGACGCCTCGGAGGATTATCGGGAATGGAGTGGGAAGCAAGTTGAGAAACTAGCGGATTTGAGTGGTTAGGGAGGTTACTATGAAAGGATTTGATTTGGAATAAATCAGCAACATATGGAACATGAAGATCTTTATGGATAAGTTTATTGGTGACAAAGTAAGGAGCGTTGAGAATTTTTCGAAGGATTTTGGATTGTAAGCATTGGATACGAGATGAATTGGATGGTTTAGTGGAGCCCCGAAGCTCAAAAAATTGAAATATAAAATAAATAATTATTGATCAAAATACGCTGGCTCCCGTGAATAGAATTTTTAATCCTTTAGGGAGAAGAATTGATGTATAAAAATTATATAATTTAGGTATCACAAATCTCGCCAGAGTTATCTATAGGCTCCTTGAAACCGAAATTATTTCAACGGTTCTCGACACTGGTTCATTTCTCAAGAATCGATATTTGAAATCGACACAATATCCGAAAAAAAAAATGTTTCGTTATTATTTACAACTCTTATTTCCAAAATGTAGGTTGTTGGGAGGAATCAGTAAAAAAATAAGTAATGTTTGGGATTAAAAAAACGTATTTTATTTTGCCAACGTTTCGGACATTCTTTGATAGTCATTATCAGGGAAGTTGGAAAAATTAAAATAAACAAATAGGTTATAGGACTTATAACCTGTCCTAACATATATTTGATGTATATATGTATAACATATATTTGATCCTAATATAGGACTTATATTATATCGTCATAGCACTCTTTTATGAAGAAAACTGAGGCAAGCTATAAAACGTTTTTAATATTATACAGGAAAAAATACAAAAACTTTTGTTTTATAGCTTGCCTCAGTTTTCTTCTTGACTGTGTTTTGTTAGGCTAAACCGGACAGTTATTGAAACCTCAGATAATTCTTGACACCAATTTAGAAATTAGAAAAATAAATAAATAAAATTACATTTAAATCCTACAATTCAGCTGTGAACAGGCCTTCGATCGGGTATGGCATCCAGGTCTGCTTTATAAACTTCGCCAATTCCTTCCATCTACAGATTTCCTCATCCCCCGTTCCTACTTTTCTGATAGAGTATTTAAAATTAACCACAATTCTACATACTCAACCTTCTTTCATCAGACCGCTGGTATTCCTCAAGGTAGTATCCTGGGTCCCATTCTTTATACCGTTTATACAGTTGATATTCCAACTCATGCTAATACTATCCTCACAACCTTTGCTGATGACACCAGCGTGTTATCTGTCAATAATGATCCATTTTCGGCATCCCAGACACTCCAGTCACATATTACTTCCCTCGAAGAATGGTGTCATAACTGGAGAGTCAAGATAAATCCTAGCAAATCCCATCAATTAATCTTTACCCTCCGTCGAAAACCTACCTCATCCTGTCCTCCAGTATCCTTTAATGGTGTACTGCTAATTAATGTGGAACAAATACGATACCTTGGATTTCATCTGGACAAGAGACTTACCTGGAACCCTCATATAAGATTGAAAAGACAAGAAGCTGCACGTAGATTTCGACTGCTACAATACTTACTTGACAAACGTTCAAATCTCCCGATTCACTTTAAGAAACTTGTCTATATGACGATTATCAGACCTATTTGGACTTAGGTATAAAATTGTGGGGATCCACCAAACCATCGATTTCTTCCCGCATCCAATCACTCCAACCCAAAATCCTTCGAAAAATCTTTAATGCTCCTTACTTTGCCCCAAATGAATTAATTAATTAATATCACATATGTCGCCGATTTAGCACGAACCAGATACCTCTCCTTTCATAATAAACTTAACACTCATCCAAAATCCACTTGTTGCACAGCTAGCTTCCCATTCCATTCCTGGCAATCCTCCGAGGCGTCTGAAAAGAAGATGGCCTCGTGATCTTCTTTTGTAAATATTTATTAGAGTACTACCAATGGGTAGTTCCTCTACAAATTTTATTCATGTCATTATATCTCATATATACCGCATATTTACTAGATGTGTTTTCAAATACAGTTGTAAAGGGGGTAGCGGGATAAGATAGGTCTGGCGGCCCCCACGAATGTTATTCAAGCGACCCTAAAACCTTGAAGAGGGCCAAAAAAAAAAGATTTTTTGAGATTTTTTCCGATCCCCATCCCCCCCTGAAATCCCACAAGGGGTAAAAACGTGCTTTTTGATATTTGAATTTTTTTCGAGAGTTCAAATTAATTTTTAAGCGGTTCCAACGCAAGTAAAATATTGTTTGGGATGTGTAGATGTTCCCTGATTTTTTTCAGATTTTATTATTGAATGAAACACAGCTTAATATCCAAACAAAAGGTAAATAATCGGGATTTCACAGTAAAAACTCTATGTATCTAGGTGCAGACTAAATGAAAAAAATAGCATTGAACGGCCTAAATAGCATTGAAAGATTCACCTAAATAGCCTACAGAATAAGTCAATATTTAATTAAATATATGAAAAATAGTTCAAGTAGGGTTTTTCGAGATATCTGATCACGAATTTGATGTCAAAAATATATTTTGACAATTGACAGCTGTCAAAAAAGCTGTCATCAAGTGATAAAATTGTTATATTTCTAATTTTTGATAAATAATCAACAAAAATGCTTTATTTATGACTAGACGAGTTGAACGATGACATTTTCCGCACAGAACGTTTCCTACATCTACTTCTTTGTCCAGTACCACCGATAACGAGTTGGCTTCTTCTGAAGTAATGACTTTTTTCTGCCCGGTGTCATATCTTAACAGAAGATTGCATTTCACGCATCTTTCATCATGTTCATGTTTTCGTTTTTTTTGGAGGCATTTCGGTGTAAGCTGAAAAAATTATCAAATTAACGTTCTCGAAAAAGTCAAACTAAAAAAATGTAATATGACGCTTCACAATACTAGACATTTTAATTCTAAATAAATTCAACCGGGCAACGTAAATATATTATGAAAAAGGTACTTTCGGTTCTGTTAACTCGTGTTTACTTGAAAACGTGAAATAAACGCGGCTGTAAAGGCGTGACTATCAAGGGGAGGACACACTCAGTCTCTCACGGATCTTGTTGCCAATTTTTTTGGAGGTTCCTGGTCAAAAAATATTAGGCATGAATTTTGCCTTTCCGACCAATGGGCCCTATAAGCCGAGAAAAAAAATAAAATAGTATTAAACTAATTTATTTTTTAACTCGAGTTTTAAAAATGATATCGACATGATTCTAGCACCAAGATTTTTAGTTTTGATTGCGAATTTAAGAAAAAATATAGTCGCACCATAGGTTTTATTTTAGGTTAACTAAATTCTAAAAAAATGATTAGTCTTTCAAGCAAACTACCTCTATAGATTTTTTTCACACAAAAATTAACGTCAGATTCTAATTCAGTACCCTCAAAAACATTAAAAAACGCTTATTCAACAAAATCAAAAAATATCATTTTTTTCATCCTCTTCCAGGAAAATGAAATTTTTAAACCGATTATTGGTTACATACCTTTAAATCGCCATTACTTTGTCACGCTATACACTGGTTGGTATCGCTGGAAAGAGGAGAGTCTCAGCTTTCTTTTGATGTATAAAAATGTAAAATTCGATGAACAAAAACCTATTAAAAAAAATGGAAAATCCGAAAAACATTTTGATTTTTAACTTGAGTTTGAAACCAAATAGGATGATGAAACCAAATACATTTCAAGCGTACTACCACCCTATATTTTGTGTAAAAAAATAAAGTTGATACGTTAAATCGTCTAAGCGTAATTTATGTTTTTATCAATTTAAACAAAAGTTGCCTACCAGTCAGGCAGATTTTGAAGCTTACAAATTTTTATTTTTCTATTTGGATGAAATTTCGTATTTAAGGGTTCTTTTGAATGCTGAATTCGAATCCGATGTCGGTTCTTGTGAAAAAAATATATTTAACGTACTTCACTTGAAAACTTTTAGCGTTTACACTGTACAAAGTGATAGAAAAATTTTTTGGCCCCAGAATTCCATTTCAACATCCTCAAAACTCAGGAAACGTATGTATATATATATACCAATAAAACAAATATAAATATATATACTAATTAGGATAAATAATTTGTTACTTTAATTATTATTAGAGTAATTATAATTATTAACTATTTATTGTAATAATAATTTCTTACAACTTAATATTTACATAATATACAGACAGAACCACATATTAGATTTGGTTGTTAAGTATTTACAATTTTTATTTTATTCTTCAAACCGAGAACACATCTCTAATCCGTTTACTGGGTTGTTCTAATAACTGAAGCTTATTACCTTACAATTTCATTTTGGTATATATAGATACCAATAAAACAAATATATAATAAATAATACTAATTAGGAGAGAATATAATTTATTATACTTTAATATTTACATAATATACAAACGTATATTATAACTTTATTGTAAGCACAATTTTGACAAAAACTACAACTTAGATTATTGAAGATATATGTTTGAAAAACTTTCTTGTCTTTTTACTTAAACGTACAGAATAATTTTTTCAGCTTACACCGAAATGCCTCCAAAAAAAACGAAAACATGAACATGATGAAAGATGCGTGAAATGCAATGTACTGTGAAGATATGACACCGGGCAGAAAAAAGTCATTACTTCAGAAGAAGCCAACTCGTTATCGGTGGTACTGGACAAAGAAGTAGATGTAGGAAACGTTCTGTGCGGAAAATGTCGTCGTTCAACTCGTCTAGTCATAAATAAAGCATTTTTGTTGATTATTTATTAAAAATTAGAAATATAACAATTTTATCACTTGTTGACAGCTTTTTTGACAGCTGTCAATTGTCAAAATATATTTTTGACATCAAATTCGTGATCAGATATCTCGAAAAACCCTACTTGAACTATTTTTCATATATTTAATTAAATATTGACTTATTCTGTAGGCCTAAATTGCATAATTTAAAATTTACGTTTTACTCAAATCGATTTGTCGCGGACTACAAGCAACCAAATTCCAGTTTATCGGCGCCATATTGAAGAGGAAGGGTGAATCTTTCAATGCTATTTAGGCCGTTCTTTTTCATTTAGTCTGCACCTTGATACATAGAGTTTTTACTGTGAAATCCCGATTGTTTACGTTTTGTTTGGATATTAAGCTGTGTTTCATTTAATAATAAAATCTGAAAAAATTCAGGGAACATCTACACATCCCAAACAATATTTTACTTGCGTTGGAACCGCTTAAAAATTAATTTGAACTCTCGAAAAAAATTCAAATATCAGAAAGCACGTTTTTTCCCCTTGTGGGATTTCAGGGGGGATGGGGGTCGGAAAAAATCTCAAAAAATCTTTTTTTTTTGGTCCTCTTCAAGGTTTTGGGGTCGCTTGAATAAAATCCGTGGGGGCCGCCAGACCTATCTTATCCCGCTACCCCCTTTCTATTAATAAAATAATAAAAAAAAAACAAAAAAAACAATTCAGCTATGTTAAGTTGAGAAATTTCAATTCTGTCCATATTTTAAAAGATATTCTTGGTGTGTCAATAACTGATTTTACGTTACAATTAGGATTGATGAATTGATTGCCACTTCTATTGGAATACTAGCTTCGAATGATAAACATTCATCTTCAGACCAAATTTTCAACATATCAGCACTATGTTACAAGGATTATATATACTAAAGTTTACGAAAATGTAAGACAAGAAATCAAATATTAGTACTCACCTGAGGAGATCTAGCAGATATCTGAAATATATCCATCGTGGAAGGGAGAAAATTGGTTAATTATTCTGATCATATACTAGTTCTTCCACCCAACTACAGTATTCAGTCAAAGGTTTTAGTTCAAATTGCAATATTTGTGCTTCCTTAAATGAAATAATCATTTATTTTTAATATTTATATTCTTAAAAAAAACAAAAACAATATGGATTATTTTTTGTAAATTTTTGAAGCTGCAATTGAGCTATATTTTGTATTTTGTGGACAATGAACGTCATTTGCTGCTAAGTAATTTATTTATTGTTATAAGAACATTTGGTATGTTTTTTTTAGATCTCATATCAATTATTTTAAATCGATAATAGCAGCTTATTTTTAACCCGTATCAAGAATCGAGAATCGATTTTACGGAATCGGTACCAAGATTCGAGAATCGAAAAATTTTGGTATTATATTTGATATATCTCTATTTGATCGGCCCTAACAAGGAAGAGTCCATCTTTACGTAATGCATCCAGAGACATAAAACCAGTCCTATAATTAAGCACTTAAGAAAGTAACAGAAAAAAAAAAAAATGAAAATGAAAATTCCCAACGGACGAAGCGGAAGAGAATGTAGAACCCAAAGTGGGGGCGCGCTACCCTCCAGTCGCCGCTAAACCGCCGTACGATACGTTCTCTCCGAATATGTGCCTGTAGCTGTCCGCTATATATCAGGACTGACCAGTTATTGGTATGTACTTATATATTTATATTATTTTCTATAATATACATATATTTATATATTAAAATATTTAAAAAAAAAAAAATTAAATTTAAAAAAAAATTGTCAAAATATTATTACCAAACATTAAAACTATATCGATTTTTTATGATCGATAAAAACTTCGTTAAATTTTTTTTTTTTAACTTTTAAAGCTTTTGAATGGTTTACTGATTTGGTCACGGTCACATACTTTTAATATCATTACGTATATTACATATCTTAATAATAACTAATAATATATATTAAATTCTATTACAACGAAATTTTAATATGAAAATTGTTATTTAAACAGATAAAACTCTAACAAAAAATAATAAATAAAGTGGAAAAAATTAAATAAAATCCAAAGAGTATAATAGTCCATGATTTAATTTTGCATCGTTACGAAGATGTCCTTCCACCTCCTCAGACCTTGAAAAATACACTTAAAATACGTAAAAATACATTATATTTATTTTAATATGCATATTTATAATTTGAAATACTATTAAAAAAAAAGTTACAGATTGTCAAAAACATTAATTTCAAATATTTAAAAATTCTCATTTATTTAGAGAAATCTTCGTTGTGATAAATTTAAAGTTTTTTTAGCAAAGTTAAAATTTTAATTTTAGTATAGATTTTTATTTTATTTTATTGTGAATTAATGACAACAATATCATGGATTATCATATATATTTAAATGATATGTATAAATATATTTATGAATGATTAATTTATTAAAATAATGAATAATTTATTTTAAAAAATAGAATTATTATGGTTTCTTTATTACTTTTTCTTTTATTAGCCTTGGTTACATATTTTTCGAACAAAATTCCAGCAGAAATTAGTAGCTACTTAAATCAGAGAGACGTTCGTTGGTCAAACAAGACACCCTTTTCGAATAAACAGTTTTCTTTAAATTTTTCAAATAACAATTTATTGCTTTTTTTGTTTTTGTATTTATATTTATTTTTTTATTTTTTGTATACCCAAACACTTCGTCTTATAATCAGGCTTGAAAAAGACAAATATATTGTAATATTTATTGAACTTTACAATTACTATTAAAATAAGTGAATGTGAGAAGAATATTCATTGGTACATATTATTATACTCCAAAAACGTTCTATGCTATAAGATTTCGAAGCAATATTACTTTACTTCGGTAGATTATCTAGAATTGAGTAATGAGTTGAGATACTAGTGGTTTTGAATATGGATTAAGTTTATTATGAAAGGAAGGGGTCAGGTTCAGACCAATTAAAAGCATCATACTATACAAATATAATCATGTAATTATTCTTTGCATTAAGAATAAATAAGGTTATTGAAAAACATTATTGACCACGCTATTGCTAATTATTATTAGTGTTTAGTGACGCTACATCCCAAGTTTAGAATTGGCCAACATCAACATAGAACGTCAGTTCTTCAGATCCAGAGAGGCTGCTTTCCGATGCTGGATCTCAAGTAGAATTCTGGAACCAGCATTCACTGGAACGTCCCATCTTTGGTCGAAAAAATTTTCTGCCTCGATAGACCGTTCACTAAATAACTTGTGGTTTCTTCCGGATTCGTCCTTATCGCGTGACCGATTCACCGTATTTTGGTTATTTTAATGATTTGCTCTATATTTATATCCATCATCATTTGTACTACTGAATGTATTCTTCTGAGATTTTTTTTAATCTAAGATGTGACAATTGCTTTTGTCATTGTCCATATCTCTGAGCTGTGGTAAGGACTGGACTTATCAATGCCTTATATATTCTGATCTCTACTTCCTTTAGGAGGCCCCTGTTTGCTTATAATATGCTTCTATGTATTTCTTTATTAATCATATTTGCGAAGATAATTTTTTTGGTTTTGAGGCCATAACTATTTAACGTTTGTCTAGCAAATGCTAAATATTTGATATTTAAAAAATAAACATAGATATGAGTGATAGAGTAATTTTATGGTCATTCGTCATAACTAGTCAAATCGACTTCTCCTCAAATCGCGTTATGTTGATCATTCTTAAACTTTTGGGCTTTTACACTATTGGTATATGTTTATAATTCTATATCCCAGCAGTTTTCATTATAGTCACCAACTCTTACCGATAATCTGACACTCTAAGAGCTGAAAAATAATCAACTTAACGCAATTTGAGGAGTAATCGACTTGACTAATTATGGACAGTGACCAGAGAATTACGCTATCACTAATTTCTATGTTGAATTTTTAAATATCAAATATGTTATTGAATTTCAATCAATATATTACAAACGTAAATAAACAAACTACAAGCGTCCAGCAAGCAGGGTCGTTTAGACAGCCGGGTTGCCTTGATCTATAAACTTTTAATAGCACCATCTTGTATAAATTTTTTTAAAAATTCTCAATTTCTCCCTGATTGTGAAAAACAACAGAATCATGAATATGTAAATGTATAATCCACAGCTTCTGATAAGGAAGCTCTGGTCACATTTTCAATTCCAGCAACACCAAAAGAGCTTGAAAAAAAAAAAACCGCCGCAACACAAAAAAAAGTAAGCAAAACATTGTTTAGCTTGAAGTATAGTAGTTAAGGAATGATAACTGTGGATCCCAATTTTATTGAACGATTCTTCCTATAATTGTAGTATGAATATTCCCGAATATTTTCTTAAGGGTGTCAATAACTGTCTGGTTTACCCAAGTTTCTAAATGGTAGGTTCTAGCGAAAAATGTTATGTGACAAAAATATCAAATATCTGATGAGGAAACTGTTGTCAAATTTTTCGATCCGAGCAACACTAGCACAGCTAGAGAGTGACAAAATGTTATATTTTTGAATGATAAAAAAAAAAGTTACACAGTTTGAGCGTGAAAAAAACGTTACACAAGAAAACTATACCCCGAACAAACAAAAGACATATCGATGTAAAAAAAAAAAGCTGATAAGTGCACAAATCATTTTTATTATAATAATAAATAAATTAAATATTTACAAACTAAACAGACTTTTAGATAAAGATTACAAGATTTTTTTAAGATTTCACACTGTAGCAACTTGAAGATGACCTAATCTGAACAGTCGTTAATAAGATACATAGTCACTCTACAATATTGCCTATTAGCAACTAAAAAATTTGGAAATATTGTTGCAAAACTTCAATTTCTTAAATAAACACGTTACAAAATAAAATTTAACCTAAAATATTCAAACCTGTTAAAAAACAAAAACAAAAATGACTACTTTCTCTCTTAGTATTTCATATCCCTACATGACTAGAAATTTCTTGTCGTATTCGATTACTTCAACATCTTCTTGGCGAGTGTTCAAAGCTTTCAATTACTTACAAGAGAATTCTTCACCCGACAATAATATGAAAAGTGAACTTACAGAATTCACTCTTAGGGTTGCACTAAACCATCCAATTCATCTTGTATCTATTCCTTAAGTTCAAAATCCTTCAAAAGATTCTCAATGTTCCTTATTATGTTACAAATAAACATAACTACACTGTTCTTAATGTGCTATATGTTGCTGATTTGGCCCAAACCAGATACCAATCCATCCATGATAATCTACATACACACGAATTCATTAGTATCCCAACTTGTTTCCCATTCGATACGAGGTACCTTCTAATATAAAACATTTTTAAAAGAACCTTTGTATTGTTGCTTATAAGTTATTGATATACAAATAATTCACAGTTCCGCGTATTTACATATTATTATTCTACAATTGTAAACACAAATTAAAATAAAATATAAAGTATTTCATCTCTGAATCCTGATATTCTCATTTTATGTAATAGCAATGAATAACACTTCAGTTTTAAATTAAGACTAAAACGAAAAGAAAACGCTCGTCGTTACAGACTACTTCAACATTTACTAGACAAACGTTCAAAGCTCCCAATTAATTACAAAAGACTTATTTACATCACTGTGATTAGACGTATTGGACGTACGGAGTTGATCTTTGGGGTTCCACTAAACCATCCAATCCAAAATCATTACGAAATTCCTCAATGCTCTTTATTTTGTCACCAATAAACTTATCCATTAAGATCTTAATGTTCCATATGATTTATCCGAAACCAGATACCTATCCTTTCATAGTAAGCTTCATAACCACTCAACTCTACTAATTTTTCAACTTGCTTCTCACACCATTCCCGATAATCCTCCGAGGCGTATATTCTAGGCCATATACTTTCTAGTGTAGAAATTTTATAGAAGTGCTACTGATGAGTAGTTATTTTTAAGTTTTGACATGTTATTGTTATCGTTATAAATACATTTACTTGATGTATATATTTTGTACAGTTGTAAATTTCAATAAATTAATATAAATAAAAAATAAATAGTTTTAAATTGATACATTTTAATGATAAATAGAAAATAAATTTGTTCCAAACAAAGAACCAGATTCTGCATCAGAACAACAACCCTTGCAAACACTTTCTTTATTTTCTGGGCAAACTGGATTTTCCTAAACAGGTTTGTCCACAATTTTCTATTTTTTTGTTTTTATGTGCACGTTAGTATTCTTACGTGTAGGTAGTTTAATTTTTATTTTTCTAAACTTATCATATATCAGGTATAAAATTTTAATTGTCATATTAATTATTTTTTAAGTTTGTATCTACAGATATAAAAGCCCACTTGAAAGTATCTCTTGCATCTAGAAAAAGTGAAATTCAAACCACATGTTTTTGGTAGACCTAAAATTAAAGACGCTATCTACATTATGTAGATTTTTACTGAATTTTTCTTATCACAACAGTTGTTAATTGATAACTACATCTAATTATTATTTTAACCCAGTATTTGAGGTGTATTTGCTTCGATGACAAAGTTACTAAATAAATACACAAATAAACAAAACAATAACGACAGAAAACAGCTGTTAATTTGTAACCATGGTACCTTAACCTCATGGTACCTTAACCAATGGGTGACTTTAATTTTTATTGCTATTTGGTCATGATTAGTGTTATTTTGGAAACTTAAACATTCAAGGCCTATTTACTCAATGTTAGATATATTAATGAATTATTATTGAAAATTTTATTTTACCTTTTACTTTATAGCTTTTAACTTTTATTATACCTTCTATTTTAACTTTTATTTTTCGATTGACCTGAAGCCTATAGGCTATAAAAAAACTTTATTAACTCTAATTGATATAAATATACACGTATTTAAAATACATTTGTGGGATGCACTTTTTTATATGTACACAATATATTTATTTAATAAAGCTATTTAATAAACTTTTTTAAATTTAATTTTTGTTAATTTAAGGTCATATGTGCCGAAACCTAGATTAGTATGTGTATATGTTTTCTTAATCTAATAATTTTCTTGTTAACATTTACAACTATCCAATAACACCTATATCTGGGATTGTGAATTTATTGAGACGCCAAAGACTTATGGAGCAACTATCCAATGTTAGCACTCAATAAATGTTCTATATTTAGGTCCCTAGTCCACCTTCTTCTCAGATGCAGAAGAAAGTTGAGAGACTATTGGATTCGAGCTGGTATGTAGCTTATCATGGAATGATAGATTTCACGTTTGAGCTAAATCAGCAACATAGGAGACATTAAAATGTTTATTGATAAGTTTATTGGGGGTTAAGAAAGGAGCATTGAGGATTTTTCGAAGGATTTTGGATTGTAAGGATTGGATACGAGGTAAATTAATGGTTTAGTGGAGACAGAAAGCTATCTCCTTATGTCCAAATAAGTCTAATTACTGTCATATAAATGTATTTTGTAAGTAATTGGAAGCTTCAAAAGTTTTTTTTTAGAAAATTTTAAAGTATTCGAAAACAACGAGCATTTTCTTGTTCTTTTATTCTTGAATATGGATTCCCAGTAAAACATTTGTTCAAATGGAGTCCTGAGTAGTAAACCTGTTCAACAGGGAATGTTTGAATATTGATAAAAGAAAAATTATTATTAAATAAAAAGTAGAACAATATTTTTAAACAAATATCCTTGAAAGACCTTGCTAAAAAAGCAAAACAAGCTTTCTAAATAATTTTGCCTTTAAGTGATACCTAGATATCCTTCACACTCCAATGGGAATAACCAGTCCATAGATTTCAGAGCACGGAACTCGTGAATGGGACAAAAAAAAAGAAGTTAATTTTTTTATTTTATTTTATCCTTGTAAATTTTTCTCAGTGAAATTGTTGATTTCATCAAGTATTTTATTTATTTTTAAAATATTTATTTTAAGCTCGTGCATCCAAATAGTATATTTTTACATGGAACTTTAAATTCATTAAATTATTTAGATTCATTTTTGTATATTTATATATCATTATTAATAACCAAATCAAACTTTCACTATTCATTAACTATTCAAACTTTATAAATAAGTGATTAATTAATTAGAACAAATCAGGTTTTGTGCTTTTTTATATTTTTTTTATTTGTTTATAACTTTCATATTTTATTCACTGCTTTTGAAAGCAATATATTTAAACCCAAATCGAAATTTTGTTTATGTTGACTATATCAGCATTCTAAATGACCATGAAAGCAAGTTATTCAGACCAACTGGATGTTTCAGCAGAAAAAACATTCCAGTTTTTTTAAAGTTCTCATAATTATATACGAAGATGAAATATTAAATATCTTTTCTTTTTTTAGCTATTTATTGAAATATATAAATGTATACAACTTAAGTCCTTATTCAAATCTTCTTTATATATTCGGAGTCAATATTAATGTATTCGTATAGGTTAATTGTTAATAATAATTTAAATTCACTCTTATCATTCACAGCTGTTAATTGGGCCTTCTAATGGGCATTCTGGGTAAGGTCGTATTGCATCCTGGGTAACTTAAGAAAAACAGTCATGAATGAAGTGGTTTTCTTTAAATATGATATTCATACTTTGAGATAAATGTACCAATGTTCCTTTAATCTCTGATTTTTCAGGTTTTTGAGTATATTTATCTTCAGGGTCTTAGCACTTTAGTTTGTTGCGACATGTTGCGCGAAGCGAAAATTTAGAATTGGCTCGATCAGTCCTAAAGCAGATCTCTCAGCCATTTCTTTCAAAGACAATACAGGAGTGAGAGGAACGTCTGTCAATATGGAAGGATCACCGCCTAGCCTGCGGAATTCTGGTTGATTTGACACTAGCAGATCTGCAATGTTAGGTTAGATACATAAAAAGGAGAGTTGGCTTACTATCAAAGCATCATGCATTTTGTATACGTCAATTTTAGCCCTAATCAAGATAGATACTTAATCCTAAGTATGTCATAATTTTCTGTACATTTTTTATGAAATGTCTGTCATATAATTGAGAATTAGAGTTCATAAACTGTCATTTGTAGTTTAATGTCCTCTATGCATAATAGTGGGCCTACTTTTGATCGTAGCGCAAATGTGTTTTGTAATTGGCTGCAATTTTTAATTACTTAAATTCCTTATTACATTGCGCATTTTCCATACACTCGTTTTTTTTTTTTTTTAATTTATTTGTTTAAAATCGCTATGCTACTTTTTTTTTTTTTTTTTTTTTTTTTTTTTCCGAATTTACTGTTTTATAGAATAAGTATTATCAGCTGCCTCACTTAATAGTCCAGTCAATAAATATATTGTAGAGCGCATGAAATATGCGATTGTTTTTTATATCAAGGATTCGTTAGGAGTAGTTAAAAGATAAATATGCTATAAGTCCCCGCCTCTTGGGGGTGAGCGGTAACGGTGGGGAAGAGGGGAAAAGGTCCCATTTTTGGTATTTTCGATTATATCTCGAAAACGGTGGACTCTAAAAAAATATATTACAAATAAAAATTAAAGCTAAATCAATTTCTTGTAAAATGGTTTGTTGCATATTTGTCGAACTTTCAACCGTTTTCAAGATATTCGTTCTAATTCGATAATTTTCACCTCACTTTTTGTCAAACATTTGCTTCTAGCGTCTTCCACGAATGTTTCTCAGAAAAAATATCGGATTCAAAGTTGTAGAACATGAAATTTCCGTTAATTTCATATATACATTTCTGGAACTTAACACAAATTTTTGACAAAAGGTGAGGTCAAAATTTAATTTTAAAAAAAAAATTATTGATTTTCAATAAATAATATCTGGAAAACCGTTGAAATTTTGACTAATATGTGAATACACAATTTAATAGGAAATTTAATTAGCTTTAATTTTGATTTGTAGCATATTTTTCTAGAGTCCACTGTCGAGATATAATCAAAATACCCAAAAATGGGACCTTCTCCCCTCAAACTCACCCATAGGGGCGGGGTGTTTTATTATATTTACCTTCTAACTACTCCTAACGAATCACATATATCATGCACTCTACACGCCTCATTTCAGCACTCATTAACCGGACTATAAAGGGAAATAAATAATATAGATGACTAGAAATCCATTCATAAAGTCCAATGAAAATAGATAAAAGAAAATGCCCTACTAAAAACTGTACAAAGTGGACTTATCCACATTTTCACGACAGCCAGGGATATAGTTTCTAATTATAATTTTCTCTCTCTTTTTCGATTTCGGCCATCTTTGGACCACGTTCAACAAATCACTCCTTGATACTCCTTCCCTTCTTCTTCTTCTCCTCCCAATACTTCCTCATCATTTCCGAATGGTGCTTCCTCCGTTCCTCCGACCACTTGCGATTCTCACCTCTCTCCCTCCTTTCCTCTGGGAGTGACTGAATTTCTTTAATTGCTTTTCTAAATAATTTTCTATTCGAAATTAATTGTTGGGTGATGTTGAGTGAAGACAGATCCCTTCTTATCTCCTGTATCCATTTGTTGAACGTTTTCTCTCTTCGGTTGCTGTGTTCAAAAATTTTCTTTGTCAATCTTTTCTCATCCATTCTTGTTAGGTGTCCATAGAAGGTCAGTCTTCTTTTTCTCATTGCGACACTCAATTTCTCTATCATTTCATAGATTTCTACATTGCTCTTCAGCCTGTATCCTTCTTCAGTTTTTCTTGGTCCCAAAATCTTCCTCAAAATTATAATTTTAATATTACTAATTAACTAGTTTTAGAGGGAATTTTTTTATTAGACCTTACTTAAGTAAATTTAATGGATAAAGGAATCGACTTTTATTTTATTTTAACTGATCCAAATCCCTTTATGTTGTAATCCTCCAACTCCAAAAATAGGAGAGAGACAGCCCAAATTTGACTGGACATAATCCCAATCCGAACTGTCAGTATTTCGTCACCGAGGTGTTGAAACATAGAGAAAGGGATACCACTGTTCCAATTGACCGACATTCTAATTTTCGTGTTCTTACGAGCACACTAAGATATTTGTTAGGCCAATTAGAGTTTCAATTACTATGTGATCGTTTTTATAAAAGCAGCGATTTGTAAAAGATATTGGTATGTTAATTGATTTATTTAATATACTTTTTTTTTTTTTTTTTTTTTTTTTTTTACTATAACAACATGAAGGTTGAAAGTAATTGAAGTTCTGTAAACCAGTTCAAGTACCTACTTAGGAAGCCTGGTTACAACAGACAATAAAATTGAAAGCGAAATACAACCCAGAATAGAAGAAGGAAACAGGTGCTATTTCTCTATTCAAAAATTGTTCAACTTTGGATCTTCATCTAAAAGAATGAAAATTTACATTTACGAAACCATAGTAAGACCAGTGGTAATGTATGGATGTGAAACTTGGTCCTTAACAAAGAATCAGAAAAGATGCTCAACTCCTGAGAAAAGGAGGTGTAGAGAATATGGGGTAGAGTTTCGGAGAACGGTATTTGGAGGAGAAGAAAGAAAAAAGATATTATGAACCTATATGACCTAGATGGTCAAGGATGCAGTCAGGATACAGAAAAAAAAAAATAAGTCCTTGTAAAATAATTAAATGGTGTATCGACGTTTCGACCTGTCTTGCCGAACCGAACCAGTTGGGAGAGGAGACAATCGATGATTTTTTTTTTTCTTGCACTTGACTGCATTCCTGATTATCTTCTTTTTATATAATCCCATTATAGTTTGTTTTTACATGAACTTATGTTGAGGCACACGTAACAGCACAGAAGAATTGATACAATCAGGATCTAATAAATTACTTGCTAATTATATCAGTTTTTTGTATATTCGAAGAATAGTTTCTAATGTTAAGCATTTATAACTAGTTCTAAGGAAGGTATGGTTCACTTTGAATCATCAGCTATAAAAAGATGATGGATATTAATGGAAGTTGCGATTCCTGATTGAAGTTATGCTTCAGCCAGATAGAGGTAGGCTTTAGAGAGAAAAACTTTCAAGGAGCGATTTAAAATTCGAAATCAGGGTCTTCGATAGGACATCACGACTTAAAAAGCTGAGATGTTCCGATCGATCAAAACATAATCGATTTTTAAGCCGTACAGAGAAAATAGAGCCGTGAACTCAATTTCTCCCTGATTTGGAAACAACAATAAATCTTAGATGTTTTCGTTATTTTCGATCTGAGCAGCACTAACACCAGAACGTCAAAAAACGCCAACACTTAAAAAATTTAAATTTGACTTTTTTCATCAAACCAATATAAATCCTAGGCCCTAAGAAAAATAATATTTATAAAATTTATAATCAGGAAACTTTCGTAAAATTTTCGATCCGAGCTACACAAACAGAGCTGTGTCAAAATGTTACATTTTTAAGTATGAAAAAAACATTACTCATTATGAGGGACAAAAACAAATTAGATCAAGAAAACTATAGAGCTCAAGCCAAAATACAAATCCATGCCAATAAGCTTGTATCACTGTAATGGATTGAAAAAATAAATATTTAGACGTTTAAATTAAAGTTAAACACTTGTTTATTTTGGAATATAAACAAAAAATATGTAAAATATTAAATTATAAGACTTTCTAATGAAATGAAAGCTCATTAAATAAAATATTCGATAAACGAGTGGTGACGAAAAAACTGGATGTGGTGATAACATTTCTTCGAGGGGTAGATATCTTAAAGTATATTAAAGGCAGCCTTTCTTCGAAAGGTCGGAAGTCTCTTTCCATCTCCTATCGATTACTTTCGACTTTCTTGTTCTAAAGATCGTATTACGTCACGGATTGTTTTTTTATACTTCAAAATGATTTAATACAAATCATACAAAACTCATTTGTAACAAATATCATTAATAATAAATAACAAGAAAGTTTATTTTTTTTGTAACTACGATATCAAAACACTTCAATAAAGAAATACTCGTCAAAAATCAATGCAACTAGATGAGGTCACTTTGCAACATTGTAAATTGTAACATATATACTGAAGAAGTTATATGACATATGTCAATAAAATTACAATTAATTCCTTTGTTTTGTTCAAAACTACGTTGTCACCAAAGTACTTGTGCATAAGTATAGTTTTATTTCAGATAACATGTTTTAAACATTATTCAATTATTCTTCAAAGTAAAGTCCATTGTTTTCAACTACTTTCTCCCATCAATCTGCCAGTTATTGAATTGTATGCCAGTACCACTCCTTTACCTCAAAGAAATCCTTTTTTTATATCCTCGTAATTATCATAGATCAGATCTTTCGATATAAACAAACCTTAATCTTATGGCACAATATCCGGGCTATACGTAGGATAAGACAAATGGTTTACTCCTTGCAATTCCGATACTTCTCCTTGGTCAAAAAAGAGCTATGTGCAGAGGCATTATCGTGTTTCAAAACCGCTGGATTTTAAGAACAAGCCCAAAATGCAAAACTTCTTCGAATTTTTTTTTTTTTTTTTTTTTTTTTTTTTTTTTTTTTTTTATTTTATTTGTAAGCAGGGCCATGCCCTATACAAAGAAGTTCGGCTATATATTGTGTACAATGAAATAAGATACAAACATTAATACAACTACAAATATTATGCACATTATCATACTCATCTAATAATAATTCAAATAGTATACCAAAGCACTTTGAATAAACTAAGAATTAAATACAACTAATAAAAATTAAATAAATATTTTTCTATCTAAATAATAAAAAATACTTAATAAAATAATTAACACTTTTTTTTATGTCCTTTATAAACCTTTAAACTTTATCAAAGATCATATTAAACTACTACTTTCAAGTATATATAAATATATGTCATATCTCAGGCAAATAGGTATATACATGATACTGATATTTTACAGTTAAATCTACTATATCTCAGTAAAAAAATTTCTGATTTTAATTATATTTAAAATAAAATATGCCAGTTTTTTTGCTTCTATTGTATTTTGTGGATTAAGTATTTGAAAACTGTCATTTGAATCAATGCTAGGGTAATAAGTGTTACGCAGGCCATTATAAATTGGGCAAGTGTAAAGAATATGTCCGAGGTCTTCATTAGTTTTCATATTACAAACCATACAGATTCTTCGAAGTTCCACTATATAAAATCGGTAGTCCAATAAGGGGTGCAGTCTGGAGAGGATATGTCAATGGATTGATTGGTTTGGTCATTGAAGAGATTAGATAAGATTAAAAATTAGAAACGAATAGAACCGAAACAATAGAAGAAGTTTTTCGAATCTATCGCACTACCCAATAAAATAAAATCTATAAAAACAAAACACGTATTCACATAAAATTACGTACTTCACTTGAAAATTTACGTACACATTAATATAAATGAATTTATTTTTAAATTTAGAAACCTAATGAACAACCTTCAAACTACTTTTCATGTAATCTACAAATTATGAGGTTAGTCGAAGGTATACTGTAATATACATCATAATATTTCTCCCCACCGAAGATAGGCATAAAACAAAACATGATATAACTATTTCATTTTTTACCATTTTTCATTAGTAAAATAAATTAAAAATCAAAGGAAAATGAAAATGTATATTAAAAAGATACAAAAAAAAAAAACAAACAAAAACAAGAAATGTAACAATAAATCAACCTGAATTCCCATGAAATATTCCAGTAACTACTAATTGTTCACAGCTGTCAGCCATTTCCGAAGAAAGCGCCTGTGAAAACGGCCTATGATAGATTTGCCACGGCCACTTATATCGCAGCTGTTTCGTTTTATTCAAATATGCGAGCAAATAGTTGATAGTTGTATAAGGGCTTTAAAACACATTTTAAAGAGTTGCATAAAAACTTTCATATTTTCACTATCAACAATAATTTATGTGTTGAGGAAGTGAGATGGACTTGGACCAATAGAAAAAAAAATCTTCCCACGCACTGATTCCTTCCTATTGTCAATATGTAAATCGATTAATTAGTCGTAGAAAGAAAGTAATTTTTTTTTTTTTTTTTTGGCAGATATGTTGCCTAGGTGCGTTAAATAAAAATAAATAAATAAATTGATATAATAATAAATATTAAAAAAAAAAACTATTACCAATTGCCATATTAGTTGAATTCCTTCCTAACATAATTTCTAATAGCGAGATTTAATATTGATGTTAGTGATAATAAAAAAAAATTAAATTAAATTTTGCTGTTTACTATGTCACAAATAAACTAATACATCATGACCTTAATGTATCAGAAGTTGCTGAGTTGGCACGAACCAGATATCTACCCTTTCGTGATATGCTACCTACACACACAAACACACTCAATATCTCAACTTGCTTTCTATTCCAATATCCAATGATCTTCCGAGGCCTCCAAAAGGAAACCCTAGGGATCTTTAAATACATTAAAGACTTAAATTTGGATCTTTGGGATTCGCCTTTCGCAGGATGGAGAAACATGGAAATAAAAAATATTTTTTAAAAATTGGATTGGGAAGATTCTCAGTCAAAATAGGAAAATCAGAGGAACTAAAAATACTTATTCCAATTTTTTTCAAGAATATGTAGGTGAGGGTCCCCTGAACAAGAAAAAATAAAGTCCCTCCAATTACCGGTGCCAATGGGGAGGATGGAGGGCTTTAAATGTTCAATTTTTCAGTTTTTTGCTTGTAACTTGAAAACGGTTTGTTGCATTAAAAAAAAGATATTATACAAAAAGTAAGCTTATTAAATTTTTTACAAGCTTCGTTATATACATTTTTTGGAAAAACTGGATCGTTTGTGCGTGCTACCGGCTCTTGTAGAGTTGCAATTTTCAAAAAAAAAAATTTTTTACTCATGTTTTTCGTATAATTTGGTGGTCTAGATCCTCACTCGTTCATTTTAGAGGTACATCGTCTAGTACAGAGTTCTAACGTATTAAATTCCCTACAAGAATATATATCATATGTTAATTGATATTTAATACGTCGCATCTTATAGCACTTTTAATATTTCAACAAAATTCTTGATTTGTGTTTGAAGTGTTTGAGCGCGTCAGTTTTGAAAACGCACCCGATTACCTCATTTTCTGCTAAGGCTTATGACCTACTGAGTGTAATTTAGCTGTTGTATAAATTCCAGCTGTTTATGTTTCCTTTGAAAGGAACATTAAAATTTAATTGGCAAATCAATATTTTTCAGTATTTTTGAAATATTAAAAGTACTATAAGTTGCGACGTATTTAATATAAATTAACATATGATACATATTCTTGTAAGGGATTAATTACTGTAGAAATCTATTCTAGACGATTTTCCTCTAAAATGAAACAGTGAGGATCTTGAAAAAAATATACGAAAAACAATTTTTTTTTTTTAATTACTACTTTTCCGGAGCCGTTAGCACGAAAACGATCCATTTAAAAATGTATATAACCAAGCTTGTAGTGACTTAATAAGCTTTTATTATATACTAAAAGCATTTTTCAATGCAACGCACCGTTTTCGTGCACTGTACACATATACATTAAGTAAATTTGTTAAAAACGCTTACAATAACATGTTAAAACTTGAAAATAACTACTCATTAGTAACACTTTAATAAAAATCTACACAAGAAAATCTCTAGGCCATCTTCTTTTCAGACGCCTCGGAGGATTATCGGGAATTGAGAGGGAAGAAAGTTGAGAAACTAGTCGATTTTAGTGGTTATGGAGCTTACTATGAAAGGATTGGTAACTGGTTTGGGCTAAATCAGCAACATATGGAACATTAAGATCTTTATGGATAAGTTTATTGGTGACAAAATAAGGAGCATTGAGGATCTTTCGAAGGATTTTGGATTGCAAGGATTGGATGGTTTAGTAGAGCCTCAAAGCTCAACTATTTTCGAATTTAAAATCGAAAAATGGGATATTTAAAGCCTCCCCCCCCCTCCCCATACCGGCACCGGAATTTAGATCTATTTCAGGAAACCATTCACTACACATTAATGAAAAAATCGGAACTAGTGTTTTTAGTTCTTCTGATTGCCTATTTTTGGTCTAGATTGACTGGACTAATAACAACATAGCTAGTTAAGTTGAAAAAACCGGTTTAACTTCAATAATGTCATGTTCATCCGTAACATCAGGATAACTGTAGAATATCCTCAGTATGGCGAAGATACGCTATCCTCCGGTTGATGGACAGAGAACAGAAGAGCGTGGAAGACAGGTCCTGGTCAGTAACTCCAGTAATGAAGGTTTCGTAAGGCAGAGGAGAGCTCCACCACTGGACCTGAGGGGCTGGGGAAAGTCCCCCTCTAGGCCTCTCGTTGCTAATTATAATAATTATCATTTCTTATATAATAATAGTCATAGTAATTATATAATGAAATATCTGCTTCTGTACTATATTCGGTTGTGTCTCTATCTGGCGTTTAGTGTTTTAACTAATATATCAATCAGTACATTATCCCTTAGGGTTGAGATGATCAAATGATTTCATAAACGGGCATATTCAATGATTTTCATAATCGAATTATCCTGTTTCGAGTGGTTGAGATGATAAATGATTTCATAATCGGGCATATTCAACGATTTTCATAATCGAATGATCCTGTGTCGAGTGGTTGAGATGATCAAATGATTTCATAATCGGGCATATTCAATGATTTTCATAATCGAATTATCCTGTTTCGAGTGGTTGAGATGATAAATGATTTCATAATCGGGCATATTCAACGATTTTCATAATCGAATGATCCTGTGTCGAGTGGTTGAGATGATCAAATGATTTCATAATCGGGCATATTCAATGATTTTCATAATCGAATGATCCTGTGTCGAGTGGTTGAGATGATCAAATGATTTCATAATCGGGCATATTCAATGATTTTCATAATCGAATTATCCTGTGTCGAGTGGTTGAGATGATAAAATGATTTCATAAACGGGCATATTCAACGATTTTCATAATCGAATGATCCTGTGTCGAGTGGTTGAGATGATAAAATGATTTCATAAACGGGCATATTCAACGATTTTCATAATCGAATGATCCTGTGTCGAGTGGTTGAGATGATAAAATGATTTCATAAACGGGCATATTCAACGATTTTCATAATCGAATGATCCTGTGTCGAGTGGTTGAGATGATAAAATGATTTCATAAACGGGCATATTCAACGATTTTCATAATCGAATGATCCTGTGTCGAGTGGTTGAGATGATAAAATGATTTCATAAACGGGCATATTCAACGATTTTCATAATCGAATGATCCTGTGTCGAGTGGTTGAGATGATAAAATGATTTCATAAACGGGCATATTCAACGATTTTCATAATCGAATGATCCTGTGTCGAGTGGTTGAGATGATCAAATGATTTCATAATCGGGCATATTCAATGATTTTCATAATCGAATTATCCTGTTTCGAGTGGTTGAGATGATAAATGATTTCATAATCGATTATTTGAAGAGAAAAAAAAAAAGACTTGTTATAGAGATATGGTTATCAAATTATACCTTTCCTTTTTTAAATAAATATAATTCTACCCTTTTATTAAAGAAAAAGAAATTATGTATTCTTCCTCTCTTCTCTTTCCAATTTTGTCCTTACCATACTACTTTTCATCATAGAAATCTAATTGCAATGATCCCCTGATTAGTTTATTATCAATCAGATAGAGTAACCTCTTAATTATTCTGCATGGATTATCTGTGGTATTATAAAAAATAGAAATCCTTCAATTTTTTTTTAATCTTTTATCCCGACATTTCATAAGTGACCGATGAAAGGAATAGTAAAACTGGAAATGGATTATTTCCTTTTGCCTTGCTAATGAATCACACCAATCATGGGGAGTTTTATGCACTATAATTAAGGAAGATAAGCCACTTGTTACCTCATGTTTGTCCAAAATTTACAATTTATAATATCCGTAAAAAAAAAAAAGCCAATAAGAAATAATAAAAAATAAAGCAGGAACCACCAAATAAACTAAGTAAGATGGCGGCTGAAAAGGTTTAGAAATTAAACGAGTGAACCTCGATTATATATCAATTCAAGATCATCATTCGAACTCAGTTCGAAGTATGAATGATCACTGGGACTACAAATAGAATGATTTGTGATAGCCGTTCTTAGTTTGTAACCGTTATTTGTAAAGTATATTATAAATTGTAAATTTTGGACAAACATGAGGTAACAAGTGGCTTATCTTCCATTGAAATTGAAGGATTTCTATTTTTTATAATACCACAGATAATCCATGCAGAATAATTAAGAGGTTACTCTATTTGATTGATAATCAACTAATCAGGGGATCATTGCAATCAGATTTCTATGATGAAAAGTAGTATGGTAAGGACAAAATTGGAATGAGAAGAGAGGAAGAATACATAATTTCTTTTTCTTTAATAAAAAGGTAGAATTATATTTATTTAAAAAAGGAAAGGTATAATTTGATAACCATATCTCTATAACAAGTCTTTTTTTTTCTCTTCAAATAATCGATTATGAAATCATTTATCATCTCAACCACTCGAAACAGGAATATTTAATTTACAGGATTATGAAAATCGTTGAATATGCCCATCTCCAGTAAATAACCGGTGTGTGTGCAAGCGCGTACTTAGTCTCGTATGCCACTGTGTCACCGGCACTTCTCGGTAATGCCGGCTATGCAGTGGCAAACGCCGGCAACTCACCGGCATTTTGCCGGCCGGCAAAAAAGTCGGTGTGTGTGTGCAAGGTTACTATTTGACACGTCGTTCACTATTGAAATTTGGACGACCGGTAAAAAGCCGGCCGGCAAAAAGTCGGTGTGTGTGCAACTAGCCAAAAATGCCAGTGAGTTGCCGGCGCCTGTCACTGCATTATAATTAATGTTTATGCATTATAATTACAAAAGCTACTACTTGTTTGAGTTACTGAATCGAATGAAACAATATTAATTTTTAATCAGAAATTGTTAAAATTATATATCAATTTGTATTGACATATGACATAGAATTCCGATATAATATTTATAAGTGTTAATAAAAACATCGGGTCTTTTTCGGAAAAGGCATGCATAGTAACCTGTTACTAGGCATGCATAGTAACCTGTTACTATTATTCGGTGATCACTCTTATTTACATATGAGGTAATACCAAATGTTTAGGAAATCTAACCTGACTATATTACCTCGTATATTGTTTCATTAGTGGTCAACAGTTAAAACATATAATGAACTTTTTCCAGCTAATTGAACAAATAAGGACTGAAGAAGATGCTTTCATGTTCTTACAGAGTAAGAACATTATACCTAACACCAAATTATGCGATAAAGGGCATCCAATGAAGGCAAAGATAAGAGAAAGAAGACCGTCCAAGTGGTGCTGCTATAAGAAGGGATGCAGGAAAGAGGTAGGTGTTTTGCGTGGAACATGGCTTGAGAGATGCCATCTGCCTTTGAAAAATGTAATTATGTTAATTTATGCTTGGTCTCAGGAATATGCAACCATTAAATTTTGCCTCAAAGAAATTGGGATAGGCAGAGAAGCTATAGTTGAATGGAAGCACAAAACTTAGAGAAGTATGTGCAAATGATTTATTAAGAAATCCTGTAATGATTGGAGGAGAAGGTCTTTGTGTGGAAATTGACGAGTCATGCTTTTCAAAAAGGAAATATAATGTGGGGAGGTTATACCCTCAGCAATGGGTGTTCGGAGGGGTTTGCAGAGAAACTAGGGAATGTTTCCTATATGCTGTCCCATGTAGAACAGCTGAAATGCTGACTTCTTGCATCGTAGCTAATATAAGAAAAGGAACGACGATATATTCTGATTGCTGGAAGGCCTATAAAGGAATAAAGGAAATCGAAGGAATGAGGTATAAACATTACCTGGTCAATCACTCCAAAAACTTCGTTGACATAAACACAGGTGCTCATACCCAGAGGGTGGAATCACTTTGGGCTTCAGTTAAACGTAGAAATAAAAAAGAATGTGGAACGAGTAGAAATATGTTAGACTCTTATTTATGTGAGTTTATGTGGGGGAGAAGGCACGAAAAAGAGTGTTTGTTTAATAAGATCCTAGAAAACATTGCTGATTTTTCGCCGGTCATTTAATTCATATTATGTTTTGAATTTTGGTTATTTATAAAAAAAAATAAACACATGTTCTGTTATGATTATTTTATTGAGTAGCATAAGTAACAGGTTACTATGCATGCCTTTTCCGAAAAAGACCCAAAACATCTTTTGGCCGGAGGTGTATACTTTTTTTTGCTGTAACGTTTTTTTCCTCATTGAAAAATGTAACATCTTGACACGCTTCAACTCTGTTGGTCTTGCTTTAATCAAACATTTGACGACAGCTACCTAGTCAGAATTTTAATTTAAAATACTTTTCGTTATATAACATCGGTCTCTAAGACCTACCATTAGAAACTATATAGTTTTAACTGAAAAAAGTCACTTTAAAGGTTTCGAAATTTTAAGACATTTTTTTTTACACAGTCTAGCTCAGTTGGTGTTGATCTGATCAAAATTTAACTTCTACTATCTTGTCGGAAATTTAATGGAAAATATTTTTTTTTCAAATAACATTTGTTGCTAGAACTGATCGTTAAGGAGCTATATTTATTGGAATGAAAAAAGTGAAGTTTTAACGTTTTTTTACCATCAAAAATGTGACATTTTTTTACCCTCAAAAATGTAACATTTTAACACTCTCTAGCTCTGTTGTGTTGCTCAAATCGAAAATTTGACTACAGTTTCTTTTTCAGAATTTTAATGGAAATAATTTTCGTTATATAATGTTTGTCACTAGGAGATACTGTTTAGGAAGTATATAGGTTTGGATGAAAATGAGTAATATTTTGTCTTCATTTTTTGAGTTTAGTATCTTTTATGACACACTCTTTTGTTGTTGCTCGGATCAAATATTTTCCAACTGTTCCCTTGTCGGAAATAGTAGATTATAGAATATATTCATGATCTATTGTTTATTCCAGGCAGGGAGAATTTTTTTTTTTATATTGATATTTACAACTTTACAATCATGCAAAAAGTAAATTATTGGTGAGTTAATGACACGTCAATGTCTTGTAATGCAACTACACATTAGAAGCATTCCATAACCGTGATATATTCGGAGGTCCGTTTGCCATCTGCTTGAGCTGAATAATCTAACCTTTATTCTTTTGTTATATATGTTCACTGTAGGATTTTCTCTGGACCAATAATATATATATATATATATATATATATATATATATATTTATGTAAGGCTTATACCTGTACTATTTATCCTGTCAGCAATGCGTATAATGCTCTGCACGTTATCGTCCTAATGCCATGAGTTTGGCTTAATAAATAAAATAAAATTTGAAAATGGTTAATAATCAGCCTGTTATCGACAACGTATTTTAGAATTCGACTCACCATCAGAATCCGTCATAAAAAACCGGTCACTTATGGTAAAATTTCCAGTACTGGAGCCATTCCAGGGAATATCTTCAAAAGGTAACTAATATGATATTAAGATCGTTACGGACACATTTAATTGTGACATAATAAGGAGCATTGAGGATTTTTGGTATATCTTTTGCGTGTTTGTGAATAACCTTATGTTCATCTTAATAAGTTATAAACATATTTATATTAAAAAAAGAATAAGAAAAAGAAAAACATGTTTTTTTTTTCATCTACATATTTGAATTTTGGTCTCGAGCATAAAGAAAAGAAAAATAAGATGGTTGGGACATGTGCATCGCATGAAAAAAGAAAGACTCCCAAAGAAGGTAATAGAAGGACACCCGGATGGGACATGAGGAAGAGGCAGACCCTAACTACGGTGACTGGAATATGTCGAAGCTGACCTTCCGCTCCTAAGAGTGACAGGATGGAGAAGAACTGCAAGGGATAGGTCGGAATAGAGAAGAATCGTTGAGGAGGCCATGGTCCTGCTAGAACCAGAGAACCAATAGACATAGATAGATTTATGGGAATTCAAAACTATAAAAATAATTGCGTCAAGTAAATGTGAAAATAATGTTGATAGCTTCTTGAAAAACTACTCACAAATAACACTTCAATACAAGTTTTATATTAGAAGATCCCGAGACGATCTTCTTTTCAGTGCCTGCGGAAAGTTACGGGGAATAGAATAGGATGCAAGTTGAGAGAACAGCGGATTTGAGTCGCCATGGAGTTAAGTATTAAAGTATATGCATCTGGTTTATGCTAAACTAGTAATGCGTAGAAGAATTAGATAAGTAGTAGGTAAGTTTATTTGTGACGTAATTAGAAAATTTAGGGATTTTACGAAGGGTAAGGATTGGATAAGATATGTATTAGTTTGGTGAATCTCCAAAGCTCAACTCTGTATGTCCAAATAGGTCTAATTATTCTTCTGTTCTTAGCTTAACAGACAACATATAGCGGCCCCTGACTTTTTAAACTTCTGCCTTCCATTTATCCCTACAACCCATTCTTTTCAACCTGCGTTATCTCTTGGAGTAAACTATCTCTCCAGCGGTCCTTGTGTCTCTCCCTACTTCTCTTTCCACCTGGCCTGTCTCCATAGATTTTCCTTGGCATCCTATTCTCCTCCATTTTTCTTAGGTAACGAAACCATTTCAATCTCAGGATTCTGATGCTGGCCAAGATATTTAGGTCTTTCTATCTGTTGTCCAGGTCCTTAAATAGGTCTAATTACTGTCAAATAAGTGATTTCTTTGTAATTAATTGGAAGCTTTGAGAATTATTTTTTGTTTTTATTAACGGATTTGAATATTTCAAAACAGTTTTTGTTTTGTAACATGTTTGAATGAGGAATGGAAGTTTCATAATAATATTGCAATAGCATAATATTTTACAGTGATCATGTACTTATTTACGACTCTTCATATCAGGTAATTTTTAAGTTGATACAGAATGAATCTTACAAATTCTCGTAATCTTTTAAATATTTAATTTATTTATTCATATAATAAAAATGATTCGCATTTATCAACTTAAAGTTATTTTAATTTTCTTTTTTGTTCATTTCTTATAGATTAAACATCCTACCTTAACGATCATACTCGCCGAACACTTATAATTGGTTTATTTACGGTTTTAGTAAATAAATTGAAAAACATTAAACAATTTTATATTTTAAAATACACATATAAATTAATGATAGCGTAATTAACTTCATAAATAAGATTAAAATTTGAAGTTAAAGTACTCTATACATTGAAAAAAAAAACTCAAATCTAACGTATTCGTTGGCAGATGACAGTATATATTTAAATATTGATTATATTTTACTAACATATATTTTCCTATTTTCTATTTATTTTTTATTATTCCCATTATCTATTACGAAGCCATACAAAAATTGCTATCAGTACTATCTAATAATTAGTCAAAGGTAGTAAAAGCTAGTGAAAGGTGCTTGAATCGAATCCCGTTGATATGCAATATCCTTTGACGATGGTGAGGATACAAGATACAAGATATGACATCCTGTAGATGTTGATATTGTGATCTGATAGGATAGAAAGCTCTGAGTTTAGTCTGATACTGCATCATGTAATCTATGTAGTCTTAGCTCAGTAAGATGAAGCTTAAAGATCAGCAAGCTTAGGAATTACTTCCCTGGAGCGAGAAATAAGCTGAATACAAATTTAATTTATTTTTTTAATATTTCAACTTATTAAAAAAGACTCATTTACATGACAATCACAAAACCTATTAGGGTATACGGATCTTTGCGGTTCAGCCAAACCATATAATTCTTTCTATATCCTGTCTCTCCTATCAAAACTCCGTAAAATGCTTGATGCTTAGACCTTATAGAAATAGAAAATATGAAGTACTTATACTAATTAAAATGACAATAATTACTAGAATTTCAATTTTTTTTTCTACATATCAATTTATTGAAAGTTACAACTGTATAAATATATACATTAAATAATGAGCTGATAACGATTATAATAACATGTCAAAACGTGAAAAGAACTAATCATCAGTAGCACTTAATTAAAATTCTACACTAGAAGATCTCAAGGTCATCTTCTTTTCAGACGCCTAGGAAGATTATCGGGAATGGAGTGGTAAGCAAGTTGAGAAACTAATGGATTTGAGTGATTATGAAACTTTCGATAAAAGTATAGGTTTGGGCTAACTCAGCAACATATGGAACATTAAGGTCTTTATGGATAAGTTTATTGGTGACATGGCATTTAGGATCTTTCGAAGGATTTTGGATTATAAGAATTGGATGCGAGATGAATTAAATGGTTTAGTGGAGTCCCAAAGCTCAACTCTGTACGTCCAAATAGGTCTAATTACAGTCATGGAAATAAGTCTTTTGTTATGAATTGGGAGCTTTGATCGTTTGTCGAGTAAATGTTGAAGAAGTCTGTAACGACGGGCAGTTTCTTGTCGCTTTAGTCTTTAAATTTCAATTTTAAATATAATAACTAAAATTCGATTTATAATTAAAATATTGAACTATTTGAGACATTTATAGACCATTTATAAACAATCGTTTTTCAAGGTCAGCATCTAACTATTTTTCCGATTTCTACCAACCCTAGTAGAAATCGAGCAAGATCGGTCAAATCCAGGTTAAAATTTTTATTTCGTATTAGGAGTAACAAAGTCAAAAGGAGCTCACTCATTAAAACCTGCCTCCTAGTAATAGAGTTACTTATCAAAATGAGAGCTAAGCTCTTAGCTGATTGTATTCTCCTAATATCAAACTAACAAACTTCACGCAACGCCCTCGCGTTTCCCAAAAATGCTTGTTACCAAGTAGGTCACTGGTAAAATATGTTCGTTCATGTTAAAAAAAAGTAGACAAATTTTCGAATTATATAGGAATTTCGGAGCGTTAGTCTAGTTAAGGTAGTGTAATACATTTTGTCATTTCAGTCTTGTGTTATGATTCCAAGCAAGCTATGGTATTCGTCCATGTAGTCATGTTCAACAGAAAAATATCATTATATCTTGGGACAGAAAATCATGTTTACTATGAAGGTTAAAGTTTATTAAGTGGGATTTGATTTGTTTTAACCCTGCCGTTTCGAAAACAAATTTGAAGTAATTAGGATTATGATAATTAAAAATTCACTTAAAGATAAAATCCACAATTTAAAAATTATAAACACTCAAATAAAATCTAAAATACATAACTTTCAGACTATTTTTTCACCAAAATCACTTTCACAATAATAACTTAATGTGTTCAAATCATGTTTTTTTATTGTGTAATCAACAAGGGATTTCGATTACAATCTGTTGTATACATAATTAAATAATAAATAAATAAATTTACATTAATGAGTAATTAAATATGATAACCTTGAACTTGTCGGTGCGCTTTTTTTTTTTTTTTTTTTTTTTTTTTTTTTTTTTTTTTTTTTTTTTTTTTTTTTTTTTTTTTTTTTTTCCAGGCAGGTTCAATTACAAGAAAGTAGTTCCTTCTGCAAATATTACTTTCTTAAATAGTCTTCCACTTTCTCTAAAATTAAATGCTGCCTGCGCTTGCGGTAATTTTAGTGAAAGGTAACAATTTTTATGAAATATCTAGTAGCTATTTCAGAAGGATATTTAAAACAGAAAAATATATTTTTATAAATATAAATTAAATGTTATTATATAAATTTCAGGATAAAAATTAAGTTTAAATTATTTCATAAAATAATAATAATAATAATTTAACAGTTTTTTTTTTGTTTTTTTTAATAATTTAATTGTTATGTACAGTTTATGCAAAAACGTTCCTTTCCTCGCAATTTATAACATTGTTCCCATTTTCTTTTCATTTACACTATCATTCATTACACTATGTACATTTTTATTTACTGTACTATTTATGTAAAATATTCTGTATATTCTTTTAAAATTATTATTTACATATGGTATTTGTGATTGTAATAAAAAATAAATTGTTTAATAAGTCAAAGCGGATGGTGAGAAGACCAGTTATCCTATTTATAGAAGCTAGTTGTACCCTAGGTGTGTCTACTATAAGATGGAAATTGAAGCGGGCAGAGTAATACCTTTGCAACCGAATTAGTAAATTGTGATGCTACTAATTGAAATATGGTATTAATTGCACAGAGAATATTTCGCCCTTTCCCCTGTTTTTTCTTTGACATTATTACGTTTTAATTCCTCAGTCTACCTAATGAAAGGAGAATCAAATGATATTGGCCAGTTTCTTTTCTAAACAAAATTAACATTCCACTGTTGTGGTCACGGCCAACGCGCCTTAAATCGGTGTCCAATGCAATGGAGATATTATTCTTTCGAACTTCATTTATTCTTGATTATATATTACTTTATTCGTTATTATTTTCTAACTTTTTTGATTATTATTATGAATTGTATCCAAACGAAACTTTCAGGACATAAAGTTGGCAACCTTGCGATAACATCTGATCAGCTGTTCAATCATATTTTGTAAACATAACCTCACATTTTCTCAGTTAACGTTGGTAAGCCCACTCAAGAATTGCACCGGAGGAGAACTACGTGCCGAGATCAGATATTTAGTCTCAGAAGGTGAGAAAGGTTGTAAAATCCACGAAAGAATGTTAAAAGTGTTAAAACAGTTTCAAAGTGGCCGTACAAAAGTTTCTGACGAGCAACGCAGTGTACGACCGGTAGAAGTTGGGACTTCCTCTCTCGAATCTCGGATTGATACCTTAATTTGAGACAATAGACGTATCACTGTTCAACTGACAAGTGAAAAAGTAAATGCGAGTGATAAACTGTCCATAATATTATTCACAACAAGCTGTAATACAAGAAAACGTGAGCGAGATACATGAAAACATTTTCAATCCAACGAATAGGTAAAAAATCAGGTGCAAAAGTGGCTTCGAAATCTACTTAAAGAATTTTATGCCAAGTGCATTTACAAATTAGTATATCGATGGGACAAGTGAATAAGAATTGCTGGGGACAATGTTGAAAAGTAACCAAAGTTTTGTACTGATTGAATAACTCGCTTGTAAGCAGTAATAATTTGTCTCGTTGCTTATTGAATGCCCCTAGTACTAATATTTTTTCCCCACTTTTCTGGATGTGGTTCTTGATCTTTTATATTTTTTATTTTATCTATATTGACTAAAATTTCTGACAGTAATATATTTTTTCAAAAATGTTTTTCAATTTCAATATATAATCCGAACGATACGGCAGTATATATGCTACATATATACATCGCCCTATGCAGATGAAGTGTTAAACTTTCAGCCATTCCTCTAAAGATAGAAAGCATTCCGCCATGTGTCGGCTATTTCTATCGTCTAATCTCAGGTAAAGGAACTTCCGGGAACTAACTTTTTATATACGGAAAGTCATTTAGAAAACTGGCACAGCTCCAAAATAACTCGTTAAAAAAAATGTAATTTAAATAACATAATCTAATTATTACAGCTATACATAAAATTATATCGAAAATATCAAGAATACAGTTGTATGTGGATGAACTGAAAGAATAAATTTTTTAGTACAATTTTGTTTTAAGATTGATTAGTGACGGATCGGTTACAAAATGTTTCGATTCCTGTCACTGATTTATTTTTCTTTTGATTTATATTTATTGAGTTTTCTGAAGTGTGGATCAATCATACCGAAATTACATTATATCATAGATCTATACTTTTTTGGTATAACTTTTTTTCACACTCAAAAATTTTGGTGTTGCTCGGTCGAAAACTTGACGAATTTCTTTGTAAGTCATTTGATGGAAGATATGTTTGTTATAAAACATTTGTCGCTAGGATCAATCGTTTAATAGCTATATTTGTTTGAATAAAAAAAGTCACGTAACGTTTTTTCACCCCCAAAATGTATAACTTTTTTTCACACTCAAAAATGTAACATATTGACACGCTCTAGCTCTGTTGGTATTGCTCGGATCGGAAATTTTACGAATGCTTTCTTAGCAGAAATTTAATGGAGTTTATTTTTTTATATATAATATTTGTCATTAGGACCTACCGTTTAGGAGCTGTATTGGTTCGAATAAAAAAAAGTCCCTTTTGAAACCCCTACTTGCTCTCAACTTTATTTACTACAATTTTAAACCATATTCCAGAATTCATAAAATAAAATATCGACAATTAAGCATCCGACATTGATAAGTATCAGGTTAATTAAGTATCTTCTTAGGAATACATTAAATCCTTCATGAGAAAAAAATGGACACGGTTGATTACGTATTCGAATTGAACGGATCGTTCCTTATCGGGGAATGTGCTCCAGATTTTGGACAACATGCAGATATATCAGATTGCAATGAGGTTTCTCAGACTTCCAGATGTAACACATAGCGAACCTATCTATGAGAGATCTATACGACTCACAATTCCAAAACAGGACAAGAAACCTCTCTTAGACTTATTTCACACGAGTACCCTCTCGAACCAATTTCGTCGATTTCGAAACATCACTATCAGAACCGTTATATAAATTTTGTGTTTTGGAATGACCGCTTTCTATTAGAATAATCCATTGCTTTAATTGAGATATTAAGGATTGGGAGAGAAATCTAATAGACTTAATTTTTTAAGTTGTCAAAAAATGGCATTCCTAACATTTACCAGAATTTTTTTTTCGTATTATATGAAACCAGACGTAAATTATAAAAAAAATTATTTTTTTTTTCTCAAAAATAGGGCAGTAGAAAGGAATTTAATGAAATGCCTGTGATGTTAGCAATGTGATTTATATTTAAAAACATTTGAAGATCTAGATCTCGAAGACAAGGAAGGTCACGGTAGGCCTTCTGTTGTTTATCACGACCATCCGAGAGCTTTGGTAGAAGACCCTCGCAAAACTAATCGGGACATTGGAAGAGAAATTAGTGTTTACCGCTCAACAATTTTTACTATCTAGAACAAATTCCTTAGGTAAAGAATCATTTTTTGTCAGCCTGATATAAGAACCGGCATACATTTTAGGAAACCCAATATTGTTTGTAGCAGAAAATAAAAACGTCTTGTTAACAAGTTTGTTAAAAATCCAGGATCGGGATCGAATTACATCAACATACATACTAATAATGATTATGTAGTAAATAAATATTTACAATTAAAATAAGTTGAAAATCATGATGTAATTCTGAAATTAATGAAATGTATTAATGCACAGAGCATGACCTATGAGTGACCAGTTAATAGCGATTCGATATGAAATAGTTTGTTTTCACGACGAATTACATCACACTGGCGTAACTGTGCCATGTGGGAGCAATTTAACAGCATTAGAGAAATTTATGAAGAAACGGATTCTATTATGGATTGAAAGAACACTAGTGAATTACAAAAATTATAAATAAATATCTATTTTTTAAATTTATTCTTGATATTTGAAAATGTATACAATTTTTTTTTTTACTAACTTTTGAATAACATATGAGTGCAATACATAGTGCAATCTTTTGGTTATTACAATTGATTAATAATCACATTTTGAGTTATAAAATAAAGGAGAAATCTTGTAAACAAATATGCAGCTTTTTACATATTTTGTAGTATACATACTATTATAATACTTATTACTTACATAATAACCTTCTTATTCAGTTCCAAAACTCTATTAAACATTCAGGAGTTACCTTTGACCATCACCTATCCTGGAATAACCATATCGCCCAAATTTCCAAAAAATCCATCACAATCCATAAACAACTGTATAGATCTCGAGATTCCTTTTCTCAGAGTACCCGTCAACTTCTAGTGTCCTCTCTTGTTTTCCTTTGCTTTGATAATTGTTGCTTGGTTTATGGGAGACTGTCTGAGGATCTCGAGATGAAGCTGAGGAGACTTACTTTTAAGGAGAAGAACTTAGAATTACTTTTTTTTTTTTCTCTTTCTTTCTTTCATATGTTTCATTAGACTTATCTTCGGGATCCCCAGGCGGTCACACGTTACTTGCCGATATTCTGAGCTTGGGTGGCTATTTCCTAAATTCCGACGGCAATACTTTCTGGGTACTTTAATATTCCAATGTCTAAAAACCAAAAACCCTTCCTATATTCTTGATTTATTAACTCTGCGTTCTTCTATCCACCTTCTAAACACTAGATCCCAGCCTCTTAACCTATATATCCCCTCACATAAAACCGCTTCCTTTGAAAAATCCTTCATCATTCGTGCTACCTCCTTCTGGAATTCCCTACACACTTTTATTCGTAAAGCAGTTTTAATAATTTCCTTTGAAAATAATTTATTCCTTTATCTTTTAGACAACCAATCTTCCGCAAATATGTCAATAATCAAATGAATATTTAGAATTACATTTTTTTTTCTCTCTCTCTTTCTATCTTTTATATGTTCATATATATACGATTGTTTTTTATGTTATAATTATTATTTCATATATTAATTTATTTTTATTTTTTTAATTTTATTTTTTTTCCTGTAAAAAATGTATGCTGTAATTACTGAAGCATCTAATTTGTAAATAATAGACCAGACAATAGTACTTTTAACTGTGCATTATTTTTATTCTTAGGGGACAGTAAATCCCAGAATAAAGTTTATTTTTTCATTTCATTACATAAATATTCATATTTTACAAATGCTCGGAAGATTGAAATTTCAGGAGATTAAAATAGATGATGTTTAAAGAAATTGATAGAGGAGCATTTTCAAATTGAGATGAGTAAGGAATTCCATAAAGAGAATGAATTCCAACTCACTTAGATCTCACAACCACATACTTTTCATTTTGAATCGATAGGTATTATCGTCTTTTCATCAAGCACCTATAGAGAGAAAGATTATTCGATTTTAAACACCACTTAGCTTCAACAATGACAGCCAGAGAAAGTGATGATCATTGGAAATGTTTTGGTAATAAATGCGTTGTTCTGGCAAAGACTAACCGCACAAGGTCGGCATTTCCTTATAGCTGCAGCTGTTGTTACCATACTTTTACTTCTGCCTGCCATCAGGTGAAAGGGCTCATAGAGGGGTTTGATGTTTGTTTTTTTTTCTAGTTTCACCGTTTAAAATTATATTATGATATTAATGACTTCCTCGGATAATTAAATTAAAAATATATTTATATATTAATATTTACAACTGAATTCAGCATATACATCAATCATATGTGAGGAAAAAATCATACTATTCCATGTTTACAATTTGTAAAGAAACTACCCATTAGTAGCCCTTTAATATAATTTATATAAGTCAAATCACATTGAGGTCATTATGGATAACTTTACTTGTGAAATGAAAAGGAGCATCGATGACTTTACGAAAGATTTTTTAATGTAAGGATTGTAAGGAGGTTTTAACGACTAACAATTTCATATAGTTTTAGTTTAGTATGTGGATTCCAGGTTAGACACTTTTCCAGATGGAGTCCTAGGTAGCGGGTCTGTTCAACAGGGATCAGTAGAACATCATTAAAGGATACTGTAGGACAGGAAGTCGTAGGTTTACGGCAAAGGGTATAGGTTATCACATTAATTAGTATCTCCAATTTTGACACCATTTTTTTTTCAAGGTTTGTGTTGAATGAATGGGTTGTGAATAATGAAAAATATTATTTTTTACTGATAACACATATGTAATCAGCTTATGTGGTAAGGCGGTCTTAAAAATATAAAGTTTTCGACGCGGGAAAAACCAGCAGAACTGGATCGTATCAAAATGCTACATTTTTTAATGTGAAAAAACGTTACACCAAAAAAAAATATAGACCCCCAGCTAAAATCCTTTCACTAATGCCAGTAAGTTTAATTACCATAATAACTTTCATATCTAAACATCGAAGTTACCTCACCTAATAATCGATCTTTATTGTATAATCGAACTGTAAAGTTGTAACGCCTACAGAGGTGAAAGTCGTTCCCCATATCAGAGAGATGCAGCGTGGTCCATCTTAAAAGAAGGAAACGGAGTCAGAGCTCTTGACCCCTGAAGAACCCGAAGAACCCTTCATTCCAGGAGATGATGACTTCCTGTCTGCTTCACTCGGAGGTCGTGAAGTACGAGAGTCATCTTCTCACTTTCCTCCAGTAATGCAATTTATCACTGAAAATACCCAGGTCCTGTACCAAGGTACTATCATTACATAGTCATTACGTTACACTTGCTTTTTGCTGTGGCATTTAACTATTAATATCTATATTCTTATAACTGCTCTTCTCTATAGGTATGATATTGTTTTGTTCATTAATTAAATTACAATTAAATACCGTTGAATTTCAATCCAAGACATGAAGACTAATAACAGAAGCACCTTGCTACATCAACAATAAAACTATACACACTGGCCTACAAATACCAAAAGTCATTGAACACATACGGACACACTACAGACTGTTTCATGAAAAATTAAAGGGACACCCAAACAAACTCATCAATAGTACGCCACATCTCTCATGCCGGAGAATAACAGGAGGAGACTGAAAAGAAACTGGATGAGAGACCTAATTACATAAAAGTAAACCAAAGACAAGGAAGGGGTGCCACTGGGCACTATCTCTCCTTATAGTCTAACAAGCCAATTTTTATTTTATAATCAAATTTCAGCACATCCGCTCATTATCAATAAGGTTTTTACAAGTGTGTATTTGAAAATAAAAGTGAATAAAAATACCGTTTAAAAAATTCCATAAACTTTATTATTCATGTCTACACCCTGAATCAACATATAAAATTAGGGGATTCAATGATTGATAACGTTAGACGTTAAACGTCACAGTGCGCTTGGAAGGTCGTGGGTTCGAATCCCACCTGGGTGAGAGTTAAAATTAATTTCGTATTGGACCCATGTAATGAATCCAGACCTTACCATCGTAGTCATAATTGGTTAGTAACCTGTATGATAAACCGTTCTTCCTGCCCTAGTAGGAAACAAACCAATGTTTTAATTCTAACTCTAAATACAAACAACATTAAAAATTGTATCATTAACCTCATGTATAAAAGAAAAACTTATTTCTAATAAAAAATATTTAATAAATATAATCTATTTGGACCTATGGTCTTGAACTGATGGGGACAGCAAAACAATCGAATATCAAACGCATTCAATCCTTCCAATCCACAGTCCTTCGTACTATCGTAAATGCTCCATATTATGTCTCCAACAAAACCCTACATAATGATCTCAATATAGATTTTGTCCTTGACCTGATACCTCTTTATATTCTCCAAACTCCATCAAAATCTTTCCAACCATCCCAACCCTCAGGCTCATTCATTATCCAGTTCAACGCATCCTTATAACCCACCTCGCAGATTAAAACGGCAATAGCCTCGAGACTTATTGTAAATATTTACTATCGGAGTTCTGGCAATTGCCATCTTCTTAGTCAAGTCCTGTGCGACTGTGCAATAGCGCTCTCTCTCAGCCTCCACTGGATTTTACTAGTGACGCAGCTGAGCGCTGGGAACTCTCTGAACCCGGATTGCCCTCCTCAAGGGGGCGGGCTTGGATCGGGGTTCCCTGGAATGTTTTTAAATTTTGTACATAGAATATGAATGTAGTTATGATTCTTTCTTTTCTTTCTTAATTTTAATTTTGTATTTATTTTTTAATTTATTAGTCCTTTAGTATTTGTTAGTTCAAAAATCATTACTTATTTTATATTATCATTTATTATATTCTATTTTTATCTCTTGTATATTTTATATTATTTATTGTATTTTTAAAGGCTGTTTATTTTAATTTTCATATCATTGTATATATTGTGTGAATGAGTCTCTGTCATCAACATTACTCATTGCCCTTAAGTGAGGCAGCTTGTAATTATTCAAATAAAAAGTTTTAAAATAATAAAAAATAAATAAATATAATATATAGAAGAAATTACAGCTTACTTGAACAAAATGATAACTTTAAACCATAAGAAAATTACAAAAAAAATAGTTAAAAACTTATTTTTTACTTTTACCTCTTTTTATGTTGAGTATTTTTTTCTGTTTTTAAAATGAAATTCATAAACCTGTTACTAAATTATAACTTTCTTCTTTTACAGGTAAGTGATAAGATCTTTTTGAAAAAAGTTTAGTAAGTATATATTATTTATTATTAAATATTTATATATACATTTTATTTATTGTACTATATATTGTTTTACCCGTGTGCGATATATATCGCATGCAGCGTGGTTAGTATTTGGATAGGTGAGCCGGAAATAGGTTACCTCTATTTAAGGAAGACGTTTCTTAGGTCAGGCAACACTTACCTCTCTGGTAAATGAAGCCATCAGGCTGCCGGAGGCAACTCTTACCGCCAGAGCTATGAGTGATGACCCTACCCCTTGTATCTTAATTGGGCCATTCCTAGTTTCGCCGTTAGCTTGTACCTAAGGCAGTCCTAAAATACATGCTTCATTATATTTAATGTTTAAATAAATCCATACTAACAGTTATAAGATATACGTAATTAGTAGTATCCCCTTAATAACAATGATAATAACGATAGAATATACATAAAATAGGGTAAATCAAAAATAGTTTTATTACATTATGACAAAAATTTATTATTAAATAAATATTGTAATATTTCCAGCAAAAAGAGACTAAATAAGAAAGGAGTTACGTCACAGAGGTGGGTGCTACAGGTAAAAAACAGCTGACCTTAAAAGGCATGTAATATGAATAACATATCGATAGCAGGTGACAATACATCGATATTGCTGACAGCGCATTCTCGATAAGGGGACAGTGCCCTATTCGATATACCAAACCTTATTTTACAAATAAAGACTCCGGGATAAAAAAAAAAGGAAGCCAGGAAATTAATATCTGCAAAAAAAAAAAAAAATTAATCAATTTTTTCCATAGTTTCTATAGACCATGTTTAACTGTAAAAGTATGAAGAGGTGTATGTAATGAAAATTGATTATGACAAGTCACATGTTACACTTATTTTACGAAGCGATACCTGTCCCCTGTTTACATAGACACTCCAATACAACAGTGACCTGACTAAAACTTTTGTTTTAAAAGAAGGGTACGTATATACTACACTGCTCCCACCACCTTTATGCAGATGACTGTCAAATATATCTATCCTTTTCCTTGACAGAATCTGTACCTGGGCCAATTTGAATAATTTAAAGTTAAACGCAAATAAAACCCAGGCGATAGTAATCGGCTCAAGTCACCTTCTCAGATCAAACTCCTATTATCCCTCTCTAAATCTAAGTAATCAACCTATTACCTTTTGCTCCTCCGTCAAAAATTTAGGAATCATCTTCGACCAAAACCTTTCCTGGAAGCCTCAAATTGCCCAAATATCCAGAAACTCAATTGGAACCCTGAAACTATTCAATCGTGCCCGTCATTTCCTCCCCCAAGCCACTCGCAAACTCCTAGTTTCCTCGCTCATCTTTCCGCTCTTCGACTATGGCTGCGTGGTGTTTGGAGGTCTCTCTATGGGTCTCCAAGAGAGGTTAAAACGAATTATGAATTGCTTCGTTCGATTTGTTTTTTGGAACCCCGAGGCGTTCCCATGTCTCACATCTGTACATGGACTTGAAGTGGCTCTACCCATCCACCCGCAAATCATACTTCCTAGGTTCATTCCTTTATCAAGTCATTTATCACCATCGCCCATCCTACATTTATAATCTGTTGAAATTTAAGTCTTCCTTCTACTCCCGATTCACAACAAGATCACGTTCCTCTGATCTATACTTGCCTTTCCATAGAACAACATTATACCAGTATTCCTTCCTAGCCCGATCCACCACCCCCTGGAACACCCTCCCTCCTGAAATTAGACATGCCCCTTCCTTAAGCCCATTTAAAACACCCCTTTTCCAATATCTCCTCTTATCCCAGTCAGATGCCAGTCAAATTGAACAGTAATTATTATTAAATATGATAAAATCGAATAAATTTGACACAGGTGAATTGACTCATAAATTTTCTTTCATATAATAATAATCTTTTATTTGTTCCACATCGGTAAATAATCATTTTATTTATTTTTTTATAAAAATTCTTTTTTCTTGTTTTTATTTTTATTTTTTTTATTTTTTACTTTAAATGTTTTTCCTAAACAAAGAAATTTTATCTATCGACAATTCATGTGTATGGTTGTGTGTATAGGAGTATAAGTGAATGAGTACAGGTATATAAGTATATTTCGTTATCTCTGTAAATATTTTCTTCATCCAATGTACATGTAGACATTGTTCATTCTCTGTATATATCTTTTCTCATTTTCTCAGGGTTATTTACTTATTTTTTTTTTTCTTTAGTATTATTTCATTTATCCTTCTTATGTTATCTTATTTACTAAAGTTATTTAGACAATTATTTACTTAACTGTATTTGCATGTCTATTGTTCCTCATATAAATACCTTTGTATGAAAATATATATGCCAGACCATTGTACTATTTTATGACACAATTTTGTTATTCTTAGGGGACAATACGTCCCAGAATAAAGATTATTTTTTCATTTCATTTCATTTCATTATATAAATTAATCGCTGTTTCTGACTAAGATTATTATATTCGAAACTCTACCGAATTTTTAAATTATCAACGAAACAGAAAGGCAACGAATACACTTATTTACCTAATAGCCCAGTTAATAAAGACATTGTAGAGTATATGAAATATGCGATTATTTTTGACCTCAGGGTTTCGTTAGGAGTAGTTGGAAGATAAACATACTAAAAGTTTTCGCCCCTGGGGGGGTAAGCTGGCGGGACGAGGGGAATAGGTCCCATTCTTGGGATATTCGATTATATCTCCAAAACCTTGAACTCTAGAAAAATATGTTTCGAATAAAAATTAAAGCTAATTTAATTTCTATAAAATCAATTCTATACGTATTTGACGAACTTCAAACGGTTTTCGAGATATACGTCATTGGAAAAAATAAAATTTAACCTCACTTTTTGTCAAACATTTGCTTCTAGTGCCTCCCACAATCATTTCTCAGGAACAAATGTCAGGATCAAAGTAGTAGAGCATTAAACTTATTCTAATTTTATATATACATTTTTGGAATTTAAAGCAAAAGTTTGACAAAAAGTGAGGTAAATATTTTTTTATCGAAAAGTATCGAATTTTAATAACGTATATCTATCTCAAAAACCGTTGAAAACTCGACAAATACGTATATAAGCATTTGTATTGGAAATTAAATTATCTTTAATTTTTTTTTAAACATATTTTTCTATAGATCACCGTTTTTGAGATTTAATAGAAAAACCCAAAAATAGGACCTTCTCCCCTCCCCCACCATAAGCTCACCCCCCAGGGACGCGGACTTTTAGTATGCTTACCTTCTAACTACTCCTAACGATTCTGTGAAGTCAAAAATTATCGCATATTCCATGCACTCTACAATGTGTTTATTGACTGGACTATTAAGCCGCATAAAAAACGCATTTTTCTGAAGATTCAAACACTTCAATCCAAGTTACTAGGACTAATAAAAATCTTCTCCGAACGTATTTTAATATTGTATTACAATATTATAATAATTAATTACAGATGTAATTTAAACTTATAAAATTTAAAAAATAAAAATATATAATTAAATAAACGATATATATACCTCCTTGGTTTGCAAGAGAGCCCAAATAGAATGAAAATGGGAAAGTTATTGCCAGTACTGAATTAAATGCTTGAATGCCCAAACTTTATCAATGATCTAATAATTCCGTATTAAAATCGATGTTATTTTAGGAACAGCACTTTTGCTTTTACTAATCGAAGGTATACAACCATCTTCTTTTCTAAACGCAAGATAATCACATAGTATTGAGGGAGCCCACGCTCTGTCATGAACTATTATTCTGTCTCTAGGTTCAAAAAAGACTGACGTAAGTTTTAGAAAACCCGGAGACCGGATCCTACCAATATACATCACCCCTTGTTACGCAACTAACATAACCGGTTCAGCCCGCACCGCTTATTACGGTCAAATCTAATTTCTAGTCCGCAGGTTCTTGGGGCGCACCGGTGAATCAGCAAAAGTTTCACACAAAAAATCACTCACTTTTCATTGATCAAAAAAAACTTACTTAACTAAATATCCGTTAATTTAATTTTCCGGAAATTAATTCAGGTTTATAATTTTAAAATTAAAAAAAGACAAAAGCGACAAGAAACTGCTCGTCGTTACAGACTACTTCAACCTTTACTAGACAAACGATCAAAGCTCCCAATTCATTACAAAAGACTTATTTACATGACTGTTATTAGACCTGTTTGGACGTACGGAGTTGCGCTTTGGGGCTCTACTAAACCATCCAATTCATTCCATATCCAATCCTTACAATCCAAAATCCTTCGAAAAATCCTAAATGCCCCTTATTTTGGCACCAATAAGCGTATCTATAGTAACCTTAATGTTCCATATGTTGCTGAGTTATCCCACACCAGATACCTATCCTTTCATAGTAAGATCCATAACCACTCAAATTCATTAGTTTCTCAACTTGCTTCCCACTCCATTCCCGATAATCCTTCGAGGCGTCTGAAAAGAAGATGGCCTAGAGATCTTCTAGCGTAGAATTTTATTGAAGTGTTACCGATGAGTTGTTCTTTTCAAGTTTTTACAAGTCATTGTAATCGTTATCAGCTAATTTACTTGATGTAAATATTTCTATAGTTGTAAATTTCAATAAATTGATATATATATATATATATATATATATATATATATATATATATATATATATATATATATATATATATATATATATAAAAAATACAAAAAATACCTAATAACCGAAACCAGTTTTTTAAGAGGTGTGTTAGATGACTGGATGGGTGTAGCTGAAGTCATTGAGAGAGATCAGTCAAAAGGATTAAAAAATAAGCATTGTTGAAACAAACAAAACATTATTTTTAATTTGCTAGGCAGCATAACTTTACATACTGACCTACGCATGCCAACAGTTAACGAACTAATACGAATCAACTACAAATGATTCCACGAAAAATTACATGGACATCCTAATACATTTATAAACGACATGAACACAATACATATTCCCGACAACAACCAGAGAAGGCTAAAAAAGAGCTGGATGAGAGAACTCCTAGACTAAAATAGAAAAATAAAACAAAATAATGGCTGGAGGTGCCGCTGGGTTATGCCCTCCACTTCACTGGTTGTCTAATTGTAATTGACAGATGCAAATAAATATATAATGTAAAAAAAAAAAAAAAAAAAAAAAAAAAAATTGCTAACAATTCGGCCATATCTTTGAAGGATCATCAGAGCTAAAATAGATTTTTAAAAAATGACATATTACTCATTGCCCTTGAGTGAGGCAGCTTGTAATTATTCAAATAAAAAGTTAAAAAAAAAAAAATGACAAATACATTATAATAATAATAAAAAAAAATTAAAAATTAAGAATCAATCCTTTCATACTAAACTCCATTCCAACTCGAATCCATTAGTCTCCCAACTTGCTTCTCAATCAATTCATGATCACTCTCCCTGGCGTCTGAAAAGAACCAGAAGAAGTAGTTCTTTACAAGTTATTTACCTGCCCTTATAATAATTATTCTCAAATATACTTGTATATTGTATACAATTGTAAATATCAATAAACACTTTTTAAAAAAATAAATAAATAACAATACAATTTGCAAAGAAGAAAAAAATAAAAACGTCAATGGTAAATGAAATCTAAGTTAAGTAAGAAACAGTTTATAAACAATTATAAAATACAATATAATGAAAATAAGAATATGATCTAAGAATGTTAATGTTTGTCAAGATGAGAAAAATACCTTTCTTGTATTCAAGGCTGAAATCTTCCTCCAGAATTTTTTTAAAATATTTGTTAGAAGCACATACCACTTCGTATTTCTTGCTGTTTGGGTCTCGTTTTGACGAAGTTTAAGCTCATAAAACGAGATTAATTGAAGACTACGCTTTAAAATCTTATTACAAATTCGATTATATGTATTATATAGATGGATTATATCTAAGCACTAGCTAAAGAGGTGAACAATCATTTTTGTAATGAAGAGATAAATAAAGATCTTCATACAAAGAAATACAGTTCACTATTTAGAGAAATGGTTTAATAAAAACATGAAATCCTGCATTAAGTTCCGGAAAAACCCAATACATATCTGTAACAGTTATTAGGACAGTTACATAACGGTAACGGTTATTTTTCAACTAGTGTGGGCTCACAGAGCTCCTTAACGACTTGGCAGTGAAGGAAGTGGAGTGATTGATGATCGAGAAAAGGACAGGTGTAAACGACTTACTAAAGAAATCTCTACCTGGAATCTATTCACTGCTGGCTTGATCTGAAAGGTCGTAACAGCTGTATGTTCTTCTGAACAGATGAAGATCTAGAGATCATAGTGATGGGTCATTATTTGGCTAAACTTTGATGCTGAGTTGTAATCCAACCAAACAAGATCTATCGAGTTAGCGATTACCACTGACTGATCGATTTTGTTATATTGATTATCCTTAAAATCTTATTGTATTTTTCCTGAAGTCCCTTCTTTGACAGTGACTTGCACTGTGTCTTATTTGATTTAAATTATAATTTATGAATCTTCTCCGATGAATGCCATCAATGTTATTGTCAAAATTAAGCATACTAATTTAACAATTCTCATTGTTTTCATTTTTTTTTTTTTTTTAAATACACCGCTTCAATATATTTTTTATGGATTTATTTATTTATTTTTTTTTAGCTATCTATAAAAAATTACAACTGTATACAAAATAAAAATATAATACAAGTAAATGCTAAAAATACTGAACTGTTATCCAATTCGACCTGTTACGTAAACTAATAAATCCCAAGAGCAAATAATCCTAATGAAATTCTCAGGCCAGTCGCTGACTTTCTAATCAGGTTCGGTCTGTCTGCCTGTCGATAACTGTGAAGCTTTTTAAATTAATAATAATAATAAATTAAGTCTCTTTGATGTTTTTTATTATTTCTGTATTTAGTGATACGTAACTTGTGAAAAACATTTCGTATAAGATGTATAATCAAGCTACTACTGAATAGATCAAATTAACCTTTTGCAGATCTGAATTTCTGTTTTGCTATTCTCAGCGCAGTCTGACATTAAGTGAGGTGACATTTGTTTTTCCCGAAAATCACCGACTTTCAATAACGAATATCTCTTAAACGGTTAGAACTACGACAAATGTATATATTGTCAATTTTATAGGAAATTTAATTAGCTTTTATGTTTATTTGAAACATATTTTTCTAGAGTCAACTGTTTTCAAGATATTATCGAATAACCAAAAAAATTGAACTTCTACCCTCCCCCCACCGTTATCTCACCCCCCAGAGGCGGGGACTTTTAGTATGTTTACCTTCTAACTATTCCTAACGAAGCTATGAAGTCAAGAATTATCGCACACTCCATACACTCTGCAATGTGTTTATTGACTGGACTATCTGTTTTGTTTTAGTTAAAGGAAAATAATATGACAATGGTTCATCTATTTCAAATGCGGGATAGAAACCTAATTTTTTTTTCGGCTTTGGTGGAAATTGGGCAGTAATATGTGATCACAATATATTTCTTCGGGATAGGCTTATCCTCTGGAGGTGTTAAATATAAAATTAAGTACTTATATAATCTATGTAATTCTTTTATTTATTTGTTTTTGTATGTTTTTTTTATTTGGAGCTTAATATCCTTATGTGCTCCAACTTTTTTTTTTTTTTGTTTAATGTTTTTAGTATTGGTGATGCATGTTTTATATTTAAACTAGTCTTTAATTAAAAGAAATTCCAATATAACTGGATTTAATAATTGAAATATCGACTACGACCTATTTCAGTTTTGATATAACAGGTAGGTATAATTATATAAATTATAAGGTATAAATTCATCTAAAAATAGATACTGCAGTTAAGTGTAAAGATGAATAGTACCTAACAGACTATTTAAGTTAACTGCTTCTAATATTTTCAAGCAGCATTTAACGACATCGTCTAAAAATTAAAAATAAAATTAACTAAAATAGAATTATTCATGATTATGATTGTTCACATTTTAGTTAATTTTAAAAATAAACAGCTTTAAATATGGTCAAAAAAAACATTTTAGAACGTTCCGAACCATAACAGTCCACCGTTGGAACAACAAAGCTGGCCTTAGTCCAACTGAAACACATATTTTAAACAAAACAAATTACTAGAAACATCAAACAAGAAAGTTTATTAATACACGCTCACGAATAATGCAGAAAACAGAACTCTAAATAAATTAACAGCTTTTCCAATATAATAACTTTATTTATACTAAATGTATATGTCAATTTATAGTAATAATGAAAATAAAAATAAAATAAAGTTGAATTATGGGTGTGGATTTTATAGCACTTCTTTGTACCGTATAGTCGATTTGCATATGATCACAATATTCTTACTTAACAACTAGCGTACCGGTTTTAAAAACTAGGAAAAAAAACTTGTGCATCTATAATTCTTCCTGTATATATATTTTTTTTTAACACATAAACCAGAATTACACAGTATATGAAGTAAATTAACCTGTGAATGATGAAGGAAAATTGTTATCATGTAATTAACGTTATCAGATATGTATTCACAGTAATATACTGGTACAATGATTAACATTGAAAACTAGTCTATTAATACAACATTCCAATAGAAGTGCAAAAATATTCATCAATTCGATAGTGTGAACAGAATAAAATTGGATAATTATAGAATGAGGCATACAACAATCTATACTGTTATACAAACGGACAAGCCATTTTTCGTTTCTGATCACTTACCTCGATAACTACTGAACCAACCTGTATCAAATTTTAACATCATTTCTATAGTTCAAGGAAGGTTTAGGAATAATAAAATTTACATATTTTAAATTAAATAGACGTTAAAAATGTGATAAATATGCAGTGCGCGGTAAAGTTTAAATATTGAATGATAGGAGGCGAGCGCCATTCATGAGCGGTTACAAAGATACGGTGCTATATAAAGCTACAAATTGAGAAAAAAAAATTGCTTAAATCAATTAAATTACTATCAAAAAAGCTATAAATATGTGTTAAAAAAAAAAATATAAAACAAAATAACAAGAATCAAACGGCATGAAACTGCTCGTCGTTTTCGATTGCTGCAACATTCACTAGACAAATAATAATAGAAGATTGTTTTACACGACATTAATTAGACCCATTTGGACCTACGGAGTTGAGCTTCGGGGCTCCACTAAACCATCCAATTCTTACAACACAAAATCCTTCGTAAAATCCGCAATGCTCCTTGTAGATTTGGCCCAAAAAAGATACCTTCCATGCAGGGGCGGATCGGGCCACCCGGATACCGGGAAATCTCCCGGTGGGCCGGACAGGAAAAGGGCCGGTGGGGCCGGGAAATAAAGGGAAAAAGTAAATATTTACGTTTTATCGGTTATAGAAAAACTAAATCCTTATATAAAAAAAAAAACTCCACTCGAGACTTGAGGCCCTATTTGGCCCCCTAAAACGAAATTTCTTGACGTGCATTGTCTAAGTAAACACTGCTTCGTATCAAGTTTTGTAGAATATTGAAAGTTTCTTAAAATCATTCCATTATTTTGGTAAAATTATAATAAAATTGTTGTTTGAATTAAATTATATGCTTTAGCATTATTTACCACCTTTCAACGCCCTCATAAAATGAAAGAGTGAGTATGTTTAGAATTGAAGTTCATATTGTGAACAGGGTTATCTTTTGTGGATGGTGGGAGGGGGAGGGTTTGGCCCCTGAGGGCCGGTCAAGAGCATTTGCCCGGTGGGCCGAAAATTCCCGATCCGCCCCTGCTTCCATGACAAACTACATAATCACTCGAATCCACTAGTCTCCAACCTATTTCTCACTCGATCCTTTAGGATTTCCTTCCGAGGCTTTAGGACTTTCTACCATATATATAACATTGAAGTGCTACTAATGGGTGGTTCTTTACAAGCTATTGACACGTCATTGTAATCATTTTATCGCACATTTACTTATTGTATGTATATATTATAGACATTTGTAAATTCCAATAAGGTATAATTAAAAAAATAGTAACATTTAGGATTTATTGCAAATTGATAAAAGAAACATAAAAAATGTTTATTTTTTTTTTAATTACGTACTTCTTAAATAATTGGGTATGCAGAAAGTAGGCATACTGCTAACTAAATGGTTCATGATGACAGAACCATGAAACCATGAAACCGTGAAACGTATACTTAAAAGCCAGTTACTCACTTTACAGAGCGAACTAAACACATTCGTACTCCGCTCTTGTAACGAAGAAAGTAAAAGTAGTCCCCCGACAAACCTCTGTCCGAGCACACATGTGTACTCTGTTAACAAGGCGAGTCCTGCAACTCATCCATCAAGTGTTTTTCAATCCCACAATGCCAACTTATGTCAGCCTCTGAGGTCAACAGTCCTGATTAAAGACCTCCGAGTCGAGAGGGGAAATGGCTGCGTAATCACCCGTAGGACACATTGCGATCCGAATCGATCCAAGAAAGTCGATTACCATGGTTAATTATGGATTATTAACTACTCGGATCCGTACCAATCGGTCTCTTGGCCAACGTTGGAGATTATATGGAGTAGGGCTGAGTACAATGCCAATCGCTTTCTATGAGGTCATTACGGGTAGTCATTGAAGTTATTACCATACAGAAGCAGCTAGGAGTAAACTGTTTCTCCTTAACCCATTAACTGCCATTTTTTTTGTTAGTTATTTTTTTTTTTAAACAATGCTGCCAACTGTTGATCACTAAGAAAATACACGCATGGCAGGAAAATGTTAATACCGAAACTAATTTTATCATTTCAAGTATTTTTTTTTAAACATATTTACATAATTCGCAGTTATTATGGGATTGGTGGAAAAATAATGCAGGTTTTTATATGTGACAAAAGAAATTTATTATATTTTCTTGTGGTTTATAATGTTAAACGGGCAAAACTAACTTCTCTCGCATTTTTTTTTCTTTCTACCGAAGCTCTCGACTCTCAGAAGGCTTACCGCAACCTTTCTTGTCTTCGAGATCAAAATCTCCATGACAAAATTTTTAGAACCATCGCTGTGCTGTACATTGACTGATTTTTCAATCACGCCAAACAACATTTGTAACACGCGGTTTTGGCCGCACTTCGAGGAAGTTTGAACTCAACAACAATTTGAAAATAATTTTATCGAAAGTCTTGTTTTAACATGGAGAATTACAGAGGCCCTTACTCATAGAGAATTTAACACAAAATAAACTAATCGTTAATGAAAAAAAACATTAATAACCAATGTTTTTAATCCGTTAACTAGACTGGATGATTATCTTTGTTTACTTATGAATATTCAAAACCTTAATTAATTTTGCACCGACCCGATAAAATATATCTGAGAGGAGCAATGGGTCAGTGGATAAGGCTAAACTACCAAGCGGGAACTAATTCGAGTACCGTTGAAAAAAGAAAATTGTTTTCGACTAAAATCGACGGGTTGGGAGACTCCTTATGTGGCACACCCCGCCTCTATAAGGTGAGTAACCTTAACAGGAGAAAATATTTACAACCAGTAAAAGTGATGGTAAGGGATAGAATGAGATACCTAAAAAAAATAAGACAGGATTTTTTGAATGACCTGGATTAGATAATTAAACTTCCGAATAATTCGTTTTTTTAAATAAACGATCGTAAATAAAGTGAAATAATAAAATTAAAAAGAATAAAAAAAACAAAAATAACAAATCAACACTAAGAAATTAACTAATCAAAGCCTACAGAAATTTACCTAGGCTGCCTATCACTGTTTAGTTTTTCAAAATTTGACTGTCAAAAATTTGGTAAGCATGTTCTGTTATGTCGCTGACCATATTCCATGTTTGAGTAGTATACTGTCAACATGAACATGTCTTCTGGCTGTGGGTCTTTTATTTTATTTTTTATTTTATTATTTTTTTCACTTCCTAAAATGTAACTTTTTGACATGCGCTAGCTCTGTTTGGATCGAAAAGTTGAAACAATTCCCACAAATTATCACATATTTAATTGAGAATATTTTTTACACATAGCATTTGTTGCCAGGTCCTACCTTCCGTTTAGGGGCTATCTTGCTTTGAAGAAAAAAGTGACGTTTTGTATCCCTATTTCAAGTGTTGGTACTTTTTTTTATAGGGTCTAGCTCTGTTGGTTTTGCTGGTATCGAATATTCGACATTTTCCTCAAATACAAAAGCAGTAGATTCTAGATAAACAAACCTGGTCTTTTCCTAGTCAGAGCGAAATTGAGTTTTTTATTAAATTAAATTACCTTTTAAATACATTACATTCATATCCGTGATACTGCACGGAATGGAAACCGCTTTCCTTCCCAGCCTAAGGAAAATATTGGGGATAGAAAGAAAAATACTAAGAAGAATTTACGACCCAAAGAAGACACAAGAAGATTATAGAATAGAATAGAATAGAAAAATAATTTTATTCTGGGACACAGATAATTCTTCAGATAGTCCCTTAAGAATCACAGATAATTGCAGGTATAACTAAATTAAATCTGGTTAGAGACATAATGAGATACAAAAAAAAAAATGAAAGAAAAACCATAATACATTAATGACACTATGTACATAGATGATTGTTAAATAAAAAGAAAAGAAAAGAAGATAACATTCTACAGATTAGAGGAGATAAAATTAAAGGAGAAAAAAAATAAAATAAAATGATATAGAAAAATCTTTTGGTACAATGATATGATTGGTATATATAATAGAAGTTCCCAATGTTATATTCATGGAAAGTTAAATTTCTATTAAAAGGAATCTCAATTATTCCAGAACTGAATCCAGCAATGCGATAATAATTTTTGACTAAGTAGTTACATAGTTAGCAAGCGTCAGTCTGGATGAGAAGGAGGTATTGGAAATAGAAATATTTGAAAGTTAGGGATTTAGCTTGTTTGATGTGAGGAGGGATGGAGTTCCATAGTATTGGTGAGCGGAAAAGGAAAAAGCGTTGGAATGTTGAAGTTCTATGGGATGGGGTATACAGATCAGAAAGACGGGATCTCGTATGTATTGGATTGACTGCAGATCTGAATTGAAGCTTATTGTAAATATAAGAAGGTTGGAGGGTATTGATAATTTGGTATAGGAATGTTCCATATAGTTATAGTTATAGGTTGAGACCTAATAAGGAAATATACAAAGAAATAAATGATTAGGAAACGGATAAAGGAATAAGAACATTAAGGTTCTATGGGCATTTTTAAGAGATTAAATAGAGAAATCTTCTATAAAATGAGCGGATACAAGAGTGCTTGGGGTATATCAAACAGATGAAAGAAGAAACTGAGAGACTGAATATAACAGACCAAGAATGTTTTGATAGGGATGACTATAGGAAAATATTAAAATAAATTAAGGTCCTTGTGGAAAAGAGAGAAGCGAGAAATAGCGAGGACCGAGGAAAAAATTAAGGAGCAATCGGAAAGAATGAGGAAAAAGTAGGAAGATAGAAGGAAGAAGAGAAGGGGATGAAAATAAGTGAAAATAATAATATGTATTCGCGTGGTCCTTAAGGCCGTTCCGTGAAACATCAATTTTAAATCCTAAGTTTAAAATATTGAATCTGTCCGTCTTCATTACGATAGTAAAATTGAAAATAGTTTTAGATATTTGTTGTGTCATAGTGATCTATGAGTAGTTGTGCTACTTTGTATGTATAAATATATGTGTGTGTGTGTGTATGTAAACTCGATGAATTTGGTCACCCACAATTGTCCTATTAGATATATATATAAAATATTATTAGTATAACAAATTATAAGAGAGTATAATAAATCTTATTAGGCAGAGTTTGCTAACAACTTGTTAGAACATCTTCATTAGCTGTGATGACTGGCTTTCAAAAAAAAAAAAAAGGCTCTTCATAAATCGTCGGGGCATCTGGAGACGGAAAGGGAAAGTTACTTTCAGCAAATTCTACTTTCATCGTTTGAGAATATAAAAGAGAGATCAATCAAAATCACCTAACGGTTATGATTTGTTCCGATGATCAGCACTTTAAAGGACTAAACGAAAAAAATTAACTGCTGCAGAAGTAATTCGCTAAATGATCATTCATCACTAAGCAATAAATCAAACTTTATAGCACCGGAGAACAAGACGTGAATAAATGGAAGCAGAAAAGAGATTATCCTGATAAGTCTTAATCGAGTGGCAATCGTCCATCATTACACAACAGAATCTTCGACAATAAAGCCATAGACTAAGGCCCAGAAAGGAACAAATGTAACAGATTAACGTCGGAATAACTTTACTTTCCATAAATATATTCGTGTAAATATTCATGGATTTTTAATTACCTATGTAATTATTTATTTCAAAAATAACATTTTTCCTTAAACAACAATTTGGCATATTGTCTCCTTCTTTTAAATAGTTTTTATTAAATGATAGTGGTATATTAAATTTTTCGGATATGTTGTTCGTTGCAGAATTTTGATTATTGAAGGATGATAAAACAATAACAATAGTACAGATTATCAGAGCTATATGATTATGAATCAGAGCTTGAATTGCAGATATTTTTGATAAGAGGCGAAGCCTTGTGGCAATGCGGCAAAAAACTTTAGTAACCAAAGCATAAGCATAAACAGAGTATTATTAGTTCGAAACCGGCTGTGGAAGAATGATGTTATTTGCAAATATATTTCATGCTCCGTCACCCTGTCCTCTCCTAGCCAGGAATATACTGTGTTGCCGATACGGTAGGGGAAGAAAAAGAGTCAATGTTACTTCAAGGAATAACTGAGCATGAACCATTTTCGATTTATTTGCCGTATCCGCCAATAAATTTGAATCTTCGATGAAACAAAGCACTCTGATAAAAAATAAATAAATAAGAAAAGTAAGAAAGAGTTAGACTATCATGCTCTAAGTTAAAACTGTAAAATTGAAAAAAAAAAATAATATATATATTAATATTTGTTTTAGCCATGTTTTGTATGAGTCCGTTTGAAATGATCATTCAAACGGACTCATACAAAACTCATAGTTTGTTGTAAAAGATTATGCATTTTGTTGTGAACTGTTCCAGTACAGAGGGTATGCAATGTTTTTGATTAAAATGATTATAATATGTAATGTAAAATATATTTTAAAAATTAATTGATTCCCAGAAACAAACAAATGAGCAGCTCCGATCAATTACTAACAAGTTCACACAATCACAAGAGGAAGCTTTCGTCAGAGGTGCGCAGCCTAATTTCGGCCTGCTGGAGAAGAGGTATGTCGACCTTTCGAAGATAGCTACGGTTGAGGTAAAAACCTCTTGCGCAACGAAGTGGTTCCGCTGGGCGTGATCTGGAAACTTAACTCCAGCACTCCAGCACAGCATGGAGTGCCAATGGAAGACTTATTTCTTCAATATTGTCCCGAGGGTCCCGAGTTATATAACATTATCAAAGCATTATCAAGAGACCATATGAAGAAATCATTAAGTGCACTCCACGACTTCCTAAAAAAGAAACCTAAGATGTAATAGTTAAGAATCAGTCGTGGTGGATAAGGCATAAATCCATGAAGTTCCTTTATTTAATAATCTTTGGTGACCTTATGACAAAAAGTAAAAAAATATTAAAATAAAGATAAAGAAGGCCGTGGGTTCGAATCCCACAAGGGCGGTTTAAAATATTTTTTGTGGGTTACCAACAAAATGAATCTTAAACCTTTCTACCATCGCTAGAATAGGTTGTTAACCTGTAGGATAATCCCTTTTTCCTTTGCTATATGGAGTACGTACGGACGTTAAGCCCCAATTTAAAAAAAACAAAACAATTCTCTGCCTAAGACTCGATCTAGGCGTTATAAAATAATAAGAATAATTAAATAATATTCAAATAAATAACATCGAAAGTTCCTGGATCACAAAGATTACATCTAGATCGTTCGATCTTTACACGACATCAGTGATCGTCTTCAATAGAATCGTGACGATTTCCAGCGAACAAATAGTCTGTGGTGTCTGAGTCACGGTTACAGTAGCAAGTTCATTCAGTGACCGTGTCATTGGTTGTAACAACAATCATTTTCATTGATTGTTTGAATTAAAATACTATTGATCTGAATATAATATATATGTAATTAAAACAGAATATTTAAGTAAAAAACTTTAATTCAGCCGATTAAACATTATTAACTACATAGCCACTTCGTATCTACTACATATTAGTGTGTATAAAAATAGGTTCAGATCGTCTTTTTTTTTTTATTAAACGAAACATGTGTTTCACAAACATCAAATAATAATAATAACAAACAAGAGCTTAAACCAATGTTTTTAATTAAATATATTTTTTCTTTAAGAAATATTTGATTACATTACTTAATAAATAATGTATTCAATTCGGGTCCGAACATTTTTGCTTACTGCCCTTCAGTAAGGCAGATTTTAATATCTATTTTACAAAAAAAAGGTTTTTGTAAAGAATATTAGGTACAATCAAAACCCATCGAGATGTGGATTTCGTGTTCTTTGATGTGCAACATGATTTCTTCTTCTTACGAGTTCGGCATCTATGGACCACGTTCAACAATTCATTTCTTACTCTTCCGATCCCTACAATATCTCTTCATCATATCTGCCTGATGTTTCCTCCTTTCATCTGACCACCGTCTATTAATTTGTGTTTTAACCATTTCCGGAAATTTGATCCTGTTGACTGCTGTCCGAAATTGGTCCCTATCCCACATTAAATTCCACTGTACATTTGCCACCCTTATATCCTCCTCTACCATTGCAATATAATTTCTACATATTAGAATGCATCGATAATCGACAATCCAAAGTCCATTCCCAGGAACCGATTGGTACCTTGTTGTTGGATTAATACGCATCGATTCTTCTCCCTAGTGACAACAAAAAAAAAAAAAAGAAAAATTTCACAAAAGATAGTTACTAACATTATTAAAACATCCAGTGAAAAATCAGTGCATCTCAAAATAAAATCGTTTATTAATATGGTCTATGTTTTAGCAGTGGCCTAGTTGGTCAAAAATGATACGTTTTAGGGAAACGCGGCGTCATTACGCGTAGTTTGGCAAGCTCTAGCTCTGTAAGTGTTGCTTTATTTATTTAAATCTTTTATTGAGTAATTTTTTACAATCTGCCACAAATGTGGGCAATAAGTAATATAGATGGCGTATGATTACATTCACACATTATGTACAATGAGAAAAAAAAAATTAAAATAAAGTAAATAAGTAATGTAAGAAAAGAAAAAGAGAAAAAAAAAAGAACTATCCTATACATAAACAATATAAAATATACTATATACAAAATGAAATAGTAAAACATAAAAAAAAAGAAGAAGTAAAAAATACTAATAATAAAAGATAAAACAAAGGTAAAAATAAAATTATACTCTATTTACAATTTACACTCATCCTAGGGATCCCCCCACCAGACCCGTCCCTCCACTTATGAAGGGATAAGCCAGAGAGATCCCAGCTCTTCTCTCTCAGCTGTGTCACTGGTGTAAAAAAACCCAGTGGAGGCTACGTGAGAGCGCTATAACATTCACTCAGGGCATGAGTAGAGAAGCTGGCCATTTCCAGAACTCCAATATAAGAAATTTTACAAAAGATCTCGGGGCCACTGCCGTTTTAGTCTGCGAGGGGGGTTATCAGGAAGTGTGGAAGCGGATAATGATTGAGCTAGTGGGTTAGGATGAAAGGAAAGGTTGCTATAGAATTTTAAGAATTTAAGGGGTATAAGGTCGAGGACGTATTGTATATTCAGATCATTATGTAGGGTTTTGTTGGAAACATAGTAAGGAGCATTTACTATAGTTCGGAGGATTTTGGATTGGAAGGATTGAATGCGTTTGATATTCGACTTTTTTGCTGTCCCCCACAGTTCAAGTCCGTAAGACCAAATAGGTTTAATGATGGTTTTATATATGAGAATTTTTTTTTCAATGGAAAGATGAGATGTATTTAGTAGTCTATACAATTGGCTGAAGCGTCTGTTAAGTTCTTGCCTTTTGGGTCGAGTGTAAGTGTTGCTAAGATCGGGGATTTGACAATAGGTACTCGATCAGAAATTAAATGGAAAATGTTTTTTGTTTTACACCATTTGTCACTAGGAACTACCGTTAAGGTAGTTCATATTGGGTTGAATGAAAAAAGTCAAGTTTGAAAACTCTATTTTTAAGTGTAGGTGCTTGTTTGACACTAAGTTGGTGTTGCTCGGATCGAAAATTTTACGACATCCAACTTCTCAAAAATTAAATGAAAAAAATTTTTTCTTATATATAATTTGTCGGGATAACCGTTTAGGAGTTATATTGGTTTGCATAAAAAAAGTTATGTTTGAAACCCGTATGTTTAATTGTGGGGGTTTTTAGGACACTATCTAGCTCTGTTGGTTTTCAAATTAAACTATTTAATTATAAGATTTATCTCCTACAGACAAATGAATCACAGGTAAGCAAAAAAAAGAAAACATACGAACATCGACGATCAAGATGGCAACCCCTAAACCATGTTTCATGTTATTCTTTCTTTAGCCGGCAGGATCATGGTGGCATTTTTTTTTTTTTTTTTTTTTTGGGGGGGGGGGGGACAGTTGCTATTCTTTAGTAAAGAGTAAATGAAAACCAGAACCTTAGTAATATTTATTTACTTAAATAATAATTTGTAAAATGGATAATTTGTTTTGTTTTTTTATCTTGTCTAAGTTCTAATTAACATATTCAAGTGATATTTAGTTTGCTTTTTCAGCTTTCATATTGATAAGTTGTTTTGTGTTGAATGATAATGGTTGTTTAATTATTTATTTCAGGAATATTTGTTTTAATTTTATAATAGATTTGTTGTTGTATTTTTTAGCTTTCATATAGATTAGTTTTCGCAGTAGTGATTTATTTATAATATAAGGTATCGGTATTGAGAACCGAAAGATTTTACTAGGTACACATCACTAATATACATGTATATACATACATTCATCAACCTGGTGAGTTTTCGAATTGAAATTATAGGTTTTCTCCTTAATATCCAGATTTCGTCCTGAATCCGGTTCAGCGTCCGTATTGATTACATCAGAGACTGCCCATGCGAACGGGTGAAAGCAAAAGGTGCGCACCAAGGTCTCGCTGCGCCGCAATGCACCCTGGAGATATGCATCTCGATTTACATGAGGCGATCCTCTGCATAACCAGAAAAAAAGGAAAGAGTCCTGGACGACATAACCTGGACATAAAACTCCTGCGTGACCCACTGCACTGTAGAAAGTGGACATTGCACAATAAAGTTTGATCCTTCCTGCACTATATTGGTATTGCACAGTATTATATTAATAGAACCAAAGGAAGGAAAATGTCAGCTCGATGAACTTGTACTTTCACTGCCTTGGGAAGTTCTTGTGGGGCGTGCCACGAAGTAGAGGAAGTCAGGAGTATATAACTCTGTTATGAAACTTTTAATGACAATAATCATAAAGCTATCCATCAAAACAATAAAGAACGAGCCGTGTCGTGTCTATTACGAAATGTATCAATTCGATATTAGTGAAACCAACGGGACTATCAGAAGTATTGGAGAAGTCCCTCGCATATTTTAAGAATTGAAAAAAAACCAACATTGACATTTTTTAAAAACATTACTCTGCGTTATTAGTAGATACAAATTTACTTTATTAAATAAAGAACATTAAAAGAACGAAATTTTTCCAATCATTAATAATACAGAATTTTATAAAATCAATGAGAAACTAATAGCATAAATAATGAGGTAACAGATATTTTGATAATCCTCGAGTTTCGGAATAATTCGGTCGCTAAAAAAATTATTAAAATTGTATATATTCATTATTTCTGGTTAAACAGATCCGTTACACTTTAACAAACGTTAGAATTCACATACAAGACTGAAACAACCAGAAACTCCTAATTTCTGATTTCTTCATCATTAACTAGTTAAACGTATTTAGAAGCCAGTAAATTACTACTAACACTAGTATCCTAACACTAGTAACTTCAGTAACTACTAATTCATCTATTATCCAATCCTTACAATCCAAATTCCTTCGAAAAATACTTTTTTTTCCCCTTATTATGTCACAAATAAACTCTATTATAATGATATTAATGCCCTTTATCATGCTGAAATCTGATCCGAACCCTATTCTTTGACAAACTTCACAACCACTCAAAATCTACTATTCAATCAACTTGCTTCCCATTTGTTTCCCAAAAATCCTTTAAGGTGTATAAAAAGAAATCGGGCTAGGGATCTTATAATTAGAATTTACATTTACTGAATGTGTGTTGATTTATACAGTTGTAAATTACAATAAATATTTAAGAAACATTTAATAAGTAAATTATTACAATGACTTACCAATAATATGTAAAGAACCTCTCACTAGTAGCATTTAAATAATTTTTTTCTTTTTAATTGAAAGGTCTCTTGGGCATTTTCTTTTCAGACGCGTCGGAGGATTATTAGGAATTGAGTGTGAAGCAAGTTGAGAAACAAGAGGGTTCGAGTGAGTATGGAGTTTAGTATGAAAGGATAGGTATCTGGTTAGGGATATATCAGCAACATATGGAACATTAAGGCCTTTATGGATGAGTTTATTGGTGACAAAGTAAGGGGCGTTGAGAATTTTAAGAAGGGTTTTGGATTAGATACGAGATTTTGAAGGTTTAGAGGAAAAATTATTTAAACTAACAACTTTCCTACAAAATACTCAAAATAAATTATTAGAATAGCAATTATATTCGACTTTATGAAAATGACGTGAAGAAACTACCTATTATCATAAAAGATCTGGAGGCCTTCATTTTTTCAGACGTTCCAATATTATGAGGAATCGAATAGAAAGTAAATTTTATAATCAGCAGGTTCAAATAAAAATAAGTCATAAGTCTGGGTCAAATTAGCATAATGGATAAATTTATTTGTAAAATAATAAGGAATATTGAGAACGTTTTAAGTATTTTGAATTGTAAGGATTGGATAGTAAATGAATTTTATAGTGTTATAGCTCAGTTGTAAAATAAAGTGACACAGAATAAAAAATTAAACGAAATGTAAAACCATGTTCATTTTTAAAGTAAAAATGCATAAATATAAATTCAAAAAGTATTCCTTTTAATAAAACTCTTATTTCTCGAAATTGTATTAATTTTTATAAGTATTTTGACATGATTTTTTGACAGAAAAAGGAAAAATAAAATTAACAAGGAACTACAATCAATTGATTGATTGTTGAAAACAAACCATAGAATGTTTAAATTAAGAATAGACTTTCCAGAAGAGTCTTTGTTTCGAAATCACAAAAGTTCTGAAAATACTCAAGGCTTTAAAAAGCATATTTCACACAAGAGGCACTTGTGCAGAACGAAATAGAAGTGTTCAAAGAAAAAAAGCCTTGAGCGAAGAATTAAGAAAGAAAGTATTTTCATTTTCTCCTCGAGACCAAGAAAATTACCTCGTTACGCCCACTTTTCTTTCACTAATAGATTTTTTTTTTTTGTTCGACACAACAGCTTCAGTTTCACGGTCAGAATAAAACTTAATTTATTAAGAAAGCTTTTCAATAAAAAGAAGTAGAAACTCTCATTCTTCCTCTTATTTATTCTAACCACGATATTTCGTAGTTGGAGAAATTCATAAAAAAATACAAAATTCCTTGATTTATTTACTATGCATAATTTATGATTATTTTTATTTATGGTTATTGAAGGTGAATAGCGAAGTTGTAATTCTGCAACTTATAACTGAATGCCTTTAAACGTTCCTTTAATCTTTGATTTAGTAATCGTTCAGTTTTACTCTTACAAGACTAAAACGACAAGAAACTGCCCATCGTTTCAGACTACTTCAACATTTACTAGACAAACGTTCAAAGCTCCCAATTAATTACAAAGGACTCATATACATGACTGTGATTAGACCTGTTTTGGACGTACGGAGTTGAGCTTTGGGGCTTCACTTAACCATCCAAATTCATCTTGGATTCAATCCTTACAATCCAAAATCCTTCGTAAAATCCTCAATGCTCTTACTTTGTCACCAATAAACTTATCCATAACGATCTTAATGTTCCATATGTTGCTGATTTAGCCCACACCAGATACCAATCCTTTCATAGTAAGCTCCATAATCACTCAAATCCGTTAGTTTCTCAACTTGCTTCCCACTCCATTCCTGATAATCCTCCAAGGCTCTGAAACAAAGATGACCTTCTAGTGTAAAGTTTTAATAAAGTGCTACTGATGAGTAGTTCTTTTCAAGTTTTAACATGTTATTATAATCGTTGTCAATACATTTCTTGATGTATATAGTTTGTACAGTTGTAAATTTCAATAAATGTATATAAAAAAAAAAGAAAAAAAAAAGTTTTACCCTGTATTTATAATTGTTTTACCCTGTATTTGTAATTTGTAATTGTTGTACCCTGCAGTTGTTTTACCCTGTATTTATAATAAAGCATTAATAGCCAATAAAAGGTTTATATTTTATACTAAACATTAAATTTTCCCTAATAGGTGAAATTTAGGAGTTTATTAAAATAAATTATTATAAAATTCTGAGAGAAGAGACAAGTTTTATAACCTGACAACGGCTAATTAACTTCAACTAAATGAATTAACGAGGATGTTTATTGATGATGCTAATCCAATTTTTAACTTCCATTCATAAAAACGCATTTCAAGTATATAAAAAGCATTTTTCTCCCCCACCCCCCCAAAAAAAATGTAGGTAGTTCGGATGAGCAGACATCGAAACACAGTTTAAATATAAATTTTAATTTATTGTGCCAAAGTTTTGGCTAACAATGTAAGCCTTCATCAGGGCTATAAGAAATACCGAAAAAAAAAGAAAAAAGTGAATTTAAAAAAATATAATTAAAAGGGGAGTAAATGTTATAAATCGTGAAGCTCATTTAATTTATAATCACACCAATTTATAACGATTTATATAGCTCCACCTCATTTGACATGAAAAGGAAGGGCATACAGTCAACTGAAGGGCCAGAATCAGCAGAGTAACCAATATTAAAATGCCGAGAATGTAAAACAAGATCCTTCCGATTATTATTTTTGTTTGTGTTTATTTCTATACTAATAAAGATGGAGGATCAGAAAAAAAAAATCTACTGCCTAAATAAAAAATGATATTTTAATTTTGTTAATGAATAATTACAATTTTTATTGATTTATAATTTTATTTTTAAAGTTGTATTGTAATTAAAAATAATTCAAAGTTTAATTTGTAAAATTCTCGGCCATTTGGCCTATCACTAGCTGCTGTACGGCCACCAAAATCAGCTGAATTTAACTAAAGAATTCAATCAGCTGAGTGAACTTCAAAATTCTTGAATTTCTGACATAGCACCGAGCTCAAATGATTCAAGAATGTGCCTAAGGAGGAAAAACGGCGGCTCTTGCACACTTCGCGAAAGTAGCTCTTATTACCAAGTTAGGCTTCTGACCCAAATAGACTAAATATTTTACATTTTGTTTCTCTGTTTTGCTTGTTATGTTGTGTGATTGAGACATTTTGTGACGCTCAAGACAAGTCATCTGATTATCATTTACTTTTGTAAAGGATTAAAGATACCTCAACATACTTGTTAAAAGATTTTCAAACAATTTTGCACACCCTCTTCTATCTTTGAGAGTTAAAATTAGAAAAAAAAAATCAAATCATAAACTCCATTAATTAATTCATTAATTTTGCGATAGTCTTTTCTTATTTTTTTTATTGTCAGGATGACGTCAACATTTCTCTATAGGATGGTATAGAAGGATCGATATAGTTAGGATCGATTAATTATTTGCCACTTCTACCGGAATTCTTTATTTTGAAGACTAGATTCGAATGTTAAACATTCATCTTCAGTTCTAAAAACATACAAAATTTTTTATATAATATATACTACTAAAGGAGAGTTTAGTTATAAGGTGTTTTATAAAAGCAATTTAATCTCTTCATACTTACAGTAAGTGACAGGATAGATAATATTGTAGCATGTGATCCATATTAAAGTTTATAAGAGATTTGTCGTTATATAAGATAAGACAAGATGCAATACCAGGACTTGACTTTTATAGCCATTAAATGATTTTATTTGTTCATCAGACGGATCCATATATTAATGGACATGAAAGGGCTTGAAAATGTGGCAATAGCCATGAAACGTTGCCCATTTTAGAAAATCATTGTTAATATAATATGGTTTTTTGAATAAATAATATGAGGAGATTAAATTGATTTTATAAAACACCTTACATACAAAATTGTTTTCAAAACTTTATAACTTTGATACACAGATTATATGTAATAATTTTAAAAATTTATAAGACAACAAATCGAACATATTGATACTGAAAAAGAAAAATGAAAGGGCTTCTAAAATCTATCAGGCTCTATCTTTAGGTTTTAAATTTATGTATTTTATTATCTGTAATATTATATAAAAGGACAAGCCATTTTTCGTTTGTTATCACTAACCACAAAAACTACCAAATAAATCTGTACCAAATTTTAATCACATCATCTTCATAGTTCAAGGAAGGCTTCGCAATAATACAATATAAAGATTTTGAATTAAATTTTTCATAAAAAGCGATAAATATGTGGTGCGCAGTGAAGTTAGATAATCGACCGATAGGTGGCGAGCACCATTCGAGAGAGGTTACAAAGGTACCGTGTTATATAGAGCCAGAAATTTAAGATAAAATTTACTTATTTTCAATTCAATTGTTATTAAAAAAAGTTGTGGATGTGGATGTGGATCCCAGTGCAGTTTAAAAATAGACCGATAAGTGGCAATTATGCAACCGAGTTTTCAATTGTAAAACCATGAAACACAACTTTACCAAATTTTAACTACAACATCTTCATAGTTTTAGGAAGGTTTATAATAATAAATTTTACTATAATAATAATTAAAATGTATAGTCTTGAGGGCCAGAAACGAGGTTTGCCGGACTGTATACTTTTATGGTTAGAAATTAAAATCCAACCAGATGGATTGATAAAATTATTTCTGCCAAATTAGATGTCTAATTATGCTTTTACGTACTCTTCAAACCCCTAATAAATGCAATTTTAATCAGGTTAAAAATTACTGCAATGCGTGAAAATATCATTGAAGAGATAATGCTAAATCCTACACTTCAATAAAAGATTTTTATCGATAAACAAATGAAATTATTAGTTAAAATAATCTAAGCTCTTTATTTATGAAAGCGGGCGAAGCCGCGACGAGAGATGCTAGTATTAAATATTTTAGATATAATATATTTTTGAACTTTTTGATTATCATATATCTCATTAAAAAAATATGAACTCTGTCACTTAGGTATTTTATGTTCCTCTTCAGGTGCCTTTCTTCCATGTTTTGGTAGGTGAAATATTTCATTTAAAACAGGCTCCATTTAATTATTTCCATTTTCATTAGTAAAGAATTTCCATTTTTTTTTTAATTCAATGATGTAATTATTATTTTTATTTTTTCCCCCAAATAATAAATACCTTTCAAATTTTTATGTGAAAGAAATTTTCTAATGATCAGGACTGGTGAATTATATACCAAGTTTTATCAAATTTTTTTTAGACTAATTCTGAAAGCTAAGCATCATCCGTTCTAAGAAAGCGGAATGGGAGGGTGCTTCTAAAAGATATCAGATCGTTCAAAAAATTGTCTGTTATTTGAATATTTTTTCTAAATATAAATTCTTCAAAAAAAATATAAATAAATAAACGAATATATTGTAACGTATTATCAAATTATTTTGAAGGTAAAGGCACAGATCCTGAAACGGTTGATTTTGAGGATAGCTTTTCAAAATCTATTAGAGAGTTAAATAGTAAAATGGATAAAAAGTTTTCGAACCTCGCCTCAGAGATGTCTCGGCGCCTCGATGTGTTCTTTCGGGAAGTCTCCGACCTAAGGAGAGATGTTGAAGGAGATATTGAAAATTTTCATGAAAAAGTCGAAGCGGTGGTTGAGAGTCTAGTTAGGGTTGAGGTTAAAAATCTGGTATCCGAATCCCAGGTCATTGATGCCCAGAGTGATGACAAAAGGGAAGAAACTGTTCATAAAACAGAAAATGAGGAGCACCGCAAGATCCTGACGGTCGACGTGGAGTACATAGAGGCCTGGCTATGGAAATGGAAATGGTTCCAGTACATGTTTTCAAAGATTTTGATAAAAATAGCTGTAAGAGTACAAGAGAAGGAATATTTTCTCCCCAAAGAACATATTCAAAAAACGTTGAGGAAGAAAATGAAGATAATGGCCAGAAGGAGAAACTAAAGAGAAAATTTAAAAATTTAACATTGGAAAATTCAAAGGTAGTTGTTACTATTCAGGAAGCTGAAGATATAGATGTTTGGAAAGGTAAAAATAATTGTTATAAATCATGTGAAAGGAAAAGAAGAAGGAGACGAAAAACGTTTTCTAAGAAACGTCATAGATCAAAATGTAATTTAATCACAGAAGAGTTTCAGTGTTTATGGACAAAAGAAGAAGAAATATACGGTGAAGCGCGTAAAGAATTTGATCCCCTTGAAAATGGAGAGTCCAAAGAGCTAAGATATGAAAAGGAAAACGAAGAAGAGGAAACAGTATAGGTCCCAGAGGTATCCTAGGCGGTCCGAGAAGCCACAGTTCCTAGAGAGACTAACAGCTTTTCTAGGGGATGCTGCGACGATCCTGGAGGATATCGTAGCATTCTAGGAGGAAACCGCAGCGTTCTAGGAGGAAGCAGAAGCTTTCCTAGAGGAAATTGCAGCGGTACTGGAGGAATCACAGGAGTCTCGGATGGAATCCGCAGCTCCTGGAGGAATCAGAGGAGTCTCAGATGGAAGTTGTAGCTCCTGGAGGGAGCCAATACGTTCTAGGAGGAAACCGCAGCATTCCAGGAGGAATGCATCTGAGGAGGGGGCAGTGTAACGTAATAAGGGGAACTTCCCCCGTTGCTAAGGAGTATTGAGAATTACCCTGGTTGCTAAGAGTGTTAGCTGGTTGCTAGGGGAGTGTAGTAACAAGAGTGAATGTTATGTGTGGGTTATATTATTTTCGTGTGATTATTATTGTGGTAATGTTAAATAATATTGTTCTGTGTGTGTCTGTATTAAATATCCTGATAATTATTTGTTAATAAACTGTAAATAGAAAATCCCTGTGTTGTTTATGTTACAATATATACAAAGGAAATTGGCAGATTTTAAAATAATTTTTGTTAATTAGTTTGACCGAAAATAATTACTTCTCACAAGACATTCAATAGACAATCGAATGCCCATAAATTAAATCAAAACCGTAGCTGAACAAATTTTATTAATCTTTTTTAAATGATGGGTACCTAATGATATAATGAAAGTTTGTAAACAATAATTAATGGTGGTAACCTTTGAAGTAATGATGGGTACCAACAGAAGTGTGTGGAATCCATTGGATTAACCTTCATGCTGCCCATTTCCTAATAACGAAAGACCTTTAGAGATTTCTTGAACGAATCTGCCTACTAGGATATGACAAAGAAATGTCAACAGTACAACGAAGAGTTTAATTACATCTACTTTATTAACACTTTAATTACATTAAAGTAATCAATATTTTATCAGGAGGTACTTAATTGAAGGATGCTGCGCATATCAAATCAGTAACTACATTTTACGCAGCATATAAATCAATCTATTAGGCATGCTTGTGGTAATAAATTCTTATATTAAATTGTAATAATATTTAATATAGAACTTAATTAAAATGATGCAAGTTTGTTGATTATAATTATATCAAGAAGGGAATAATAGGACTTTGCGGTTATTTTTAACATGATAAACATAAAACAATTTATTTTGCCGATGTTCCGGTTTACACTGCAATTCTTCATCAAGGCTCTATCATAATGAATATAAATTATATCCCCATATTGTTTGGTAATTTCTCTTTCATCTAAAATTACATGTTTTTTAATAATAAAAGTATAGTTGACTGTTAAAATGAATAAAGAACTAACTTCTTTGTATGGGATATTTGAGCGTAAAACATTAGTGCCATCAACGCTCGTTTAATTTTTAAAGTAAATACATTTTTTTTGTAAATTGTAATCAATTAGATTTATCTAAATTTTATGATAAAGTTTTTTGTACAGAAATTTAATGAGGTTATCACTATTTTTTTTATCATATCCCAGCGCTACTGAGACGTTTGGAGGAATTCCCGATTCATTCAAATTCTTGTTGTAGTAAGGGAATTCGTTAAAAATATAAGATACCTTGTATATTTTATAAATTCATAAGCCTTATAATCCAGTTAATGAGTGCTGAAATGAGGGGTGTAGAATGCATGAAATTTCTGAGAATTTTTGACTTCACAGATTCGTTAGGAGCATTTAGAAGGTAAACATACTAAAAGTTCCCGTCGGGGGTGAGCGAAGAAGGTCCCATTTTTGGGATTTTCGGTTATATCTCGAAAATGGTGTACTAGAGAAAAATATATTTTAATAAAAATTAAAGCAAGTTAAATATCCTATAAAATTGTTTTTATGCATAGTTGTTGAACTTTCAACTGTTTTCGAAATATACGTAATTATAAAAAAACAAAACAAAAAAAAAAAGGTGATATCAACTTTTTGTCTAACATTTACTTCAAGTGCCAGAAACTCAAGTACGAAATTCAAGTAAATTTAATGCTCTACAACTTCGATTTTAATAATTTTTTTTCTGATAAACGATCCTAAAAGGCACTAGAAGCAAATGTTTGACAAAAAGTGAGGTTAATTTTTTTGTTCTAGAAAACTATCGATTTTCTTGCAACGCAATATCCCGAAAACCGTTGAAAGTTCGAGAAATATGTATAGAAACAATTCTATAGGAAATTTAATTAGCTTTAATTTTTATCCAAATGATATTCTTCTAGAGTCCACTATTTTCGAGATATAATCGAAAACTCCAAAATAAGGACCTTCTCCCCTCTCTACCGTAAGCTTAACCCCCAGGGGCAGGAACTTTTAGTATGTTTACCTTTTAACTATTCCTAACGAAGCTATGAAGTCAAAAATTATTGCATATTCCTCTACAATTCTACAATACGTTTATTGACTGGACTAATTGGTTATTAGGTGAAGGAGTATAACTCTTGTACGGCCAATTCTTAATCCTGCTAGGATTACTTCTCTGCGCTTGGTACGACAGGAACTGCTCCATGGCCTTACGTCCTTCTTTATGAACTTAAGTTTACTTGTTGGAATAGTTAGGATTATAGTGGCAACCCACTTAGGTAGGAAGACTCCTTTATACTCCTTTGTATAAAATAACAGGATTTTTACGGTAAAAAATAATACTCATAGCCAAAAGTTGATATCACATCACCAGTATTATTCGTCATTTTTTATAATACGCTTTTATTAACTACACCTATATGTACCGGAATCTTTTTTCAACAATTTCAATCTATCTGATTAACTTGAAAATTTGCACACGTTTCAATGACCAATGACATAACTTTATAATTGCAATGTCATAATTTATAATTGACATAACTTAATAATTGCACAGCTTTGTTCTAATGTTCTCACTTAATCTAGTTAAATTACCCCCCCCCCCCCAAAAATGGGGTCTGCCTTGCAAAATGTGGAGTAGTAAACTTTATGTTTTTTTTTATGGTCCAGGTGGGTCCTGAGAATAAAATATCAAAAATTAAACTAAAAGTGATAAGGGGTAAATCTTTGGAGGGAATCCAAACTTTTTGAACTTTTTTTCAGATTTCGGAAAAAACATTATAGAAAAATGCTGTCAATCGAAAAATCTTTTATTTACAAAATCAAAGTTTATTAAATTTTGCGTCTCAAAACATATATATAAGCTGAATTTGATTTAGGCGTTTAGCTACAATCGGTTTTCAAACATGGAAGAATTTTTCCAACTTTCACAAAAACTTAATTTTGGTCATTTTTAAGAGTCTATAACGCAGAAATGGGTAATAAAAATTTTTTAAAAAATGCTATATACTACAAGTTGTAGATCATTAAATTTTGTGCAAGATAGAATTTTTAAAGTAAAAATTTGCCCATTCCTACTTTTGAGTTGTCAAAAAAAGAATGTTTTGTTGATTTTGGATGTGTGAAAATTGCAAACAAATCAGGAATAGTTCAGGGAAATTAGCTTCGAATCTTGAACTCTAAAAAGTAAAAGATCTTACTGCTGCAAATTGTTCATTACGTTTAGCTTTTTAGTTAGGTTCACGATAAAAGTGTGCTTTTTTAATTTTTTATAAACTATTTTTTTTTTAATAACAATTTATTGAAATTTACAACTGTACAATATTTATACATCAAGTAAATGTGCTGTTAACTATTACAATAACGTGACAAAACTTGAAAAGAACTACTCATCAGTAGCACTTTAATAACAATTCTACACTAGAAGGTCTCTGGGCCATCCTCTTTTCAGACGCCTCGAAGGATTATCAGGAATGGTGTGGGAAGCAAGTTGAGAAATTAGGGGATTTGAGTGGATATGGAGCTTACTATGAAAGGATTGATATCTGGTTTGGACTAAATCTGCAACATATGGATATAACATTTTAGATCTTTATGGATAAGTTTATTGATGACAAAGTAAGGTGCATTGAGGATTTTTCGAAGGATTTTGGATGGTAAGGATTGGATACGAGATGAATTAGATGGTTTAGTGGAGCCCCAAAGCTCAACTTCGTACGTCCAGATAGGTCTAATCACAGTCATGTATATTAGTGTTTTGTAATTAATTGGGAGCTTTGAACGTTTGTCTAGTAAATGTTGAAGTAGTCTGTAACGACGGGCAGCTTCTTGTCGTTTTAGTTTTTATAAACTATTCAATTTTTTATTCTTTATTTCTGTAAATTGTTTTAATAAGCGAAGAAAAATCGGATTTATCCGCGATATACCGGAACATTTATAAAGTACCATCCGGCATTTCAATTCATTTCATTTTTATTGAAAGAAACCCTCACGATTCATTTCTGATTTCATAATCAGGTATTGATATTTGGAAAAGAAAGTTAATATTTATAGTCTAGAGAAGAATTATGATAAAGTTGAAAAGAGTAAGAGGGACTTGTTCCGAAGAGCGACAGGTCCATCTTCAGATCTGTAAAGGTCTCGGAGAAAGTGGAGAATGTCCAGTCTCATAAAGTCCGTGTTACGCGATCAAAACACCTTTCTAGATTACGTTCTATCAAAATAAAATGTATTTATTAGCTTTTATCGATTATTATAGGAATCTATGAATAGGAAAACGAAAAGTGGGAGTAAAGAGAAATTAGAAGGAAGTTTTTACAAAACAGGAAACGTATTGGCCTAAATAAGTCACCATAACTTGTATTTTTTAATGTCATTTTGTGAAGGTGAAATCCTCTAGGTGAGCCGGATTTATATGGCGAGATATGTAAATTTTAAATTTATAACAAAATATCACGTATAGTACTATAATCTGTGAAAATTAAATTTATTCTGATGAAAATAGTATAGATGACTGTAGAATATATAGAAAAACTCATCGGAATTATTAATCTTTTTAATGAAGTCCCGACGTTTCGACCTGCATTGCAGGTCTTCTTTAGGGCTAAGTAGCCTTACCTACTAAAACAAATTAACGAAAAAACTTAATTAAATCACAACTGGATATCTATATATAAAAGTTGTCCATTATATAATTAAGTATGACATATTTATCATGGTAAAGCGGAATAATACACTTTTTAATAACTATAGTGTATTATTATATTATTTAGTAATTACAATTTTACCTCTTGAGGTACCTGATGGTATAGAAGGATAAACACAATTATGATTGATGAATTAATTGCCACTTCTATTTAAATTATTTTATTTATAAACTAGTTTTGAATGCAATACATTCATTGTCAGTTCAAAAACATACGAAATTTTCAAAACATCAGGACTTTCAAGAAATCAAATATATTAGTACTCTCCTGAGGAGATCTAACAGATATCTTAAATATATCCATAGTGAAAGGGGAAGAGCAGGTGGGTTAGATTTTTTGTTTAAATGATCAAAAACATTTCCAATAACCCCATTTTAAATTTATTTCCAACAGGAACGGAAAACTCCAATTAGTACAATAGGAATAGGGATCATATCTAACCTAATTGGCCCTTCCCCTTCCACTATGGATATATTTCAGATATCTGTTAGATCTCCTCAGGTGAGTACCGATATATTTGATTTCTTGTCTTATATTTTTTTAAACTATAGTATATATTTTACATACTTTTCTCCACTCAATCTTTTCCATATTTTTTTTTAAGTATTATACCAATTACTTGTTCAGTTTTTATAGTTTTCTTTTTTCTTCTTAGCGTGATCGGCCCGTGAAAACAATAAAACTGTCCTAATCAATAAAAATAAAAGGTGTCCTTCATGAGCGAACCACGCGTTGTTGATATCAAACATTTTCTGGTGGGGCTACTTTCTTAAAGAGAGAGAGAGGGGCTCTTTTTGGAACTACGAAGAACTAATCCATCATAAGTTTTTTTTAGATGGACTATGACTTCTTTGGCAAACAGATAGAATATACTCAAACCTGTCGTATTATTCAGCTTTGGTTAACCTCAAAGGAGTTCTGTTTTATATAATCAATAAAAAGTTGAAATTACTGTCCAATAGTTTTTCGACAGTTATCCCAAGATGCAGTATAGCGTGGGATAGAGAAATTAACTAGCATATGGCTAATGACGGTAGATAACAACTTTGAGTATCATTCAATTTTATACTAAAGAAGTAATGATACAAATATCTGGTTGAAAACAGTCATTTTTTTTTTTTTATTCACCCTAATAATATAATTGTCAAGCCGTTAGCCTTCTCGTCTCGATAACGACTAAACCAACAAAGCTATTACAACGGTTTGTGAATAGCGCAATTAACTAAAAAAAACATCATCAACACTATAATGCACACAAAAACCTTGGCGAATTGCAACGTCAGGGTGAAAGTAATACCCACACATCGGGGATGAGGATAATCCTGTGGGATCTGAGATCAGTTGGGATCAAGGTAACAAAGTAACGAGTGGGTATTTAGAATGTGCCCTCCAGATCCCGAGGTTAATTAATTCCATCTCTTCAATTGACTTCACAGCTAATTGAGATACATCCGTGAATAATATTAGCTATTATATCTCTAGTTTGTAAATAAATAGGAAATTACTCCCGCACGGCACTGACCTCAATGTATCTGATGCAGAAAAGATAAGAAAATTTATGTCAAGCGTTTATCAGACGGTGTTGAGCTTTATAATTATATAATTGTGCTTATTATAAAATGTCAAACGTAATTATTTACTTTTTACAAATTATTGATTTTTCCTTGGAGATTAGAACGAGATCTAGCAGTGTGGAAACATTTTTCTATATATATTTAGAACTATATAAATATATGAAATAAGTAAATGTGCCGTAAAATGACATGTAAAAGCCACTCATTGGTATCTCAATAAAATATTTTGAGGTTCTTATTTATTATTTTTTTCACTTTATTTATAGTATTATGTATTCAGATCTTTATTTTTTTCTCTTCTTTTTATTTATTTCTTATTTTACATATTGTGTAAATGAATCCATATAGCCATCCATATTACTGTTTGTTTATTTGGGCCAAACCTCCTTACCCACGAAATGGGATTCAGTACCGAGCGCGCTGAGACATTCGCCCCGACTCACTCGACAATCAAGCCCCCATCCATAATAGGTATTTCCCACATTTGAGGCAAACTGAAATACTCGATAAAAGATCGATTGACAAAACAAAAAAAAAAAGATGCACTTCATTAAAAGTTCTACAGTAAAATACCTCTCTTTTCAAATGCTTCGTAGGATCAGGAATCGAGTGTAAAGTAAGTTGAAAAGCTAGTGGATCGGAGTGAGTATGTAGCTTGTCATGAAAAGATAGGTATCTTTTTTTGGGCCAAATCTGGAACATATAGAACATTTAGATCGTTATGGATAGGTTTATTTGTGTCATAATAAAGAGCATTGAGGATTTTGGATTAGAAATAAGAAGAATTGGAAGGTTTAGCGGAGGCCTAAAGTTCATCTTCGTATGTTCAAATGTAAATTAGTCTTTTGTAATTTACTGGAACCGTACAGTTTCTAGTCGCTTTGGTGGAATCATAGGTAGTGAATCTGTTTGAGAGGGATTAATGGCACAACATTAAAGGATACTGTTGAGCAGGAAGTTGTAGGTTTACTACGAAGGGTGAAAGTTATTTTATGAGATTTGTTTGGCTACAGTTCAATGCTCCAATTTCGACACCATCCTGGTAGATTTGTATTATGAGATTTTAATGTTTAGAATGCAATAATGGGATCATTATTATCAGCACGTGGACGGTGCTAGGTTGGTTTGGGTCTGATAATTTATAATTATAATAAGTACATGGAATTTTAAAAATTGAATTTGAGAATAAAATAGAATCTCAACTACTTGATGAATATGAAACTGGATATTACTACGTTACTTTCTTTTATTTTTTTTATTGTGGCTTAACGTCATTATGTATTCAAAGTAGGGCAGGAAGAACAGACTATCCTGTAGGTTACCAATCTATTCTAGCCAAGGTGGGAAGGTCAAGATTCATATCTTGGGTCCGCCATGAAACGTTAACCCACCCAGGTGGGATTCAAACCCACGGCCTTATCTACCTTCGATCATCGAGTCTTCAAGCAACATTCAAGCAGCCATTTCATTTCTTTCACTAACTTTGACCACGAAGTAGCTCAAGATACGTTTATTAACTAGGTACTTAAAGTCCTAAAATCCTTTTTTTTTTAATATAAATTTTTTAATATAATCAATCTCATTCATCTGTTGTTTAAACAAATGAACAGCTCATATGCGTTCCAGCAAGTTATGCAACTACGATGCTAGAAATGTTGTATAATTGCTGGAATAATTATTCATAAACCCTATTACGATGCTAGCAGTCAACTCCTACATCCAGTTCTCACTAATATAATCAATGCTATTAACTATGTTTTTATGGGAATGTTATATAAACAAAACTAAACGACGATTTGCTTAAATAACTTAAAAAATATCGAAATCGCACAAATGGAAATGTAATGATTTTTACTTTATTTATTATAATAAGACCTATCCGGACACAAGGAGTTGAGTTTGGGGTGCCACTAAACCATCAAGTTCTTCTCATATCAAAATCCGTCGAAAATCATCATTAATCCTAAATAATCTTACCCCCAAATATCTCATTGTTCGTTATGTTATGTTACTAATTTGGATTAAACCAAGCAATTGGCATTTCAATATGAACGTATGAAAAAAAAAAATCAACTGAATTCATTAGCTCGAATAGTCCTCATCATTAAGGAATCATAGATATTCGTTAAGCAATCGAAAAAAACAAACCTATTCCTAAAAACTTTTGGGTTTGGATTTTTTGTATTCTTGTAGAAAATACATTTACATAGTCATATACCATCCCATTATGGTGGGATTTGTATTCTACAAAATTAAAGAAACCACAATACATTGCATTTTAGAATGTTATAAACATTAGATTCCATATTTAATAAATGTATTTTATTTTTTACAGTTGTCAACACACGTATATAAAAATCTAGAATTTTCTCATTATAAATATTTTTGTCAATTTATATCATGTTAACTAATTTTTTTTTTTTTTTTTTTTTACAGGTGAGTTTTGTATAAAGACTGTTGTAATGGTAAGCTAAGTTATAATACATTTAACACCTCCTGAAATTTTGTGAAGATTCGTTTACTCTTAATTTTTAAATTGCTTTTCTATAAAAAATGTTCTTCTCTTATTGTTTGAAAATATAAACTTATAAGATGTAACAGACCTTTCTATAATAAATTTACAGAGTATGATTAATATATAAATATGATAGTACCATGATAAATATGGTAATATCTATGATAAATACCACATCACAAGTTTAGATTAACATATTTACTGTTGCAGTATTTAATTCTTTCTAATTATGTATGATCTATGGTTTTATTTCTTAATCATTATAAATTAATCTGGCTGGTATCGTCAAAAAAATATCAATATACTATATAAATAATTTTTTTACCTTAAAATAACGATACACCGATGTATCATGATTTTTTTTATGAAATGTCATTTTAAACGTTTCCTATTATGTTATTGTCAAATAGGTATTCCTGTTTATTTATCGTTTTAGTTAATTTATTTCACTAACTAAATTGTTTCAAATGTTAAAACTTTAAAAGCAGTGTATTATTAATTAAACAGTAGGAAGTAGGTACATATACTTACAATTAGTCGGGAGTATAACATGTGTAGATGCAAATCAACAACAATTAAATAAGGATTAGTTGAGTTGTTAGTAAAATATGTTAAGATGTTTTTAATATATTTTTTATTAGTTATTACCCATCTCTAATGATTAAAAATCTTCATATCTTTTAAACCTGTTATTATGTTTTAATTCTATTTAACTATTTTTATTTAATCTGTACAAAATATGTTCTTATATCCAAAACAAAACTTATTATTCCAGACACGCGAAAACCGTTAATCCGTACCTTACTTCCTTATCATTTTCTAATAGATAATTACCAGGCAACAAGAAGAGAGATCCTCGCAATCTCTATTAGTAAGGAATGCAAGACGAGTCAGTTATGCATTGTGATTCATAGTAGACAGTGAATGAGAAAAAATTTTTATAATGTGTTAGGAAAGAAAACTACGAATGGAATGGATTTTTGACCCAATCAATACTGATTTACTTTATCCTACATTATTCCTTGTAAGGATCACAGTGGTGACCACACTATATCGCATCTTCTTAATGACATGAATCATGTACTTCTATCTCTCTCATGGTTTAGTGAAGAGATTCTTCTTTTTGTTTCCATAAATTAATTTTTTGAATAATTTAGAATTTTATTCCAACAGCTTCTTATACCTAGGGACTGATGAATATCATTCAATTATTCTCTTCCGTCCTAATAGTTTTTTTTTTTTTTTTTAAATAAAGCTTTAATTAAGTAATTAATACAATCTGCCACAAATGTGAACAAGTAATATAAAAGGCTTTATGATTACATTCACACATTATGTGCAATAAAAAAAAAATGAAAAAGAAGGAAAAAAAAGAGAACAGAAAAGAACTATAATATAAATTAATAATATAAAATATTCAGTATGTGAAAAATATAAATTAAAATTATTGTAATAGTTAAAATAAAACAAAATTTATTTAAAGGTAAAAATACAATCATACTTTATTTATAATTTACACTCGTCCTAGGGATCTCCCAACCAGGCCTGTTCTTTTCTGAGAGCTCCTCTCTACTAACTGTGTCACTGGTCTAAAACAAAAAAAATAAAGAAATTAAAAAATCAAAATAAAGAAAAAAAAGTTTAGATGAAGAGTATTCCGCCATGTTAGTACGCTCCTTTCTTAAAAATGTTTCTTTTTTTCCAATAAGCTATTTCTGGGCCCCAATTGGTGCATTGGGGCAAGGGTTTCACAGCGCTCGATGCAGAAGTGCAATCCTAGGCGGGTTGAAATATATTTCGTGGCGGATCCACGGAATGAATCTTGACCTTCGCTCCCTGGCTGGAATAGGTTGGTAACCTGTAGGATAACACGTCTTTCCTGGTGTATTTGGACCACATAAGAACGTTAAGTCTCAACAAACAAGCTATTTCTATTAATTTATATTTTTTCCTCTATGATTTTATAATTAATTTTTTAATATCTCCACACATTTTTTTTAATTGTTAGTTATTGTTTACTGTAAATAAAACTTATATAAAAATTAATGTAAATAAAACTGAGATGGATTTGTTCTTTAGTGCCCAAGTTGCAGAATTTAATAGTTTTCAAAAAAAAATTTTTTACACAAATAAAACTAATCATTGTAAATATAATGGAATTTCGTAATATCAGCTTTTCGTAATATATCTCGAAGTTCCTTTTTTGTTAGGTTATGATAAATCCTTGTAACAGTAATAAATAACTGTTTTTCAAACTGGCTCTTTTGCGTAAATCACGACTACGGACACTGGGGCCATATATAGGGCGCTCGCGCTCAAAACTCCAAAAAGCGGTTTTTTCGTTCTATAAATTTATTTTAAATAATAAACTAAAAGATAGAGTTATAATTGAATTAAAAAGGCATATGTTTAATGCTATATTAATGATAGGTTTTAATTTAATAAAATGCAGTACTTTTAATAATGTACTTATATTATATATTTAATATAAAACTTTCTTTGGCAGAATTATCTTAATGATAAACAAAATGTGTAGAACTACATATTGAACAATTTAATAAATACATAAAAGTAATAAAATTTACATAATATGTACCTATAGTATAAAATTAAAAAATGTTATAGGTACAAATATTTCGCTCAATATCTACAGATAAAACAATAAAATAATAGCATTTAACATATTTTAAGTATAAATTTTTAGGATTATAATTAATGAATAACTATGTAATGTTTTTTTACATGATGTCTTTTAATTAGTTACCTATTTAATACCCACGTAAATTTTGGAGAATCATTTTAAATTTTAATATTGAATCAATGTTAGTTTTACCTGATCCCCTAAAAAACGTTTATTATGGGTTTAATGAGAACTATCCGAAACCGTAATATATAGCTAGATGTAATGTGACATGTAATGTTGTTTAAGGTAGATGGTCCAATTGTTAACATGCCACAAACATCGGGGTCGAATTAATATCAATTAATTTTGATTTTTATGTTGGCATTTTTCTGAGGTTAGTTATCAATTATCAGATATTAGATCAGACTAGTTATTAGATAATAGCAGCCGATTAAAAACGTCATTAATTTTATGAAATCTAGAAGTCTTCCTACTAAATTGTTCACCATAAGTTTTAAAATCTCTGTTGCGGGCCTTTCACTAAATTCAAAATTTTCAATATCTTGGTGTCGCGCGAAGGAATTACCCTTTCGCTTTCACATTTATTTATACGAGAGCTTCTATTATCCTATTATAATGACAGTTTTGCAATTCCCCGGCGCTTAATTGAATTAATCAAATTCAAAGATTTAGGCTTCAAATTTTAAAATATAAAGATTTATTTTCGATTTCGTTCATAAGATTTTATTTATTAGTGTTTTATAGAACATGCCCCGTTTAATTCTAGAAGTTTTTCTACTAAATTTTTTTCCTGTAAGCCTTAAAATCTTTGTTGTGCTCCTTTCATTAAATTCAAAATTTTCAATATTTTAATTTTGCGCAAGGGAATTGCACTTTTGCCTTCACATATTTATTTATAAAGGCTTCTATTATCATATCACAATGACAGTTTTGCAATTCTCTTGCGCAAAATTGAATTAATCAAATTTAAGTTTTAAGAATTTAAATTTTGAATTTCATCCTTAATATTTTATTTATTGATATTTTATAATATATACCTTCAAACGAACACCACATAGTATGATTTGAAATATAAAACTTTAAAAGAAAAAAAAATTAGCGTATTGAAATGGTTTGCAATTTACAATCGGCTGAATAATGCTCTCTAATAATCCGCAACATAAAATGGATTAAAACATCGAAAGGAAACAAACAGAAGCGAGTTATGTTTACTAATTGATTTGCCATATTATGTAGATTATTTTAGCCACAAAAAAAAGTATAAATACCCAAAAATCAAAAATAGAGTTTTGAGCGGTGTTAGTGAGGAGATGGCCCCAGTGTGCTACGGTGGTGCAGATAATAAAATTATTCTTGCTTTTTTTCAATTCGTGAATAAATTAAACTTTTCAACACAGGGCTACTTAATGCCACAGAACCCTTCACAACCAATAACACGAAGACCACCACATACCTCGAGGCGAATACCTTTCCACATACCCAGGAGCCATAACTTGCAGAAAGGTTCGCGGTTTGAGGCAGGATTTCATTGAGTAACCAATCTCATTTCCAATTGAGAGCACTATTACACTTCTAGAGAAATGTGTATATATATATATATATATATATATATATATATATATATATATATAGCTTTATTAAAATAGATTAGATAATTTAGACGTAAAATTCCAAAACCAGCCAAGTTTAAAATTTTCAATTATATTTTTTTAGATAGTTTTTTTACTAGACTATCTTTAGGTGGAAAGTTTTCTCCCAAAAGTAATTAAATCAGATATAAAACGTCCATGCAAAAAATAAGGTCTCTTTCTAATCCAGTCTGATCTTTACCTTCATCGATCAGCTGTGAAAAATGGACTAAGCTGGTTCTGGAACTCCACTCCCCAATCTATTGGTATATTATATAATTATTTGGCACTCGTGAATAGTCGTTTATGCAAAAATAATATTTTTTCCACAATGATTCACAAATTAGTATTCTACTCTGTGATAGCCTCATAACTAAGTCTATTAGACACAAATAAAGAAAAAAAAATTAGCTTTCTTGTGATACCCATAACCTAAAATTTATAAACACACTTAACACACAAATGGACTTAACCGAATATCCACGAGTGACGTAGAATTAACATTCTACATGATTCAAAAATACAATATTTCCCATCTTCAAGACATCAGCTTCAGGTTACTAGGCAATTTTTTTTTTCACAAATTAAAAAATAAACTATTTCTTTCTTTTTTAAAAATATTTTTTGATATTTACAACTGTATAAATTATAAACAATAAGTTAATTTATGAATAATAATTACAATGACTTGTCAATACCATCTTAAGAAAAACTCACTAATAGCTTGAGAGTATGTTGGGAGACTAGTGGAATCGAGTGGGTGTGGAGTTTACTACGAAAAGGTAGGTATCTGGTTTGGACCAAACCGATAACATATGGAGCATCGTGATTTTTATGGATAAGTTTGTTATGACATAATAAAGAGTATTATTGGATTTTGGACTGTAAGGATCGGATGCGAGAAGAATTGAAAGGTTTAAATGTATATTACATTTTTGCCAGCATCCTTAATTAATAATGTAACTTCTAACAATCTAATTAATAAGGAACAGTGGTAAATAATAATTAAGGATGCTGACAAGAAGGTAATTATAATGTTAACGTATTATAATCAATATATAACTTGTAACATCGTAATAGATATGTTTTAAATGATCTTTAGGATGAGAAATATTTTATTCCCAAAACATGTTGAATGTTAATTATTCAACAAATTAATATATGGAAAATTAAGTCGTTCAAAAGTAAATATTATTGTTCAAATTAATGCTTCAACGAATTCAAATTAATTCCATATCGAATTAAAAACGTTAATGGATTATAACCCATTCATATAATTTTATGAATGAAATACGAGGCAGGTTAAAGAACAAGGTTGCGAGTTGAACTTAAAATGGGTCAAGAAGTTGTCGTGTTGAACTTTTGCTCCTTACGAAACTCAATTATCAGGTGTTCCTCAAGGCCTTCCCAAATCATAGGCGGTTAAGAATACATCAAGAAAGGTTAAGCGGAACGAACTATCGTATTTTCGTTTGGAAATAAAATCATATTTAATCGTTATTGTATCAATTCATTTTTATATGTGTGAGGAAATATATATATCAATACTTGCTATAAGTTCATGATATTAATAGAAATTTTAAATTATATAAATTAAAATACATTAAGAAGGATAATTCTAATATGCCATGGCACTCTAATAAAAGTTCTAGTTAGTACGTTTCGAAGCCATGATTTTTTTCTAGCGCCTCGGAAACAATTGGCAAACTAGTAGGTCTTAGCGGCTATGGATTTTATTATAAAGATATAGGTATCTGGTCTGGTCCAAAACGACAATATGTGTGATATTATCATCATTATGGTTTGGCAGGCAAGAAATCCGGAAATATGGTTATCGGTATGTTCCTAGTTCGAAGCGGTCACCCAACCAGTTGATTAAGGGTCGACTACATTGAACGAATTTACTATCTACTAGCCGGCGTGTTTAAAAGCTGACGAGTCAGATAGTGATAATGTGATGATGACATACTAAACTTTCCACTCGCTCAGTACCTACCTAGTAACAACGCATGATCTAAAATCGCTAACTAGATCTTTTTTTCGAAATTTTTCATTGTGTTTTCTAGGTTTAAAAAAATCAAGTGGAACTTAAATACTATTGTGGAATTTCCTCAGGTGTGCGAGTAGTGCCCTCTGTTAAGGAATTTAAAAGACAAATACTACTGTAACACATTAGAAACAAATAACAGAAAGAAACTCCCAGCTAGTCCACTAACAACCATCATGACAGACGGCTAGTTTACTAGATAACATGTCAACAAGCCAGCGAGTAGTGAGTGAAGTTATCCGGCTTTCATTTTTCTGATAGATAGTTTACAATCGCTAGTGAACACGATTACACTGGGCTAGTTTACTATCAGATAGTGCACTCGCCGGCTAGTGCTTTACTTCTGTATTCATAGCAAGTATACTCGCCAATTAGCCATCCCCTTTTATTATTATTATATAAAAGAGTGTTTTTTAATTAATTATTGTCTAAAGACTTCTGTCTGATAACTGTTGAAGTATTTGAAAATTAAGAGTAATCTCCAAATGTTTTAGTTTATTATGAAAATTTGGAGACGTTTATCTATACGTAGTTCTTGGAAGTGGATCAGCATTAAAATTCTCAAATATGAAACATATAAATGTGTATCTTGTTTCCGTAATACTTATTTTTATTATAATTTTTTTTTATTTGATTTACCATTCACAAGGCTAGCTAATAATTAATAATAATTCAGAAATAAAGTTCAATTACTGTCGGTCTCCTGTTATTTTTTTCTACATATTCATATCAAGTTAAAGGAAGAAAATATGATGTGGAAATAGAAGCAGTACGCCCCCTCGACTTTAGAAAGCCAATTACTAAAGTGTCAGTAGCCTTTGGTAACTAAATAGATCTCAACTGATCAGAACCTCTCCTTTCATTGATATTGGAGAACTTTACTTAGTAAAGTCAACTACTAACTCCTAACTACAACAATCCTGATAAACATTTACTAAGCTATTTAAACCTCTTTAAATCTATTAGCCTTGCTATTAAGTCCAATTCTAATTTAAACATAGATATATATTTATGAAGTTATTATAAAAAATTGTTAAAGTACTAAAATTTATTTTTTAATTCGAATATTTGTTTTATATTTTGTTACTATTTTCCTATTCGCAAATCATACTGAATACATCTAACATTTTTTTTAGAGATTCATCTATAATAGATTATATCATTTTTTTTCTAGTAGTATTACCTTAAATATTTAGCGCTTCAGTCCGTGTTGGACCTTGTTCTCGCAAAAAATTGACAGCCATCCATGTCTATCTTCTGCCATCCTTCTCCGTCCTGTCACTCCTCCGCTCTGTCCTTCTCCGCCCTCGACGTTGTCCAGCCACCTCAGCCTTGGTCTCTCAACCTCTGTCAACCCAGCATGCTGTTCATCCACTTTTCTATTAGGGTACCATTCATGGCATTTTTTCAAGGCCAAACCAATCTTCTCTCTTTGATGATAGTCACAATATTTGGGTCTCCAAACAACTGTTGAATATTTTATCTGATTCTTCACTTTCCATAGTAATTCACAGGAACGAAGACCTTTCTAAGCACCTATCCCAAATCCTCTGTATCCTCTCATTATTTCGAATCAGAACCCAACACTCATCTCAATATATCGTCACATATTAGTCTTGAGAAGTTGAGAAGTAGAGACAATTTTCGATATATAAGGATATTTTTTAAGGTAAAGACATTTGCTACCAGCCACTATTTTGACTTTAATCTCCAGTTCCATATATTTTTTTCCAGTTATTATATACTGTAAAAAAAAATTTCTGTTTTAGTACTTCAAACTTTAGCACCACCTGAATTTATATCTATTAAAACGTATTCCTTCATATCTACTTCCTTGTAGGCATCTTTGATATCGATGTTTTCATTTTTTCCGTCTTATTATTATTAATTTTCAAAACATGTTAATGTCCGCGCTGTAATGATTGCATCAGGAGTTCTATATAAAAGGGGGGAAAATGCATAATATTAAAATAATTAAAATTATATCAGAATTATTGAATTTATACTATTTGTTTAGGTTAACATCGTATAAATTATGAATGGCTAATATGGAATATTTGAAGCTTTCGAATATATTTAAATCTCTGGGCTAACAATACATTACACATTGCAAATATAAGTAATTGCATACACGATGCAACGTATTTTCACCATTGGCTTACATCCCGGAAATGACAAAAAAGAAAAGTGGAAATATTACCAATCATTTACGATGTTAATCTCTCTCTAAAAGCGAAAGTCAGCCTCACTCACATCACTAGCTCCTCGTGAAAGAAATAAGCTACTGAACTTTAGCAAAGTTCTTCTTCGTATTGCAGTAAATGTACAGTCATTTTTGGCATATCTCCCGACTCACCACAAGAAACTCATCTATATGACGATTATCAGACCTATTTGGACTTACGGTATAGAATTGTGAGGATCCACTAGACCATCGAATTCTTCCCGCAAGTTAAACAAAACTGTATGTTTACCTTATAAAACTTTCATAATTAGATTCAAATATCAAAAATTAAAAGTAATATGGATCTTTTTCTGACACGACTGCGCAGTACATAGCTGAACTGTTTTAACTTGCAGTAGTATAATAACCACAAGTCATTTTTTTTAAACACTCAAGCAGCAACAGAAAGTAATGCGGCAAAAAGTCCTTCCTGTGAAGAACCAAGAAGTATAGCGACAGAAATGGATTACGTGTTAGACATATAATAGATTAACCCATCAGGTGGTTACGAAACAAACGCTACTGCGACACTGGAAGAACCAGAAAGAGACCTTTACATAATATGAATATGTATTGGCTGGAGAATGGTGACCGCATCTGCCCTGCTTCCAGGACTTCCAGCTAGTTGGTTTTTAATGCAGCCAGTTATGAGTTCCTGCTTTCGTACCATTCCCGTCTGGAATAGAAAATAGTTGGTCGTTTCTTTTATCGAAACGAAGTCACTGCAGATTACAAAAGACTTAATTTTCAATACAACTAGGTTTCCGTAATATTTAAAACACAAATAAACATACTATTAACGTACTTTATAATAATACTTAAGGTTCGTCTGTGGCGTCTCATAATCCCTGTAATTCATCTCAAGAATTGAAATGACAGTGATCACATGATCTATGGTAAAATTGTCAATGAAGTCCTGGCAATGGCCTAGCTTTACAACTCATGTTCTTTGCACATTTAGTTCTCTTACTTTACCTCCACTGGTATGAATACCAACAAAGGAGTGAGAAAGAAGCCTCGAGATTTTCCAAAGAATATTCATTAACAATCTTAAGGGTTGCCTAAATTATGTTTAAATTTTTTTTAAGTGCTATTGCGGATTTAAAATCAGTCATTTTAACTTCATCTGAAATCTTTTTCTCTTTGTGAAATGCATATATCTTTTGACTGTGGTCTATACTTTTTTGCTATAATGTTTTTTCACATTCAAAAATTTTAACATTTTGAAACGCTCTAGCTCTGTTGGTGTTGTTCGTATCGGCAATGTGACCACAATTAACAGGTCAGAAATTTAAAGGGGAATACTTTTTGTTATATAACGTTTGTCACTATGGCCTACCGTTCAGGAACTATATAGGTTTTTTTTATAGAAATTTTATTGAGTAATTATTACAATCTGCCACAAATGTGGGCAATAGGTGATATAGACGACATATAATTACATTCCCACATTATGTACAAAGAAAAAAATAAAATAAAATAAAAAAAAATTATATATATAAAATAAAATAAATAAAAAGACAACAGAAAAGAACTTCCTATACATAAACAATATAAATAAAAATAAAATAAAATACTAAAATAAAAACAATAAAACATTGAATAAATAAATAGTAATAATAAAAATTAAAACAAAATTAAATTATAAGTTATATAGGTTTTAATGAAGAAAGTCACTTTGTGCTTACATTTTTAAGTGTTGGGGCTTTTTTGACATGCTCTAATTCTATTGGTTTTGCTCTGATCGAAAATTTGACAATAGTTCTCTGGTCAGTAATTTAATGGAGAAACTTTTTTGATATAAAACATTTGTCGCTAGAACCTACCGTTTAGGAGCTATATTGATTTGAATGAAATAACTCAAGTTGTAAAGTTACTTTAGATGTGTCTTTTGACTGTCTCTGTAATGAAGAGTATTATTTGTTTTATACGATTTGTAATAGATGTAACTCTTATAATTACGATGTACAAAAACAAAGATGCTTTATGAATTATAATTTATAAATATTAAAAATGTATAAAAACCGTTTGGCCTGCAGTAAATTTGTTTGATATTTTTAGAGTTGTTTTAAATTAAATTAAAGTTTTCTAGTTAACAAAAATTGTTTACATTCTAAAATTGAATTTTTTTTTTATTGTGAAAAATAAATCGATGCATAATTATATATAAATACATACATATATATCGATCGATAATTAGGAATCGAATTAGAATTATCGATTCTAGGTATCGATACTTTTATTTAAATTCGAATTTTAGAATGAAAACGTCTAAACATTTTTCTTAGTCCGGGGGGTAGAGTCACGTTCAAACAAGAGATTGATCTCACGACGAATTTTCTTCCAAGAGTAAGTTGCCCCATTGCTCGTATTAAATCCAATCCACAAAATCGTAAGTTCTTAACTGTATGATCAAATAATTCGAAAACCCTTACTTTTAGCACATTTTGTGTTCTAAACATTATTGAAGCAAATCAAATTTGCAACAAATTTGATATAATACATTGTTTTCTCAGATCAATAGTTTTAAAGCTGTAGGGGAAGGAAAGAAAAAGAGATTGCCCAACTTGCGGTGTCACTCTTCTCCGCGAAAACAAGTTTGTCGGTGCTTTTTTTAATTTGAAATCTCGATAATTTACTATCAGACCCCATATATGAAATTTTGCTTAAATTCCGCAAAATAACCACCCCCCAACTCACTGAACACATCAAAATCGTCATATCTTACCAGAACAATTACATTTAGCGTGCTGGCATGGGTATTTTATTAAATTTAATCATCGTTAATCGTTCCTCATGCCGGATGAACTAAATTACAAAGAAAAATATTATTTTTCATGATACATAAAACATTTCACCATATGACTTCCTTTTTTTGGTATAAACTCAATCATGTAGAAAAAAGACTTTTCCGGGGAATTCCGAGTTCCTGTAGCCATCGAAAGCTTTAAATTTTGAATTAGGAAAGCGTTGGACCCAAGTGTTGCCGATATCTCATTTGCTTGCTTTCTAGGATAAGCGGAGCGTAAAGACCTAAGTAAAAAAAAAAACTCTAGAATTACAGTAATTTAAATATTTTTTTCATTATTTATCTTAAGCTTAAATTTCTTTTCAAGTTGAAATATAACACATTATGATTATCTGTCTCCTTTTGTATTCCTCCAAAACCCCACTAGGGCTGCAAACATATCTTTAGGACAGAAACTAAACCAGACATTTGGAAAAAATTATCCAAATTTTAAAAAAAATGCTATTTCACCTAATAAGAACATTTCATTTTACAACTCTTTTTTTTACAATCAAATTTAGTGCCATAGTTGAGAGAGTAATGCTGGGATCTCTTTAAGCCTGGTTTGTCCTTGCAGTGGTAGGGGAAAAGTTTCTGTGTTCGCTCGTTAATATTCTATATATACAATAGAATGAGTTTATTTAAGTTTTTCTTTTTCTCTTTCTTTTCCTATTTCAGTTTATTTGTTTTTACAATTATTATCCTAATTTATTTTATATTATCATGCATTGCATTTTATTATTTTTTTAATGGATTCATTGTCATCTATATTTTCCTTTGAGTGAGGCAGCTTACTTTCTCCCCGGCGCACACTGGGGCCATCTCCTCACTAACCCCGCTCAAAACTCGATTTTTGATTTTTGGGTATTTCTACTTTTTTTTGTGGCTAAAATAATCTATATAATATGGCAAATCAATTAGTAAACAACACTCACTTCTGTTTGTTTCCTTTCTATGTTTTAATCCGTTTTATGTCCCGGATTATTAGATAGCATAATTCAGTCGATTGTAAAGTGCGAACCATTTCAATACGCTAATTTTTTTTTCTTTTAAAGTTTTATATTTCAAGTCATACTATGTGGTGTTCAAGTGAAGGTATATAATATAAAATATTAATAAATAAAATATTAACGATGAAATTCAAAATTTAAATTCTTAAAACTTAAATTTGATTAATTCAATTTTGCGCAAGGGAATTGCAAAACTGTCCTTGTGATATGATAATAGAAGCCTTTGTAAATATAGATGTGAAGGCAAAAGTGCAATTCCCTTGCGCAAAATTAAAATATTGAAAATTTTGAATTTAATGAAAGGTCCACAACAAAGATTTTAAGGCTTACAGGAAAAAATTTAGTAGAAAAAACTTCTAGAATTTAACAGGTATGTACTATAAAACACTAATAAATAAAATCTTATGAACGAAATTGAAAATAAATCTTTAAATTTTAAAATTTGAAGCCTAAATCTTTGAATTTGATTAATTCAATTTAGCGCTAGGGAATTGCAAAACTGTCATTATAATATGATAATAGAAGCTCTTGTATAAATAAATATGAAAGCGAAAGGGTAATTCCTTCGCGCAACATCAAGATATTGAAAATTTTGTATTTAGTGAAAGGCCCGTAACAAAGATTTTAAGGCTTATAGTGAACAATATACTAGGAAGACTTCTAGATTTCATAAAATTAATGACGGTTTTAATCGGCTGCTATTATCTAATAACTAGTCTGATCTAATATCTGATAATTGATAACTAACCTCAGAAAAATGCCAACATAAAAAACAAAATTAATTAATATTAATTCGACCCCGATGTTTGTGGCATGTTAACAATTGGACCATCTACCTTAAACAACATTACATGTCACATTACATCTAGCTATATATTACGGATTCCGATAATTCTGATTAGACCCATAATAAACTTTTTTTTAGGGCATCAGGTAAAACTAACATTGATTCAATATTAAAATTTGAAATGATTCTTCAAAATTTACGTGAAAATAAATAGGTAACTAATTTAAAGACATCATGTAAAAAAACATTACATAGTTATTCATTAATTATAATCCTAAAAATATGATTGATACTTAAAATATGTTAAATGCTATTTGTTTATAAACATATTTTATTGTTTTATCTGTAAATATTGTGTGAAATATTTGTACCTACAACATTTTATTATTTTTATACTACAGGTACATATTATGTAAATTTTATTACTTTTATGTTTTATTAAATTGTTCAATTTGTAGTTCTACACATTTTGTTTATCATTAAGATGATTCTGCCAAAGAAAGTTTTATATTAAATTTATAATATAAGTACATTATTAAAAGTAATGCATTTTAATTTATTAAAACCTATCATTAATAAAAAATATGCCTTTTTTAATTCAATTATAACTTTATCCTTTATTTTATAATTTAAAATAAATTTATAAAACGAAAAAAACCGCTTTTTGGAGTTGTGAGCGCGAGCGCCCCTATATATGGCCCCAGTGTGCGGCGCTACCTGAATTTTTCTTCTCTATTTATCTCTGTCCTCCACTTCCATTCTCCAATTTCTTATTCTTAATTTTGAGGCATCTTTTGCTAATTCATCCTCCCATTTACTTCGCGATCTTCTCCTTTTTCTCTTTCCAGTCACTCTCTTATCTAGATGTTTCTTTGGCATTCTATCAGCTGTCATTTTTCTTATATGACTAGCCCACCTTAATCTCTATACTTTAATGAAGTTTACAATATTTTCCCTTTTTAATATGTGGTCTATTTCTTCATTCGTTTTTATTTCCCATATTCCGCCTACTTGTGTCGCGCCGCATATGCGTCTTATTGCCTTTTTTCAAAAACTTTCAGTTTCTGGACGTCATTTTGGGCTGAGCACCAAGTTTCAGCTCCATGTGTAACTAAAGGTCTTATTAATGACTTGTATAGTTTTAGTTTAGTTTAGTAATACTTATTCAATAAAAAAAATATAAAATATCAAAATGAAAATTTACTAGGTTACCAATAATCATAATATCAGAAATAAATAGATAGAAAAAATTGTTTGAATCAGTAACATTAAAAGCTTTAAAAACTCTTTTCCGAGTGTATTTCATTTTTATGAAATGTGTAAATAAAAGTTTGTTTCTCATATATATTCATTGGTAGCTTCTCTTTTTTTATGACTGAAGAACTTGAACATCAATATTTAAAAAAGGCTTATTGGTTTTACTTAAGTTTACTATCATAAGCACAACAAGACAACAATTAGACGGAAGTTTTCAGATTGGCCTGATATAGTCCACATATCGGCCTCAAAGGTTGTTTGCTTTTTTTTACAATGCTGCCTTTCACAAGTTAGTAAAAGGCAGAGTGAAGGAATTCCACTAATCTAAGTGTAACTGTATACACTTTGTCATTTTCAAACAGTATATTTATTGCACATTTTGCCATTTCCTTTTCTATAAATATATATTTAATGTTATGTATGAATTAAAAGATCAATGGAATGCTAATTTATTATTTATGAAAAATGGATTAGGAAAATAATAGCAGTATCTCAAGAAAACAACTGTTTTCTCCAAACTTCAGGTATAAAAAGGTTTGCTTCATGAGGTTATTAGGAAGAGAGGATACCCAACAAAATATTATTTTTATTTGTATATATCAAAATGATTAACTACCCAACTGCATGAAATTAAAATCACTTTGTTATTCGTTGTTTCTAATATAAATTTAGAATTGATGAATTAGTTGACAACTCTATTGGGATTCTATTATTAGAATAATAGTTTCGAATACTAAACATTCATCTTCAGTTCTAAAACATACAAAATTTTCAACACAGACAATAAATTAAATATTGGTACTCAGCTGAGGAGATCAAACGTATTTCTGAGATATATCCATCGTGGAAAGAAGAAGGGGGCAAATATATTAAATTATTGGTGTTCGCTATGGGATTTCCCTAATGACTCTTCGGATCGTTCCGTTCCAGTTGGAAATAAATTTAAAATGGGGCTATTGGCAATTTTTAGAATAGAAGCAAATAATTCATCAATCCTAATTTTATTGATCCTTCTATACAATGCCTATCTCAAGTAACATAGATTTACCGTTATTTGACATAAAATTAATTTTCTTAAATATGGACGTGTTTTTTTTTCCCTGAAATTGAAAAATAAATGTTAGAGATGAAAAAAAAAAGCATAATTAACATGGTGTTTTAATATGACTGCGGTTAACTTTATATATGTACTATATACTGTATTACAAAATAAACATATTTACATTAACAAAGAATTCTACATAAGTTTTCTAAAATATGTATAGATATTTGCAGAGATCAACTGAATAAGTAAATAAGACTAAACCTTTTTTTTTTTTCTCTTCTAAAAACCCATTTCATGTCAGTACTTCCACCAAAAGCGAGGAGTCATATATGATCAAACTTTCTAAAAAGATCACTCAAGTATCCGTCATTCAATCTCCATTCCAAGATGGTTCTATAATCCCAGTCATATCCTTTCTAAACGCTGTTTTAATTGTACAGGAAACTAAAGAATTTTAGGTTTCAAATCATTAAAAAACAAAATATATAGTAATAAATCAGTAAAAAAACTTAATTATAAATCAGCTGTTTTTTTTTGGAAAAACAAAACAATGGAGAAGTGATTCAACCTTCATGTTTAAACGAATCTCAATGTTTTAGTTTTGAACCCCCTTCTATCTAATTATTTAATAATATCAGAAATCTAAAAATGTAACTATAATAATTGAATAGTAGACTGTAAGAAATATTAAAACACGCCTAGGTTAATCTTAAAGTTTCTCCTTAAAGGTCGAAACTTCGGCAGATTTTTTTAAAGTTGATCATGTTTTGTTTTTTTTCTCCTGTCTACATCTCTGGCCATCTTCTTCAAAAACGTCTTAATTAAACTATTCATCGCTCATATAAATTTATTATTTGAATGCTTATAATAACGGGAGATATCAATCTATAAAAATGGAACGGAAATGAAATAATTATTGGTTACATTTGAAGGATTTAGAGATCAGTTAAGCTATCATCGAAGAGACCAATCGTTGAAGTGGAGGGGTTGTTGTAGGAAAGGTTTGTCGGCACCAAGTCGTTGCTCAATACACATCCCTCTCTTCCAAGTTGTGATTCTTGTAAGTCATTATTTAAAATACTTTTTATTTTTTATTGATCTATATAATATAGTATCCAATTCAATATTACTGATAGTATAAAAATGGTTTTTAGAATTAAGTACGATTTTTTTTTAAACAAAATTATTAAGATTGGACAAATTTTAAGTAGTCAAAATGTTCTATTAAATAAAAAAAAGTAGAAAATAATTTAATGATTTTTAATAACAATAATATTACGCCTTATGTCTTCGATGAACATAATTCCTGACACGAGAACTGGAAAACCCTTTTTTGTTTTGTTGTTTTAAATACCAACTAAAAGTTATTTTTTTATATTAATTTCGAATCCATACCTGCTACACTCCCCTTGACAATAATCAGATTCGATAACAATATAATTGGTATCGCAAACAGTTCCCAGCGTAACTTACTCCCAACATGATCTTTAAAAACTTTTTATCCGAAGAGATCTCTCAACCAACTCCTTTTTACCTTTTTTGACGTATTTTCTGGAATGTTTAAGTGATAGTTTGTGTTAATATGTTATATATATAATTGGTTTTGAAATTTGGATGTGATCCTGTGTCATGGGTATGTATAAGCCGGTAAGTTATGGTTTGTTACAGACACAGCAGGGTAATTTTACAAGAAGTTTTAATGTTACTAACTAGGAAGCCTGTATTTTTTAATATCTGAATGTTTGTATTTTTGGTTGTTCCATAAACTTGTGAGGTATAGGTCCAATGTTTTATATATATATATATATATTTTTTTTATGCATTTTTATTTTTCATATCCACATCTGTCCAATACATAATCGTAGTAATTTTATACTACATATATATAAAACATATATAATGATAAATGACATGATCGGGCATGAAAAAAACAGCACGCAGCGGTATCTTACTGACCTTCAGTCAATTGATATTAGGCAAGGAGGTCTCTCATCCAACTTCTTTTGAGCTTTCATTAATTTGGAATAAAATTAAAGTAAAACTTATGTTATTAACGAAATAAATCAATTTATATTAAAAAAAAATGTATAGGGGTGCATTTTATTAAATGTTACTGAAATTTCATTGGTAACTATTTATAAAAGCAGAGTTATTATGAAAATAATAATAATAAACTCAATAGCGTCGGTCCGTCTGTTCCGTTACTAAAGTTTGTTTCACCTCACGCTGTTTTACTACAAATTAAATTATTTTGTTAATAAATTAAGTTTTAATTTAATTTTATTCCAAATTAATTTATCATAGTTGATTGTCTCGCTTTCCATTGCCATACCACAAACTATTCCTGATATAAAAATTATTTTCTACTTTTCAGTTCAGTTTCCTATTGAAGCGTGTTTTTTAAGTTATTTTTAAACTATAATTTATTTATTAAGTTCGTACATGTTCGTAAGTTCGTGTCCGTGTCATCAAAGTGTTTATAATTCGTGCATATGTAATTTCTTGCAGTTGTAATAATTAAGTCTATGTGCAAGGTAGAGGGTAGTGAGTTCGTCATCATTTCTTAATAGTTTTCTTTTTTGCTTGTCCATAAATTTGTTATACATAAGTCCTGATATGTTTTATTAAATAAAAATATACATTGATTTTCTGTTTGATTGGTAATTCAAAGCGTCAGTGAAGTATCGAATACAAAAGTATTAGTCGGAAATTTCGGGTTTTAGATTTTGCCTTGGCATTTGGGCCCCATGTCAGTATGCTGTCAAAGATAAGTTCTAGGTATGTCACTGAATTAGTTTGTGGTAATGGATGGTTGTCAATATAAACAGGAGGGTATGTTCCATGTCGTAATGTAAATGTGACTTGTGATTTGTCATGTTTTTTTTTTTTCAACTTCCATTGTTTACATCGGTACAATATATTTTTCATATTATGTTGTAAAGTTTGTGTATAGAAGAGCCTTGAATGAGGTCTGGATCTCTCGTTATAATAGCGGTATCGTTAGAAAAATTTAATTGTCGATTTCAGGAATGCCATTGAGGTATAAGTTAAATAAGATAAGGCTAAAGCCTGATTATTGCGTGTGAACGGCAAATTATTTAAAAATAGATAAAAATAATTATTTGAAAAATATATTGAATTAAATCAATTGAATAACTGAATTAAAATTAAAAACCTTAAAATCTGTAACACTACAACCTATGAATGTTCTTGGGATGGGTACATGGTAAGGTTGTACTGTCTTGACTAATGGATGTACTAGAAGGAGATTTAGCCAGAATTAAATTTTATTTTATTTTATGTTAAATTTTATGTAATTGAAAACAGAAAATAAAAATAAATATCATTATACAAGGAAAGAAGGCTTTTAGGATCCTAAATAACAGCTTGTTATCTTGAGCTGCTAATCGTCATTTGTCAAAGCTAGCCAACTAAATGAAATGGCTGTAAATTAAACATTGAAGTTACATAGTAGCAGCCAGTATGTTATTCAGCTTGCAATTGAGGCTAGTAGTTATACTAAATAACTCTTAAAGATAACTGGATAGTTATAAGCAAACGTATGTTTACCCAACTTATATTTAGCAACAAAAAAAAAATGTTGAAAGAGATATTATAGGTTGGGATCGTTAAAAATAAAAATAATAATAACTAGGCAAAGTTAACAAACATAATTTTAGTCTGAAAGTTAATCCAATTTTTATTGAATCCCAGGGAATATTAAAGTTTATTCACTTATAAATCAGAATCATCGTACCGTCGAAGTTATACGCAATCACTTTTAGCCTGATCATCACATTTCCTACATTCATTCACAGTTAGTGCATTCCTTAGCCATTTAAGAATAAATCGAAGGATGTCCGCAAAATGTAACATATAGTGATACAGTAAGGGAAGTTATTCCGGGCCCATGCAACTTTACGCTCTCATTCTCTTCAGCTGATTCCATAACAGCTGCTTGAAAAGTTATTATATATATTTATCTTTTGTTTAGTCGAAGAACAATGAGAGAAACAATAGAATTAATTTTGTAATCGAATTTGTAATATAATAATATAATCTTTAAAAATAAAACTAAGAATGTTCACGGTTATATAATCAACATTTATTATGAAAAAGAAAAATTCATGGTAACGCCGCAAACTTCCAATTATTCCCGAATTGGTTGGCGTCGAAAATGAATTAACTGTTAAAAAAAAAATATATATGAACACAATGTTCATTTATATGATAATGAATATAGGTTTATGGTTTTGTTTAGGCGTAGTGTAAAAGTATATCATTTTAATTGTTTCAAAAAGAGTCAACTTTAATTTTAATTACTGATTTTTGTCTTCACCTTTCCAATTATGAAAACCAAAAATGAATTTGTAGTTAAGAATATTATTTTGTCAATTTTAGGTGATAAGTTTCATTTATTGTAGTTAGTCATTTGTTTAAAAATAAAACATATGTTTTTATGACGTCCAGTCACAACACTAATAAAATAGTACAGTCTGGCATCTGATCGCAAGAACATCGCATCTCGTTTTAACCGCTTACATCCCATCCACAGTCTGATCGCAAGAACATCGGCATCTGATCTGATCGCATCTCGTTTCAACCGCTTACATCGACAGTCTGGCATCTGATCGCAAGAAGATCGCATCTCGTTTTAATCGCTTACATTGATTGTCTGGATTTTGATGTTATGAAGATCGCACCTCATATTATTGGCTTGCGCAGTCTTGGCTTCTAACGCTAGAAGAGAGCACCTCGTGTGAACAATGGTATTTGGATCCTGGAATAGCAAAGTGTGCACCACCCGCTACAGTTAGAGCAAACGCATTGAAGTGGAATAATCGCATTGAACTTCGCTCCTTTCATCGTTTAAAGAAGGTCATCTGGAGATAATTGTTCTTCACTTCGTGAGTTGGTTGAACTTTATTTTAAACATTTAATTTATTTTAATTTACCATTTTTCAATATATTAAGGTTAAACGATTTTCTTTAGTTACAAACTTTATTTATCTTGCTATAAACTATTTATAGATCTAAATTCTTTCTTAATAGTAAAATTTGTTTTAATTGAATATTTTGCATTGGATTTTTTTGTTTGTTTGTTTTTTTTGTAAATACATATATAATTAATCTGTTACATGATTGGAAAGGATTATTTTATTTTGTTTTATATTTGCCCTATTTCTTGTTAGTTTCATATGTTTTAATAATTAAGGACGCTGCAGAACCGGCTGGAAAGGGGATAGTGGTAGGCAGCCAAAAAAGGTAAGCCCCTCTTCCCAACAGTTTATAAAACACAAAATATATAATCCAAAACATTTTTTATTAATCAAAATATTCTCTCTTACTCACAATACATTTCTGCCGACGATTTAATAACTTTACTATATATGTCTGTCTTTAAATATCAAAAATTCTAAAACCTCATTTCGTATCGAATTTTAATTATGAAAATATTTATCTCATAAAAAGTGGTCCAGGGTTCTAAAGAGGTAGTAGTAGGGTGGCGAGAGGTCTGGGCAATAGGGTGGATGAGGCAAAGTCTCAGGACCAAACTTTTTTTTTTAATCTTTTATTGAGTAATTTTTTACAATCTGCCACAAATATGGGCAATAAGTAAGATGGCGTATGATTACATTCACACATATACAATTAGAAAAAAAAATTAAAATAAAGTAAATAAGTAATGTAAGAAAAAGAAAAAGAGAAAAAAAAAGAACTATGCTATGCATAATCAATATGAAATATACTATATACAAAAGGAAATAGTAAAATAAAAAAAAAATAATACTAATAATAAAAGATAAAACAAAGGTAAAAATACAATTATACTCTATTTACAATTAACACTCATCCTAGGGATCCTCCCACTAGACCCGTCCCTCCACTTATGAAGGGACAAGCACAGAGAGATCCCAGCTCTTCTCTCTCAGCTGCGTCACTGGTGTAAAAAAAACCCAGTGGAGGCTAAGTGAGAGCGCTATAACATTCACTCAGGGCATGAGTGAAGAAGCTGGCCATTGCCAGAACTCCAATATAAGTAATTTTACAAAAGATCTCGGGTACCGTTTTAGTCGGCGATGGGGGTTATCAGGATGTGTGGAATCGGATAATGATCAAGCTAGTGGGTTAGTATGTAAGGAAAGGCTGCGATGTAATTTTGAAAATTTAAGGGGTATATGGTCGAGGACGTATGGTATATTCAGATCATTATGTAGGGTTTTGTTGGAAACATAGTAAGGAGCATTTACTATAGTTCGGAGGATTTTGGATTGGAAGGATTGAATGCGTTTGATATTCGACTTTTTTTCTGTCCCCCACAGTTCAAGTCCGTAAGTCCAAAAAGGTATAATGATGGTTTTGTATATAAAAAGTTTGTTTTCAATGGAAATATGAGATGTCCTATTTAGTAGTCTATACAATTGGCTGAAACGTCTGTTAAGTTCTTGCCTTTTGAGTCGAGTTTGATGGTTCAGTACCAAACTAAAACAATTTTCGTGAGGTCAAAGTTTTCTAGGGGTTTTATTCGACAAAAGCTCTGAGAACATGTTTGACTAAGCATTTATAAATGAAGACAACCATTCACGGAAAAATCCATTAAACGTAAACAGTTTACAATCTAGAAAGGTTATATAATGAAAATATGATAATCTGCAATAATTTTGAGACAACCTAATATTTATAGTAAAATACATATGAGAATTCTGTATACATTGCCAGGCAATTAATTACATTCCTTTGATTTTTTTTCATTTTCTTGGCTGACCTTTTTGTTCTTATATGTTATACCATGTTATATAGAGCATATTAGGATTATTAATTAAATAAAAGCAAGCGGTATAAGAGATACATAACCACCTTAATAAAAAAACTTGAAAGAAAAATGTAAAAAAATAAACAATCATTGGTTGGAATTTTTCACCTGTTACTGTAACCGGTGACTTTATCAAGAATCTCCGGAATTTTCTGGAGTTATAAAAAAAATTAACTTCTTTTTTATTTAAAGACTGACTGAAACAATAGAAAGTAAGTAATCGTCAAAAAAACATGTTTAGTGCAATAATAGTGTTCAGATATTACCACTGATTTTCACCTACGTTCCTCGTGTGCATGAAGTATACTCACGACAGGGTAACCAACCGTAAACTTGTTTGTTGCATCTATGCACTTCCTACTTCAGTGGAAATATATCGATCAAAGTTAAAGGTGAAAGCCGTGTGAATGAAAATATAAAATAAAGGCCGAAATCAACAAACTAATATATAACTTTTAAAAAGTTAACACCAATCACAATTGGATCGTTTGAAAATTAATACAGGATTTAATGGTTTTCACTAAATCGTCTAGATAATAAACTTTATACGATGGACGCATTTTTTTTCTTTGGATTATTCATTTATAAGTCCTTTTCCAAACAAAAATTTTTGTTTACTTCTGTAGCATGTCAGAGCTTGGATATAATCCACTTTGTAATACGATTTTCGACTAATTCCCTTACACGTGTATAAAGTCAGATTGAACTAGGCTTAAAAGTCCAAAAACATTAAAAAATGATCAACCCTGGTTTGAAAAATTCCCGGAGCAGTATTTTATCCTTAAAGACAAATAAAGACGTGGGGGTCACCTGTGGTGTAGTGGTTAGCATAGCAACCTACTAAACCCAAGATCGCGGGTTCGCAGCCCGCCAGATGACCTTAGGATTTTTTAAAGGGAGTAGAAAATCCTTAGCTATGCCGTCCTTCGGAAGGGACGTAAAATGGGGGTCCCGAGCCTGTGCGATGTCAGGTACTCATTAAAGATCCCTATCCTAATTAAACCTGGATATTCAAAATTTAGGACTCCCACTGTAGCATCGTCCGATTAGCCATAGCAGCATGAAGTGACGTTAAACGAAATAAATAAACAGACAAATAAAGACGTGGAAGAACTCCGTCCCTTGATGAAGAATTTCTGGGAGCTTTTATCGATGAAAATCCCAAAACTGCTCGATAACTTGTAGATAATCTCTCAGATAGCAAACCTACCGTTGCTGACCACCTCAAGGTGAAAAATCTTGAAATTTAGGTACCTCATCCATTAAATGATTGACAAAAAAACAAAAAAAATCACCTTTACTAAGTTTGCACAGCATTGCTTTGTTTGAGCTTAGTTATGGGACTGCCTCATCCACCCTACTCTCCATACATCTTGCTAATCGACTAGATATGCTTTAGACACCTGGACTATTTAAAATAGATTAAAAAAAAAAATCATAATCGAAACTCAATAGGGAAGTGTGTTCATAAAATTTGATAATAACAAAGACTCAAACCTCTATGCACGGTACATAGGAAATTTATTAACTCGTTGGCAGAAATGTTTTGAGAATAATGGGAGAGTATTTTGATTAGTAAACAAAATGTTTCTGATAACAACAAAAATGAATTTTTCAACGATATTTTCTGTTTCTTTACCTAAACTATGTTTTTCAGACATGTTTTTCGTTCTTCAGACAGTTTGGGTTTACATTATTTGACGGTTTGCTCTGGTAGTGGATCTTCTTTAGACGCCCCGGTCAAAAATATTTGAGTTCGTCAATTCATTCAGGTCCTTCTGTATTTCTACGATCCATGATCCATTCTATGATCCTTTTAGAGTTCGTTGTTGTTTGTTTATTTGGGCTTAACGTCCTCATGTACTCCAACTACGGCAGGAAGGTTATCCTACAGGTTACCGACCTATTCTAGCCTTGGAAGGTCAAGATTCATTGCGTAGATCCGCCACGAAGTACATTTAAGCCGTCCAGGTGGTAGGCGCACTAAGACCCTCTCCCTAATTCGCTCGGCCATCGAGTCCTCCACTGTTCGAGTTTAATGAGGTATTTGACGAGTAAGTGAAATTTCACCCGCCTTTTCCTAATGTCCATTTCAATATTTGAGTGAGTTTTGACTGCTCGAATATGTTGAAGTCTGTAGCCGTCTTTCATTTTTTACAACAGAATCTTGTGTATAATTTTTCTTTCTTCTTTCTTTATGTTCTCTAAATCGCCCTTTATGAGTGACAAAGTTTCGCTGAAGTATAAAAATGAAATTATATACACACATCTTATACCGGTCGCTATATGCTTTGGGGCACACCTGACCTAACCCGGAAGCCACTACCACCCATATCGAGCCACACCCTGCTCTGCTTTCACTGGCCATAACGTAACAGCTGCTACAACACTAAATGGCGGTGTGTCTTTGTCCACTGGATCCTTGGAACTGTTTATAACAGCATCTTATTAAGGCAGCCGTATTCTGTCACAGTTCATTACACCTCAAGTGTCCATTGTTCGATAAGTGGTCTTGTATCGACAGAAGAAAAGATAAAATCGTTTAGGGATTCATTGAGCTTAGTAGCCTTTTAACTAGGACAGATATACCAGGCAGTGCTTACAAATGTCGGAAAAGAAACAGGACGAATCTTCTTGGAGAAACATTATTTTAAATTTGAGTAACATTTTTTTTTTTTATTCCATTAAGAATTTAAAAATATATCATTTTTTTTATTTCTTCAAAAAAGGAGTACATAATGTTAAATATATTATCTTATACACTTGATTTAATCAAAAACTCCTCATATATCAATTAATCTTCACTACAAAGTGACATGATTCGGGATATGTTATCCAATCATCAGACTGAAATACAATGTTTTAGATTAAAATCTTCTCACATTTTATTTAAACAATACAAACCAAATGAATCAACCTAATCAATAATTAATTAACAATAAAAACAAATTCATATTTTTTTCTTATGGTGTTATCCCACCATGTCAACTTAAACCGTTACATTTTAAAAAACACTACATAGGTGAAACAAAACAAAAATTTGTATAAAATAATAAATCAACACAAATACAACTGTAAAAAGATCAGTAAAACAAAAAAAAATAAAACAGCACTTTTGGGCCTTGCACAAAATTTAAACCACCAATTTGATTTTGAAAAGGTAGAAATATGAGAGAATAACACACAACAGAAAAATTAAAGAGGCGATTTATATAAATAAAATAACAAATAACTCAATAAATTATAAAACAGATACAGAAAAAAATAGGAAAAATTAATGCAAATATAATAGACAAATTGAAAATATAGATTGGCCAACTTGGAAATTAAAATTAAAATTAACAAAAACAAAATAAGAATAGACCCTTGAACCCTAATAGGTGGGGTATTTTAAGATGTAACGGTTTAAATTGACATACTGGGATAAAATCAAAAGAAAAAAAGGTGAATTATATTGTTTATATTGTTAATTAATTATTGATTATATTAATAATTAATTATGATGGGATAACATATCCCGAAACATATCACATTGTAGTGAAGATGAATTGATATAAGGGGAGTTTTATAATTTTTTTCTATTAGTACATACAAAGTTAAGTGTAGGGGCTCCATTAAACCACCCAAATCCCTTCATAACAAGACTACACGACACAAATTCCCAATGTCACTTTATTATGTCACAGATGAAACTTGACACACATCCTTTAGTAATTTTTTGACTAATTAGAAATCACTAGTTTCTCTAATTAGAGTTATATTTTAATCTAACAAATCCTCAAAGATTTATGAAAAGAATATCGTCTCAAGACCTTCTAATATATAACTTAATAATACTATAATTACAAAGTTTTTATTAAGTACAAATTTAATGTTTTCACATATTTCTTGTTATCACATTCACTTCAAATATTCAGATATTTACACTATAAATCGGTCTGCCATGTTATACTATTTCATTTATTGAAAAAAAAAAATAAACCTACACAAAAAATGTAATAAATATAAATATAGAAATAATATAATATCACTAAAATATTAACAATTTTAAGGCAGCATCTATGGCCAAGTGCGTTGGGATGGGAGGTTATAATCCCACGTGGAGTGATTGAAATTTATTTTGTAGCGGACCTAATTGAACCTTAACCTTCCCATCCTGGTTAGAATAGGTTGCTAACCTGTAGGATAACCCGACCTTCTTACCCTGGTTGAAGAACATAAGGACGTTATGTCCCAACAAAAAGCAATTTTATATAAATAATACATGTTTGATTCTTTTGTGAGTATGTTCTAGATTGTTTTGTTTTGTTTTTTAATTTTTTATTTCATGTATTAGTGAATTTTCAGTATCTATAGTTTGTTTTTTTTTCCGTTCTTTTATTCAAATTTTGCTTACTAGTCCAGTCATTTTAGGAATTTTAAACCCCTGCTGAAAAATTGCTAGTGAGCTGAATGTTTGTATACAACTTTATTACGGTATTTTAATGAATACGTAAAAAATCGTAATAGACATAGTGCCGGTTAAAAAAGTTATAATGGTCATAAGGTTGTAAAAAGTCAGTTTTCCGCAAATATCTCGCGATCGATTGCTCGGAGGTCAATTGAGATTATAACAAAAATTGTTCATCGTGCAATTGTCTACAAAAGATTCCCGTTGCATTTTTCTTAAGATCAACCGTTTTTTTTAGCAGAACGCTGAGAAAGCGACTAACTTGCGGTAAGTCGCACTTTTCCGCGAAAACACGTTTTTTAGCACTCTTTTGTCTATAACTCCGAACCTACTTGCCTGATCTAACCTATGTTTTTTTCCATCTGAGAGCTGGTTACATTTACTGTTAGAAATAATATACGAAGATCAAATCCCTTATAACGTCCATGCCAGCACGCTGAGAACCCCGTACTATTGTGAAATCCTTATTCGGCACATTTCTCGTAATAACTCCAAAAATATTTGTGTAAAGCTATTTAAATTTGCTATTAAATCATATAAATATGAAATTTTAGATAATAGATAATTGCACAATGAACATTTTTTGTTATAACCTCAATTGACCTCCGAGCAATAGAAGGCGAGATATTCGCGGAAAACTGATTTTCGCGATCTTTTGACCTTAACAACTTTTTTAGCCGGCATGATATTAACGTCGATTTTTTTACATCTTCATTGAAATGCCGTAACAAAGCTGTATACAATAATTCAGCTCACTAGGAATTTTTCCGCAGTTAAAACCTAAAACGACTGGATATGTAGTGTAGTTTTTATGATCATCAAATATAAGTTTTGGATTCTTTCCGGTTACCTGTAACTCATTATTCAAATTGAACTCCGAAACGATGAAAAGATCATTTTACTTGTTTATCGAATGTTTCGAGGCTAAATGTCAGCCAGTATGACGGAATCCAAAAATTTAAGATTCCGATTGACTTTCTGTACTTTTCACATAAACTAACTTCATCAATTTTTTTTTTTTTTTTTTTTTTTTTTGTAGTATTTACTACCCGTTGATTCTCAAGTTTTTTCTCTCGTTATATTCTTAATTTAGCAAATGTACTGTATAAATTTTTTTATGTAAAAGAGAATTTCAATAACTAAATTTTTAAAAAAAAACATTTTATATTCATATCCATCAAAATAATAAATAATAAAATTAATTAGGAAAATAAATATATCATGTTATAGAGCAGCACTATTAGCACTATTCATATTAGGATTTCTTATCAGTTCCAGGGATCCTTCATCCAAATCTTTTTCAGTCTTCAGCTTGCAATCTCAATAGTTGCCAATAATGTGTTAAAATGCCATTTATTAAGTAAATTAACTCCCAAGCGAAACTTTTATTAACAAAGTGGTAACTGTAAAATATAAACTGCTTAATATTCAAGAGCATTGTTTTATTATTAACTATGAAATTAGATTGATTCGTGAAAAAAGAAACTGATTAGTATAGGGAGGCTAAATTGAGAAAATAAAGTAAAGTAGAACCTCACTAATCCGACCCCTAAGGTACCAAGGGGCAAAAGATCGGATTGACCGGAGATTTCAATGAAGCACATATCTTTCATTGTTAAATGTGTATTAATTATTATAATATTTATTTATTTGTTTGGCGTAACATTCCTTAAAGCAGGACCAGTCCCTTCTCAAAATTTTTCCTCCGAACCATCTTCACCAACCTCTCACTCCCTGAAAAAAGCCCCGCAAATTATTTTTCAATATAAACTTGGACTCCCAACAAAGTTTAGTTTCAATCTGGTTGCCATTATCAATAGCCTTTAGCTAACATCCTGATATAAGTAACCCATTCTTAAACCGAGCAAAATCAATTTTCCCCTTTCCTAATAAATTGAAAAACCGAAAAATTCGAGTCTTTGCTCCCACCTACCCTATGCTTCAAAAGTGTTTGTTATACGAGGAGGTAACTTTTAAAACGTGTTTTGTCACAAAAAAAAAAAAATGTTTTTCAGAGTTTTTGGTATCACTAGATTTGTTTTTCAGAACCCTTCAATATGTGATGAGTATTAACCAGCAAAATAAGCTTTTTCCATCCATCCAAAATTAGTAAACAAAATTAGGGTTTTAAGCAAAGAGGGTCTTGTCCATAGCCTATTATTAGTTCAAACCATGCTTTGTCCACTAAGCCAATGGGAACGCTGCATTATTGACAATAATGACAACATTGACAATAATCGCTTACACTGGTACAAGGTTGTACTTTTTGACTCTCCAAGTGTTGAAAATATTCTAGAAGAGGATGGACTTGTGACTGTTTAGAAAATGAAAGATTTGAACTGCATCTTTAAAAACTATTGACTGTTAAGAAAATGAAATATTCCCCGAAAATTAGAACATACATGATCTATTATGTAATTATAATTTTTATTTTGTGTACTTTTCAGCAAACAGTGACTTCTGTAAAATAAAACATTGCCAAACAGTGTTTTGTCCCTTTGTTAATTCATCAAACCGTGTTTTGCCCACTGCCTTCCTGCAAAACGTGTTTCGTCCATATTTAAAATTAAAAATGCTAATTTTAGGAGTAAAGAATTTTTCTGACCCTTATTGTAATGTGTTATTTTAAGATGATATAAGTTTAGTTAGGAAGTTTCTGTTTCTGAAGGGTAATTACATCTCATGATATACGTTTTTTGTTATCGCTGAAAAATGGGATTAATGTGACAAAACACGTTTTGAAAGTTACCTCCTCATACATACAGAGAAGAAACAGTACAAACATTTGAATATTACGTTAAACATGTAAGTTCCTGTTTAAGCTATATACCTTATTTTATGCACAAATTATATTAAATTTAGTTCAGTCCAATTTTTAATTGAGCAAGCTTTTAAACTTAAAAAAAAAAGTTTGAAATATTTAACGCTTTGACCCTACCAAATAGAGAGCGATGGAGCTTCAAGATTCAAAACTTGGATTTTCATTCACAAGCACAACCATATCTACATATAAAAAAATCAAAACTAATCGACATTTAGCATACCAAAATGTACAATGTTACTGGACTATTTGGGATTCCCAGAAAATATTGTTCCCCGTCCAGAAACAAGAAAGTCGGATTACACGGAGAATCGGATTAGCGGGAGTCGAACTAGTGAGGTTCTCCTGTAGGTTCAGGCAAAAATGCTAAGGTTCCAGTAACTCCATCCAACTAGAGGACTAAAGAAGCGAGGGTCCTTCGAAAGCTTTCTTCCAGCGGAACCAATTCCAGAGTATGAACAAACTCGTGCTAGAAGGATTACGTCTCGACAAAGATGAACTCAGAGCATGCTGCAGGTAATATGGTCATAGGCAGGGTTCTCAAGGGTATATTTATGGGTCAGTCGTGCCTTTATAATTTAACGGTTACATCCATTTCATAAATGATAATCTAAGCATTTATCTCACTATTATACTGTTGAACAGTAAATATGTATATATATATATATATATATATATATATATATATATATATATTATATTTTTTTTTCTCAATTCTATAATAAATATAACAATCCTTAATATTCGAGACATTGAAGGCCGTTATAAGGAAACAGTTCGAATCCGGCCAAATGGGTTGGTGCATAAATAATGCAGGTTTTGAATATTCATTTTGTTTAGATTTGCCAAGTAAACAATGATAATGAACTGTTTTACATCAAAATACTTCCTTCAAAAAAAATGTTTTATTATGTTTTGGAGTGTGCTGAACACAAAACAGAAGTCAGAAAATCTCAATGACGCACAATTTTTTTTTTTTTTTTTTTTTTTTTTGGTCAAATTTCTGTTTAAGGTCGAAAAATGAAGTGTTTTTCGACATTTCTAGAATTTTTGATCATTTACAGCTTTAACAGAAAATTGAAAAATCTATTTGATTTTTAAACTTGTATAATGTATTGCATAATGAAAAAAAAATTGGAGAGTATAAATAAGAGTAGGATATATATGGATTCCATATCCACTATATATATATATATATATATATATATATATATATATATATATATATATATATATATATATATATATATATATTTTACTTTTTATATTTGTCTCATATAGCTATATAATATAAGAGGCAGTAAGTAGATGTGTATATATGGTATTTGTAAATATTTTGTATTCAAATAGTCTCGAAATCATTTCGCTATTCAAAATAGTTGTGTTTATTTCATTGATTTCTTTTTTATATTTTTTATCTTTCTGAATGCATGTGAATTATATTAGCATATTAGTAGTATTATTAGTATCTTTCTCATGTATATATTCATAATATTTTAAAATAGATACATATATCATATATATATATATATATATATATATATATATATATATATATATATATATATATATATATATGTTTGTATATGTATATATATACGATGGTATTTTAAGCTATAATTATTATTTCATATACATATATATATATGGAATAGATTCCATATCCACTAATATCATTAGCATGATTATGAAATCAATATAGTTCCGAAACGTCGCCGAAATAGTTGTTGTTTATTGACTGATCTAAATATATATATATATATATATATATATATATATATATATATATATATATATATATATAGCATATATTTCATAAATAATGTTGATTATTATTATTATTTGGTAATTTAAACAAAAGCCTATTCAAAATTTTGGTAACGGGCCTACGTGACCATTGCAATTATTTTGATCACTTTAATTTTACATACCAGTCGAAGTTCATTTCATACCGCGATATCTTGACGTGTCAAATATTTAATTTTCAAAAATCATTAGGCATTTTCCTTGTATATTGTGAGTGACCATTGTCCGATTAAAACAGCTGAAAGAACAATAGCTTTATAAATCCTAACTTTCTTTAACCTCTAACGATCTCATTTTTTTATACTCCAATCTCTGGCGGCACATAAGACAGACCATCTTGCAACACTTCACCACTAACTGCATTCCGTAACTTCTTGTTTGATATCTCGGAATAGTTTCGTGTAATAAATCGTGAGTTGGTAAACTGAGTTCCTTTCTATGGTATAGGTCAGGAGAATGCGTTAAGTATTGTTTTATAAACAGTGAAATGTTATTTCTTTTTTTTTTTTTATCTTTCAGTTCATTTTAAAAACTGAAAAACACTATAAAGATGAACTTCATTATTTAAAGATAATAAACAAACATTAAGGATGTGATGATTACGAATGTCAATTTTCGATTGCATCGATTCTAGAGAAAATCGAGGAATCCAAAGTCAATTTCAGAAAGCTGATCGATAATGTCATCATGAGGACAATTTTGTGACATAATACCTAATAACTATTATAAATCGATTGTTCTCCCTATTGATAAATACGAGTCGGTACGTAGATTGTGATGGAATGATAAAGAACTTGTTTGGGGCAAATCTGTAACGCGTTGGATGTATAAAAAATTATCGATAAGTTTATTTGTGACATAATATGGAGGATTATCGGGAATGGAGCAGGGAGCAAGTTGAGATACTAGTGAATTCGAGTGGTTATAGAGCTTATTATGAAAGGATAGGTATTTGCTAAGGGCTAAATCAGCAACATATGGAACCTTAAGATCTTTATAGATAAGTTTATTGGTTACAAAGTAAGGAGCATTGAGGATTTTTCGAAGGATTTTGGATTGTAAAAAGTCTGTAACGACGATCAGTTTCTTGTCGTTTTAGTCTGGTATATGGACTCCAAGTAAGACGTTTGTCCAAGTGGAGTTCTAGGTAGCGGATCTGTTCAACAGGAAGTAATGGAATATCATTAAAGGATACTGTAGGACAGGAAGTCGTAGGTTTATAACGAAGGGTAAAGGTTATTTAGTTAGGTTTGTTTGGATTTATTTTGATTTTCTCATAAATGTAGAAGTAGTCGAAAACGACCCGCAGATTTTGTGTTTCTGGACTCGAAAATAAGTGAAAATTAAATTAAATAAACAATAATGACTAGGATATTAAAATAAAATAATTATACTCAACTCACTTATTTATTTTTTATTCAATGTTTATATACATATACGTAAACATTACAAAAATTATTTGTTTATCGAAATATTACGGTAGTGATATATCACTAAAATATATATATATATATATATATATATATATATATATATATATATATATATATATATATATATATATATATATATATATATTATTAGTGATGGGAATCATACTAATAGAAAGTATAATTTCTTTTTCGTGTATGAATTTCGGAACTCGATTACATTAATGAACCAGGAAACCAATATTCGGAATTCCGCTCGCACGTTCCCTACGAGAATCAATAGAAGAGAATTCTCTCATAAGATAATCACAGATTAACAACAATGGAGTAATAGCCTTAATGACCTTAAAAGTGAAAACTGATTGCTCAGAGAAAGCTAAATGGGGTCCAGGTATTAGCTGCGATGGAACAATGCCACGCACTAAGATAGTCCGCTATTATTATACTCGGCCATTAGGGGTACTTGTAACAGCTGGAGTTCTCTTACGTATTTCCTGTCATCATGTGACGTCATGTCATGTGAAGAACCAATAAAAAAAGAAAACGGAAATAAATAAATTGGAGGATAATAAGTTGGACAGTTAGAACTAAGACAGTAGTCCAGTCAATAAACATTTAGTAGAGTGCATGAAATATGCGATTATTTTTGACTTAGGAGTCGTTAGGAGTAGTTAGAAGGTAAACATACAAAAAGTCCCCGCCGCTGGGGGGGTGAGCTTAAGGCGGGGGTGAGAACGTCCCATTCATGGGTTTTTGTTTATATCTCGAAAACGGTAAATTCTAGAAAAATATGTTGTTTATATTCTAGAAAAATTGACATTGGCTTCAAGTGTCAGAAACGTATATATGAAATGAAAGTATGTTCTACAACTTTGATTCTGTCATTTTTCTGAGAAATGATCGCGGAAGGCACTAGAAGTAAATGTTTGACAAAAGGTATTGTTTGAGGTAAATTAAAATTATCGATTTTCAATAACGTATATCTCGGAAACCGTTGGAAAGGCGACAAATATGTATATCAACAATTTTAAAGTAAATTTCTCTCTCTCTCTCTCTCTCTACTGGCGCTATGGTCCATGAAGGACCTTGGCCTCCTCCACAACCTTTATCCATTCGGACCGATTCTCTGCAGCTTCTCTCCATTCCGCTACCCCCAGGAGCCGAAGGTCAGCCTCGACATCGTCCAGCCACCGCAGTCTAGGTCTGCCTCTTCCATTACCATCCTTCCGGACGCCCTTCCATTACCATCTTTGGGAGCCTCTCCTGATTCATTCGATGGACATGCCCCAACCATCTTAGTCTTCCCTTTTTGATGCAGGAGACTAGATCTGGTTCCCCATACAGGTCCCATAGTTCCTGGTTTGTCTTTATTCTATAGCCGTTTGCTAATTTGGTTGGGCCATATATTTTCCTCAGGATTTTTCTCTCCCATGCATTCAGACACCTTTCCTGTTGTTTTGTAAGGGTCCATGCCTCACTGCCGTACATCACTACTGGACGCAACACTGTCTTATATATTCTCACTTTGATGTCTCGAGACACATTTCGATTCAAAAGAATTGTCTTCAGAGACCAGTAGCAACTATTACCACTTTGGATTCTGGATTTTATTTCTTCTTCTATTTTGTTACTTTCAGTGAGAATCGTGCCTAGATACTTGAATTTCCTAACTTTTTCGAATCTGTATGTCCCACTTTGAAGAGATCCGTCCGTGCTTTTCTTGGATGACATCATGTACTTGGTTTTGTTCTCGTTTACTGTTAGGCCTACTCTATTTGCTGCATCCTCCCATTCTGTGTACACCTCTGTAAGGGAATGTAGTGTTGTCCCAGTTATGACCACGTCGTCAGCATATGCTAGGTATTGTGTCCTTTTATTATAAATGCAACCATCAGTCCTTATTCTTGTTGCCCGTATAATCATTTCCAGCGCCATATTAAATAAAATTGGGGATAAGGGATCTCCCTGTTTCACTCCTTTTTGTATGGCGAATTCTCTGGACAGTTCTCCCTGTACTTTGACCATGACTCTGCTATACTGTAAGGTCATTCTTATCATCCTAACGAGTTTCATGGGACAGCCTAAACTCTTTAGGTTTTCGTATAGCTCATTCCTCTTGATGCTGTCATATGCCTGCCTATAATCTATAAAAAGGTGGTGTAGGTCCACATTCCATTCGTAGCATTTTTCAAGAATGTTTCTGATGGTGAAGATATGGTCAGTCGTTGATCTTCCCGGGCGAAATCCACACGAAGTAAATTTAATTAGCTTTAATTTTTATGCAAAATATATTTTTCTAGAGGTCTCCGTTTTCGAGATATAATCGATAAACCCAAAAATGGGAGCTTCACCCCCCAGAGGCGGGGTCTTTTAGAATGTTTACCTTCTAACTATTCCTAACGAATTTATTAAGTAAAAAATAATCTCACATTTCATCCACTCTACACCCCTTATTTCAGCACTCATTGACTGGACTGCCTATGTAGTAACCAACAAGCCTATGAATTTTGTTAGCATCACCAGAAGTGTGTTCCAGCCCGAGACGGCAATTTTTGGTAATACTAGATTGTTACAAATGTCTTTGTGCATGAACACAATTCCAAATCTCATAATTAATCAAAAAGTGTTTATAGAATTGACGAACTATTTGCCTTTTCTATTGGATTTTTTTTTAGGCGAAGACAAGTTTCCAATGTTAAACATTCATTCTTTATTCTAAAAACCTACAAAAAATTCAAAACATAAGTTGAAGTTGTATATTTTCATAAAGCATTTTAAGTATCTTTTTCTCTCTTTATTGCTCTAATAAAACTATTTAGGCCGAAATAGGTGCTTAAGTCCTTATTAAGAAGCAAAACTGACCTGCCTTGAGGATTAATAGTTTACTCGTTTTCAAGGCAATTTTATTGGGTTAGCAAATAACTCCTTTCAATTTTTCTGTTTATTCTTATATCATAAGCTTTAAGTTTTAAGCAGCATGAGCAGGCTCTATGGTCGAGTTTTAAAGAACAGATTGGAGCGAGAGCTAGAAGGATTTATATCAGGAGAACAGGCAGGTTTTAGAGCAGGAAGGTCTTACGTGGATCATGTGTTCACCATTGAACTATTACTTGAGAAGAAATTGGCATGTGGACGTGAGGTTCACCTTGCCGTTGTAGACATTAAAAAAAGCGTATGATACGGTTCCATTAAAACTTCTCTGAAGGGCTTTGGAGAATATCGGAGTAAGTAGAGATCTTACTGACGCAATTAAAAGTCTATACTGTAGAGCGAAAGCTAAGGTCAAAATGAGGAACCGTTTGACAAATAGTTTCCTTATCACCAAAGGCCTAAGACAAGGGTGTAGTTTATCACCCACCCTTTTTAACCTCTATCTAGAGGAAGTTTTGAAGGAGTGGAAAAGGAAAGGAAACATTTTGCTGATGATCAGGTAGTAATAGCTTCCGAGGAAGAAGATCTAAGTTATATGCTAAGGAAGCTAGAAGAAGAATATTCTAAATGGGGCCTAGAAATCAGCAAGAAGACACAATACATGGCCTTCAACGCCTCTACAGCTTCTCTGCTATTAGAAAATTGGTCGCTACATCGGAGTGCTCTCTTCAAGTATTTGGGAGTTTATATCGATGGCAGGGGAACGCTTGAGAGCGGCATAAAAGAAAAGATAAAGAACGGAAGAAAGCTGATTGGCATGATGAACTCTGTGCTGTGGAGCCCAAATGTTTCACTAGAAACCAAGAAGAGGATTTTCCACTCCTTTTTTGAAGGAGTAATCCTTTATGGTTCGGAAATGTGGGTGGTTGGAACAAGAGATGCACAGAGCTTAAAAGCTGTCGAAATGGATTTTCGGAGAAGAAGCTGTCGCATTTCCAGGGTTCAACGGGTGACTAATTCTGCCATACGAAGTATCGTTAAGGCGGAAAACACTATAGTTCACACCAAACAGCTGCTGTGTTATGGCCATTTAAGAAGAATGGGCCAAGAAAGATGGCCAAAAAGGATATTTAACTGCGTCCCGGAAGAAAGACGAAAAAGAGGCCGCCCAAGGAAAACATGGATTCAAGTAGTTGAGGAGGTAATGGCGGCTAGAGGATTACGGGAAGGAGATTGGGAAGACCGCGAATACTGGCGGACCAATGTTTTGGGTCTCGGTATATGACCTAAGGTCGTCAAATCCGAAAAAAAAAAAAATTCTTATATCATTACGGTCCATTTCTTATCTGATGAATAAATCCCTAAGGTGGATTGTTTACTCTGTTTTTAACATGTCAACAAACATTTCTGCTAATTCTTGTTTGCATTAGCTTAGTATTGTGATTGCACTGTGAATATGGAAAAAAATATCATTCATTATCGGCATATTTTGTTGTATTATTTTTAAAACAGGAACCGTGCTGAAGAAGCCAGTAAAAAATTTGCAGTGTTTATAGGGATGATTCCTTAACCTGTCAAAATTAGTTTGCTAAATTCAGTTTTGTAAATTTTGACATCAATGACGCTCCACGGTCTAATCACCCAAAAGAAATTGAAACGATCTATTGCCATTAGGACAAAAAATGGATTCAACTCTATACTGTTCACGATTAACAAAGTTGGAACAATCAATTGAAAAAAAAGTGCCCAGAAATGGCAAATCGAATTGTTTTCCACCAAACCACGGAAGGCCCACACCTCGTTGGTCACTCGCAAAAAATTATTAAGCTTTGGATGGGATCTTTTCCCCATCCTCCGTATTCACCAGACCTAGCAACAAGTGACTACCACTTATTCCGGTCTCTAAAGAACTCAGAAGAAAAAAAAAAATCAAGTCCTTAACTTAAAGTAATAAATAAAGGCATTCCATTAAGATCGAATCTTCTTTGAAATTACTGACAACCAACAGATACAGAACATTAAAACTATCCAATATGTATCACATATCAAGATAAATAATACACTAATGATTACATATTATAAATTACATAATAATATAAAAACTCCTGGTTATAGGTCACACCTATTACCTAACACAGTCTATCACCAGTTCTTATAGACCGTTCAGACCTGATTATGTTATACAACGAGCACACATGACCCGATGAAAACCAAACATAGCCCTCCTTCCAAATATAACACTTTACAAAATAAACGTTTAGATTTAAAAAAAAATAATGGGATGAGAAAAAATTACCGTTTTCTTTGTGTTTGAACTTTGTATCGTAATTCCTCTCTTACATACATTCGGGAGCTAAGAATTGTGATCACAAGTTCATGTTTGATCCCGTCTAAATCATTTGGTAAACAGCATGCCCTCTATCCGGGCTCAGTACTTCTTTAGCTTTCCTTTGTTCACAATGACAGTAAATTACGAAATTCTCGTAATTTTGCTTCATTATTGGAAACGGAAGGTTTCAGCAGCTGAAGCCACTCGTTTAGTGGTTGAATTTGAGGATGAAAGGACGGTGAGAAGGTGAATCCAAACATTTAATGAAAGTGATTTGAGGTCTCTGTATTTTGGAGCTACAAAGAGTCATAAACTATAAGTTCATACTTGAAGGTCATTCTTTAAATTCAGAGCTCTATTCAGAACATCTGCAGAGACTGTACGATGTTTTGATTCAGCGGTATCCAGGTTTAGTCAACAGGGACCAAGTCTTGTTCCAACAAGAAAATGCCAGACCTCAAACCTCTCGCCTTAAAAAAGAAAAACTAGCTAATTTGTATGGAATCTAGCTTGCCTTAACCCGGCATACAGCCCAGACCTAGCATCATCAGACTACCTACCACCTGGCTCATTTCCTTCGTGGAAAAACATTCAACAACTTAAATGAAGTTGAAAATGTGGTTCGTGAGTTCTTCGATTCAAAACCCAAAGAGTGGTACCATCAAGGAATTCTGCAGATGGCTTTAAACCATAGAGCACAATGGTTAATATTTTGATTATTAAAAACCTTGTAAGTAGAAGAAAAATAAATTTTTATTTTTACCTATAAAACGGTCATTTTTTCTGACTCACCCCATTACATGTTCAACTATAATATACTTACAATAGATATTTGTTATATATTCGCATCCAGTACTTATACCGCGACAATCGGATAATAATTCAGCAATCCTAATTATATTGATCATTCTATACTATCATGCGAACCTCGAGTTATTTATCATTTGAAACAGGGCTTCCTCAAAAGTAAATATCACAGAAGTGACGAACAATGCATCAATTTCTAAAAAAAAACAAAAAAAAACTTAATAAAAATGAAATTGGCGTTTCAGATAAGAGTTTTGCACTCATCTGTATCTCATTTAGACGAGAATCGAATATTATTTTATCTTAAATAATTTTTTCAGCTCCTGTTCAATTCTATCTCCGTAGCATTTTTTGAATTACGTAGGTATTAACATTACTAGAAGTGAGTAATGCACAAATATTAATACTAATACATAATGAATTGCGTTGAGTAAAGTGTCGTAAAAAAAAATTTTCTATGACATATTCTCTTGAAAGGCATCTCAGAAAGAAAACAAAAAAAAACAGAGAAAGTAATGTTTGAAATGTAAGGCAAGTTCTTGCGGTTCTGAGGTTACAAGAACATCCCCAGGGAATGCTCTGGAATTCTAAGAGAATTAGAAATAGACCGCCGCTCTTTGTAGGCTTGTCCTCTGAGTGCTTATTGTCGAGTAATTCATATTTTTATTACTTGATGTACGCATAATAGTACAAAAGGATCAATACAATAAGGATTGATGAATTAATTGCCACTTCTATTGGAATTATTTTATTAGAAAACTAGTTTCGAATGCTAAACATCCATCTTCAGTTCATAAACAAACAAGATTTTCAACACATCAGCGCCATTTCAGATATATGTTAGATGTCAGGTGAGTACCAATGTCCGATTTATTATCTTACATTTTTTGAAAACTTTAGTATATACAAATATAATCCATGTAACATAGTGCTGATATGTTGAAAATTTTGTATACTTTAGAACTGAAGATGTATGTTTAGTATTCGAAAATAGTATTCTAATAAAATAATTGCGATATAAATGGCAATTAATTCATCAATCCTAATCATACTTTTATTATTTTTTTTTCCGTTAGGGCCATTTAAGGACCACGGTGCTTGCGCTTTAGATGTTTCTTAATGTCATCTTCGTTGTTTGTCACGATTGGTGTTCTTAGTTGTGGGCTCGGCAGCTGCTTTCTTGTTGGTACATCGAGGTTTTCTGATGGCCCAGTAGTCCTTCATTTTCCGGCTAAATTCAACCCTACGTTCCTCAGACCAATTCCTGGTTTCGTGTTTTGGTCTGTGGGTAACTTCTGTGAGGGATGTTATAAAGGATTTAGTTTTAAGAGTTTTATGATAGTCACTCCGGTTGGCTAAGTCATTTTGATTTATATTGAGTTCCGAAAGATCCTTCTCCACTTGCTTCATCAAGAATCCAGCAGCTTTGCCCTTGTTAGCAACTTTTATTTTATTTTTTACTAATTCCATTATTAATAAAAATAATAATAATAGCTAGGACCCCTCAAATTCTTATTTGAGCAGATAACAAATACTTCAGATATTTAGGATTTCATTTACTACTTAAGAAATGCCAAATGTATATGAGGAGGGCCTTTCAATAAACACTGTAAAATATTTTACAAGCATAGGCTAGCATACACTAGCGACGGATTGGAACGGATTTTGCAACATTGGTTAGAATAAAAAAAATGTAACATTTCATCAAAAAAGGCTCATTTTATTTCAGTTTAATTCTGTTTTAATAAATATATTTTTTGTAACATTTCTGAAAAAAAATAAAACAAAAATTAAACAAACCCACAACAAAACAAATAATCTTTAATACCACTTAGGAGCCGTTAACAAGACCACAAACCAAACGTTTTTCCAATCTCTTACGACAGTTCGGTTGCTTAAAAGTCCCCTCCATTGAATTGCAGATACCGTTCTCCACAAATGGAGGTAACAGGTTGATTTATAAATTTGTAACATTTAGGTTCGAATCGTAAAGGTTTCAATCAGCTTTAAATGAGAGGCAGGAGGCCGTAATGATTGCTGAAAAGGTCAAAAGGAACCAATTTGGGATTCAAAGCAAAAGTAATTTAGTCTAACAATGAAATTGAATTTTCTATCGGGTGGGTGGAAGGAAGAGAGGTCTAATTTTAGGGTTGTTTCGTTTATTATCTCGAAACGAGTCTCGACTCTAGAAAAAATATGTTTCAAATCAAAAGTAAAGCTAATTAAATTTCCTATAATATGGTTTATATACATGTTTGTCGAAAACTCTAAACCGTGTTTTCCGAGATACACGGTATTTAAAACCCCGATAAATGTCCGCAAAACAATAACCTTTATGGACCGTCACTTTTTGTCAAAACATTTGCTTATAGTGCCTTCCACGCTTCGTTTCTCAGAAAAAAACGTCCAGTTTCACATGGTTATAGAGAAGTAAAATCTTACTTTAACTTCATATATCATATTTTTATGGCACTTAACGGATATTAATGACAAAAAAGGGAAAGAAAACATTATTTTGTTGCTTGTTCAAAATTATACGATTTTCAAATACCGCAGACCTCGTGCCACCGTAGGAAGTTCGACAAAAGTTGGGATATAATTAATTTTCTAGAAGAATGTTAATAATCTTAACTAAAACTGCCAGTAACTGTCAAAGGCTTGAAAATAATAAAAAATAAATAAAAGTGGTATTTCTCCACTGCATTATTATATTGTATTAAATTATATTATGTGGATAAACTTAGAACTGCAGAGCATAAAATAATTTATTATATTCTAAACTCAGTACTTCTCTTCTAAAAGTGATCTAAGAAGTTCCGAAATATTTCTTGACAGTAAATACAGATAAACCTCCAGAGTAAGTAAACAATAGTTACTGAATATACTTTTTTTATTTAGTTATATAAAACTAATCGATTAATCGAAACGCGGGTTTATATTCAGGAAAGTAAAAGGGACCGTCCAGTAAAATCCCAAGCGAGATGGAGAGCAAGGCCGGAAACAGAAAGTGGACCCGTTCCACCACCCACTCCAACGAAAGTAAAATCCGTGCTATGTAAAGTATTTCATCTTATTATATGTTACAATAGATGCATATTTTAGCTTGAAATAAAATCCTACTATAAAATTACGTTAAAAATATACAAATATTTTTAAAACATCTTTTTAATAGACAGTAAAAAATAAATAAATAAAAACAAATTATGATTGATAAATTATTTGCCATTTTTATTATTATTATTTTTTTTTTTATTCTGAGTAGTTTAAAATAATACAAATTCATTATCAGTTCTAAAAACATAGCAAAAAAAAACAAGACATCAGCACTTTTCCATTAGACTGGTCGGGTTTTTCTGTTCTTGATGAAAACAAATTTAAAATCGCACTATTAGTCCAGTCAATAAACGTATTGTAGAGTGCATGAAACAGGCGAATATTTTTTTTCTCAGGGCTTCGTTAGGAGATACACATTCGAAACAGACTTTCCAGTCAAAAAAATTAAGACTAATTACACCTTGGTACGTCAATAACAAAATATTTCACACAGACACAGCATACTCACGGTACAAAATCACACCCAGACTTCATACAAAAGATTTCAAGAAAACTCTATATAAGAGATATATCAACTAATATTTCCTATTTCCTTCAGAAATATGTCAGAAAATACCCGTTATAGTCCAGTCAATAAAAATATTGTAGAGTGCATGAAATATGCGAAATGTCTTGACTTCATAGCTTCGTTAGGAGTACTTAAAAGGTAAACATACTAAAAGTCCCCGCCCCTGAAAAGAAATTTAAAATCGGACTATTAAAAATATTTATCTGATCATTTAAACATTAATCTGGATCGGTTTTGAATGATTTCATTATTTCTAATCATTCGTATATATTTATTTTAGACTATTTTCTACGTAATGTATTAGTTTCACTTCTTATTATATCTTTATTATTTATGGTTATTTTTATTCTCATCTGAGAAAGCGGAAGGGTTTCTTCAAGCTTTTGATTCTAGAATTAATTAATTTCTGGTTTTAGAATTAACTTATCAAGTGAATATGAAAAAAAAAATTACGAGTGAATTTAATTATATCAGGAATTTTAAGTTACATCTTGAGAGTCTTAACCATCTCTCGTTAAAATACCTGTCTACATAAGTCAGGGCTGCTGCATAATGTCATGGTCAAGAAAGGGTGTGCTCAGTATTTGATAGGTGGCGCCCGAACAATGGGGTCATTTAAATTAATATGACAGATGACTTATGTTCTCTTCAGTAAATTTAGAGCCATAACACTGACCCTATTAAACTATAACATACTAACCTCATACGATATTTGTTTTGGAAATGTTCAATAAACAAATATGTTGCCAATGCGAAAACAATTCTCAAAAAGTATTTTACAGTCCAACATGTTTTGACATGTTAAGCGTAATGAGTCTTTATTACGTTCCAGAAGTAATCGAGTCGAATTCGAGTTTTAGAATAAAATCAATACTGACGAATAGTAGAATAGTCCCACAAGAAGCATTCCAATTCTTCCCCAGCGTCAGGACTCTCACATTAGGGACAAGGACAAACACTAGGATTTTAAGATAAATCATCACAATAAAGAAAAATCAATTCTTAAAATTTATATGCAACGTGTCAGCCCAAGGCCATGATTGGACAGCCAAATCAGTCGTACCAACACGTGATAACGCCCATCTTTTTGTAAAATAATAACCTTCAAGTGCATATTGTATCTGCCTAATTTATTTATGTTTTTTAATACAGTAGAGTTCCGCTGACCCGGACTACATGGGACCAGACATCCGTATCAACTTAAGTCCGGATTAAAGGAATTAGCTATTAAATGCAGAACAATTAACAAAAAATGACAACTTTAATTGAATTCAAATAATGTTTTAAAAAATCGGTTTCTTGTGTAATCTACATAAATATAGGAACCCTAAACAACAGATAAATCATTCAAAAAACATATTCCTTCATTCCTCATTTTTTAATTACTTTTTCTAACGGCTTAAGCGACGAAATACTTTAGTGATAATTTTTTCTCAGAAATATATATTTTTTTCAGTTTAATTTAAATTTACAAAACTTCATACCGTATAGGAAAAGATATAGATCGATCTATGAATTGAAGTAGAATTAACAACTAAACATCTTTTTGTCATTAAAATTTATTTATTTATATGAAGATGTTTTTGTTTACTGTGGATGCATATGTATTGTATATAATTGTGGGATCAGTCAATAGGAATAATTAGAAAGGTTATAATTAAGAAATTACTTCAATAGTTTCGGCCACAACATTGAAGACCTTCATCAGGGCTAAAAAAAAAAAAACTATATGTTTGATTCAAAATCATGAAATGTAAAAACAAATACAATAAATGAAGATGAAAAAGTAAATAAAATACAAGTAAAACTATATTTTTTTAAATAAAAATCAAAATTTAAATTAAAGTTAATCACTCTCCGGAAATAATTGTAGCTCCTTCTAACATCAACTAGACATAAACATCTATATAAGTATATAATAATATTTAAAAAATTGTAGTGCACTGACGTCATAACGTAAAAATTAATATTTATGTTTTTGTAACAAAGATATGTCTTTCGGCTGGAAGGTCTAATTTTTACCTATTGGTGTTAGTCCTCGGTTTGCGACTACTGAAGGGTTAAACACTGGAAAGGAGTATATAATGAAACAGTTTCTGCAGGTAATGAAAATATAAATAATGTTTTTATATCACTTTGTTTTAATGAAGACCGACGATTTCCCGCCTATCTCGAAACATAAAAAGTATCTAATAGAGGTGTGCCCTAGGATGGTCTTCCAGCACCAAGGTCAATTTTCGTTTGGTATAACAGATTAAATGGCTATCTGCCTCAGCTGGACTCGAACCTTGACCTGGGAGTTAATAGTTCAGAGCCTTACTCACTGAGCTACCGCACCTTCCAAGTTTAAAATTTAAAGTTATTTATTGATATTTTTAGTAATTATAAATAATTATTTATACCATACCCGGACTAACGGGGTCCGGTTGAACAGGAAAAATCTAAGAAATGCTATATGAAAAGTTTTTTTGGAAATATAATATAAACATATTAGTCCAGTCAATAAACATATTATAGTGCTTGAAATATGTGAAAATTTTTGACTTCACAGCTTCGTTAGGACTAGTTAGAAGGTAAACATACAAAAGTTCACGCCCCTGGGGGGTGAGCTAACGGTGGGGGAGAGGGAAGAAGGGCCCATTTTAGAGTTTTTCGATTATATCTCGAAAACGGTGTACTCTACAAAAATATGTTTCAAATCAAAATTAAAGATATTTAAATATCCTATAAAATTGTTTCTATTCATATTTGTCGAACTTCCAACGGTTTTCGAGTTTACTGTTGCCCACGGTTACCTTAACTACTGAAACAAAGGCCCTCCATGAATCCTAGAGATAGTCTGAAAATAACCTTATAAGAGAAATTTGGATAATTTTCCTTTTTTTATTTTTTTTAAGTTTTTTTTTTTTTTTTTTTTTTTTTTTTTTTTTTGCAAGATTCAGCAAATAGAGCGCAGCACTTTTTACTCGTGACGGTCAATGATCAAAGGAAAATACTCATTTGCGGTCAACGGCAAAGAAAACCTTTCATTCACCTTGACTTTTTTTTCTCCTTATAATAAATTTACCTACTTATTCAAATTTAAAATTATAAAATATCAATTTTTTTAAAGAAGTAAATTAAATAAGAGGAAATAAAGGCCATATAAAGCCCGGAAAACATTTTAAGTATGGAGGAAAGTGTTGTAAGGGGTTGGTTGTATCGCCATAGAGCCTTCGAGTTCGTTAAAACATTTTCATTTATCTATCCATTAGGAAAACCAAGTTTTTATTTAGTAAGCAGTTATTTACCTCCCTGAATATCTCTATATTCCCTAAAAATATTATTATAATTAATGTAAACTTACCATCGAGATTTCGTTTTAACTATCGACAATAAACAATATATACGCCCAAAAAATCGCACATTAAAAATACAACATTTCAATCTAAATTCTAGAAACTGAAAACAGAGTGCGTTTTCTGTAATCCAGGTTTTTCTTCGGAAACATGTTCACGGTAGTTGGAAAGAAACATACTAAAAGTCCTGGAGTTTTCGGGCCTGGGAACAGGAAGGGGGGACGCGGAAGGTCCCTTTTTTTAGTTTTGCGCTCATATCTCGAAAATGGTGTGTCGTATGCAAAACATGACTATCTACTAAATTAAATTTTATTGAATTCTCTACAATATTTCTCTTGTACTAATTTTTCATATTCTGTACCGTTTCCGAGATATACGCTTGGCAAATGTGAAGGACTTTTAGTATGTTTTACCCAGAAAAGTTAAAATTAATGTAACTTTTGACAAGTTGTAGATATATTGGTATATATATGTGTATTTTGAAGAAAATTTAATGTTCTACAATATTATTTATGAAGGCTTTTGTAGTAAGGTAAACGGTTTAGAAGATATGGTGGAAAGTTTAACAGAAAACGTGAGGTGAAAATGTTTTTTATCGAAAATGTTCAGATTTGCCAATCTCGGAAACGATACAGAATATGAAGAATGTGTATAAAATAAAATTTGTAGAGAATTTAATTAAAATTAATTTAGTTAACAGTCATGAAAACTCCAGGACTTTTAGTATGTTTACTTCCTAACTACCCTGAACATGTTTCCTAATACAAACCTTGGATTACAGATAACGCACTCTACACTCCATTTTACGCCTTCATTGACTGGACTATAACGTAACAAACGAAACGTACTGACTTAAATATTCGGACAGTTAAGAGCCATTCTCACGTAATTTACAGACACTTTTTATGAAGAATTACGTGGACACTAAAACATAGACAGAATATGGCAAATTTACAAATTCCAGATAACTCAACGGAAGATAAGTGATCTCATCTAATCCCTGATAATGCAGTATCACTGAGCCCTGATTCCTTTATGCCCGATCGTATCTGTTCTTTTTAATGTAACCTCACATTCACTGGTTGTAATTAAATGTATTGAATCTGTTGTAAATAAAATTATTATGTTTAAAAAAAAATTATAACTTATATTTAGTTATGCATTCTTACTTGCAATCGATCTTTGAAATATGTCGATGCATATGAGCGACCCACACAGACTCCTCAATATGTACTCGAATTACGAAACCCGTTATGTTACACAAAGATATAATTTGAAGCTTACTTCGTAGGCGAGTGCAAAAAATTAAATCTACGCCTACATGGATGGTTCCAAATAAAGAGTATTTCAGAAAGCCAAAATCCCTGACATTTGGAAACCAATTTTAAGAGCAATAACAACTTCGAAATTAAAATACTGCAGGGGCCATTTTTGTTTATTATATAACCTTGATATTAAAATAGCTTCCCTATGGTAACCATCCTGTAGAAACACCACTGTCGAAATAATTAAGAAATATCCTAATTAGAAGAAAAATATTAAGACTTAAAAAAAAAAATTTAAATATCTGCAGTTAAAAAATGTATAACATTCTTATAGTTCTTCATAATATCCATGCATAATTAGCTAAGGCACTGGAATCCTTAATTTCGGATCCTCGTTCCAGTTAATTACATAATTATTAATTCTGTTATATTTATTTGTTAAAAAATAAAAAGTTTTTAAATTTTTTGTTTGTTTACTGGTGCTTGACGTCCTAACTACTCCAATCAAAGCAGAGAAGACGGGCTATCCACAGATTATTAACCTATTTTGAGTGACAAGGCTAAGAGTCATTTCGCGGGACCACCTCGATATAAATATTTTCTACCACAGGTGGGATTCAAACACACAACTTTCTTTCCTTGCATCAAAGAACTCGGATATCTTTGAGCCCCATTTTTTTTAACATTACATTTATAAGTCTTGTTTAATACTTTATTGATATTTTTGCCTAATATTAACTTAGCAAGGCAATAGTACTATTTCACTATACATTTTAGTTTTTTTTAGTGTTTTCCTTCCAGCAGTAACCCTGTTGAAAGGAATTATTTTTTTTCTGTACACACAACACTTAGTCGTATATAATGTACGTGTAATTTTTTATGGTTTTCGTTTTCTTTATTGTACATATGCATATGCAGGTTACATATAAATAAAAAAACAAAAAAATGAAATAAAATAAAGAATAAGAAGTTAGAAGTAAGAAAAATAAAAGCTCAAAACTAAGCAACAAAGTTATTATTACATGATAAATACCTCAATAATATTTTATAAAGGATAATTTATGAAATCTATGAATTATGGAGTTCTCTATAAGTATGGACTGAACCTTTTGCGAATTAGAACAAATGAAGAACTGAAAACTCTATATGCAGCCCCAGATTGTGGCCAATATAAAAAGAGGAAGAATAAAATGGCTAGGGAATTTGTAAAGAATGGAAGCTAGTAGGCTCCCTAAGATAATGTTGGAAGGACACCCGGTGGGAAAGCGAAGGAGATGAAGGCCTCGACTTCGTTGGCTTGAAGATGTAGAGGACGACTTCGGACTCTGGGTGTGAGAGGATGGAGAAGGGCTGCCGAAGAAAGGTTTGAATGGCAGAGAATTGTTGAGGAGGCCAGGGTTCTAAAAGGACCATAAGCGCCATAAGATGATGATGATAATGAATTATGGAAATGTTAAAGGTATTTCAGATTAATATCCTCAATTTTTGAAATAGAATTTTTTAAAAATTTTTTAGGTCCTCAAATAAATTGCTAATCAAACATTGACCATCCACTAGTCAATGTCCTAGTCCCTTACTGCTTTTGCCTGTAGTATAGTTCTGTAGTCAGTGAGTATTCTGCATTCATATATGAGGTGGTACATGTTTTGTTCTTGTGTGAAATCACAAGGATATAAGAATGAATCTTTAGGTTAGGTTAGGTTGATTGTTTTTGGACACTCAACTTCTATGGTCTTTAGTGTCCTGGTTCTTCAGTTTTTTTTATTTATATTTTTTCGAAAAAATTATATTGTTTCAATATGATAATTTTGTCAATATTGTAATTGTTATCTCCAAGCATTATCGGTAGTCTTCTTTCCAGCCGTTCCTGCTCAAAAAAAGTTTCGTACAGTGGCATTCTTCGAGTATATGTCTGATCATTAGTTGGCACTGGCAGTATAAACATTGAGGTGAGGCTCCCTTCATTATTAGATAGCCATGAGTAAGGCGAGTATGGCCAATCCTCAATCTGGTGATCACCACTTCTTCTCTTCTCTTTCTCCGATGTGATGAATACCATTGTTTGGTGTCGTCACCTTTAATTATTTTTAACTTATTATCTGCCTGGGTTTTATGCTATAATTCTATCCAAGTATTCCTGGCCAAATACTTTTAAAAATTGCAAACGTCCAAAGGGGTATAGATTGTTTTGACGTCCAACGAGGAGATGGCTGCTTCGTCTGCGGCTTCATTCCCTTTTATTCCCACGTGAGTTGGTATCCAGATAAATACCAAGTTCTTTTGTGAATCTTTTAGCATTGAGGTATATGCCTGTGCCTTTCTTATGACTGGATCCTTATTATACAGGTTAAGAAAAGATATAATGGATCTTTTATTTTAAATCTATCAAAATAAATCTTCACTGCTGGATGCCCTATGATTCCTTGTGTAGTGTAGAAACCCATGAATCTGATTTTAGGTAGGTACGTAAGTCTGAAATGAAATATGTTGTGTTCCAACGTGTCTGCCGCTTATCTGCAGCTAGTGCAACATGCGCTTAAGGTGTTTTTTAAGAATTTGTGTCATTTATAGATATAATATAGTAATAGATAATATCTGATCTTCTGCATATCATATGTACAAGAATAAAAATTATTTTTCATTCTCACGTTTTTATTTTTTTTTTTTTTCAAATAAATCTTAAATAACTTTATATTTAATCGTAACCCATCTTTAATTTCCAGATAAAAATAATCCAAAAATACAAAACATGTTTGCAACAGAATTCCTTTCAAAAATAGCAGGACAGCGCTTGCGGTCAGTACAGACGAGCTCAGACCTTCCCAAGGTAGACCGGTCACATTCACCTAACCGTAAAGGAGGAAACTTCTCTACCTCAAGGATTTCAAATCCATTAGTGCATATTTTCAAACAAAAACAGAACGATATCTGAAAATCATAAGCGAGAACTATAATTTTTTTTTTTTTTCATTTATTGATATTTACAACTGTACAAAATAATAAACACCAAGTAAATGTGTTGACAGTGAATACAATGGCATGTAAATAACTTGTGAACAACTACTCACTAGTAGCACTTCAATAAAATCTACATTAAAAGGTCTCTAGGCCATCTACTTTTCAGACGCCTCGGAGGATTATTAGGGATGGAGGAGGAAGCAAATTGGGAGACTAGTGGATTGGAGTGGTTATGGAGCTTACTATGGAAAGATAGGTATCTGGTTAGGACTAAATCAGAAACATACGGAACATTAAGATCTTTATGGATAAGTTTATTGATCACAAAGTAAGTAGTATCAAGGATTTTTCGAAGGATTTTGGATTGTAAGGATTGGATATAAGATGAATTGGATGGTTTAGTAGAGCCCCAAAGCTCAACTCCGTACGTCCAAATAGGTCTAATCACAGTCATGTAAATGAGTATTTTGTAATTAATTGGGAGCTTTGAACGTTTGTCTAGTAAATGTTGAAGTAGTCTGTAACGACGGGCAGTTTCTTGTCGTTTTAGTCTTGTATGTGGATTCCAAGTTAGAAGTTTGTCCAAGCGGAGTCCTAGGTAGCGGATCTGTTCAACAGGGATTAGTGGAATATCATTAAAGGATACAGTAGGACCTGAAGTCGTAGGTTTACGACATAGGGTTAATATTATTTGGTGTGATTTATTTGGATTTATTTTGATTCTCCATTTTTGACACCATTCTCGAAGGTTTAGGATATGGGATTGGAGTGTTTGAGAGGCAATAAAGGGGTTATTGTTTACTGATAACACACATGTGTCATCAGCGTAAGTGGTGAGGACAGTGGTAGGATGAGTTAGGATGTCTGCTGTGAACTATAATTTAAAAAATATATATTAAGATATATAATATATTAAATAAATATCGTAAAAGTTTATAACCCGTTTCGATAATGATGTGGGATCGATTTATTTCGATAATTTCTTAATAGGTTTAATATTCTTAATAGTCTACAGGTTGCTTTACTCCTACTCATTTTTTTGTTGTCTGCATCATATGCAATGGACTTATTGCTGCTTAAGAAAGATCTCAACTGTCCCGCTCTTTTAAGAGATAAACAAAACCAAAATCATTCTTTTCAGCAGTATAGGACCCTTAACAACAATTTTACCGATTTTAGTCTTTGATGTCATTCTTCGGTCAAACGTCAGACCAAAGTAGTGTACAGTGTCAGTTTGAGGAATCAGTGTTGTCAAGGAAAACTGGTGGGCATGTTTCACGTCGAAGAGTAACAGTAATGTGTTGCGATTTATCGTAATTTATACGGACTTTCCAGATATTGAGCCAGTTGTGTAATTTTGACAAGTAATGCTGTAATGTCTGTGAAGCGTGAGTTGGATTTTTATCTGTTGTTAAAATTGCTATATGGTCTGCATATGTCGCTGTAAGAATGTCAAAATATAAAAAATAATTTTTATAACATTTCTAATTAATTAAAATACTACTGCCAAACGTGTTATTAACTTTTCTATGCTCTGTGAATAAAGTTTGAGTCTTTGGTATTAACAAATTCCAAAATTCGTTATCTCTCAAAAACTGGTCCAGTCCAAAAAAAAATTAGTCAGTTCCGATACGAAGTCTGGAAAGAAAGGTGGATGAGTCAGTCTCTCAACCAAACTCATAACATTTACGTGAGATCACACGAGACATTGTCGGTCAGTTAATGCATGAGGTAGCCAAGTTTCAAGATTTTATTATTTTATCGATTGCCTTGAGGTGGTTAGCGGCAGCCGATTTGCTGAGTGAGAGATTCTCTACAAGTTCTCCTACAGTTGTTTTAGGGTTTTCTTAAAAAATCTCTAGAAAGGGACAGTGTCCTTCCGCGACATTTCTCGTCTTTAGCACTGAAATCTACTATTTTTTAAACCAACGTACACTAACTTAAACTTCCATTATCCCAGACTTCGTTAATGTGTCTGGCTATTTGGGCCCCATGTTCATATTCAAGTTTTTCAGAACTCATTGTTAACTGTTTTAAGAAGAGTGTGTCTATAGACATTCACAAGAATTTACTAGACAAACGTTCAAAGCTCCCAATTAGTTACAAAAGGCGCATATATTAGACCTATTTGGACGTAGAGAGTTGAGCTTTAGGGCTAAACAAAATCATCCAATTCATCTCGTATCCAATTCTAACGATCAAAAATCCTTCGAAAAATCCTCAATGTTCCTTACTCTGTCACCAATAAACTTATTCATAAACATCTTAATGTCCGTCGCTGATTTAGCCCAAACCAGAAACCTATCCTTTCATAGTAAGCTCCATAATCATTCAAATTCCCTAGTTTCTCAACTTGATTCCCACTTCATTCCTGATAATCCGCCGAAGCGTCTGAAAAGAAAATAGGTTAGAGACCTTCTATAATTTTTATTAAAGTGCTACTGATGAGTGAAATTACGAGTAATGTACTTAGATTTTGTTCGACTTATCGAAGTTCGACACATCGATCGAGAGCTGTCTGTATAATTGAAATTGATATTGCTTCATAATCATAAATATGTTTAAAATGTAAGGTTATATAACAGTGATTTTTATTACCTGTTTTTTTTTTTCTTAAGAAGTGCTGCATTAATTTCAAAATATTTTTTATGAGCCTACCTCTGAAGTATGCCCTACTGGCCTAAAAAAGAATCATTAAAATTGATTAAGAATTGACGAAGGTTCTCAACTCGTGTATTTTTTTTTTTTTTTTTTTTTTTTTTTTTTTTTTTTTTTTTTTTTTTTTTTTTTTTTTTTTTTTTTGTTTTCGCGCGATTACTCCGTCAATTCTGAATCAATTTTGATGATTCTGTTTTAGATCGATAGGGCATACTTCAGAGGTAGTCACATAAAAAATATTTTGAAATCAATGCAGCACTTTTTAAGAAAAAAAAACAGGTAATAAGTGATTTTATTTTTCTTAAAAAGTGCTTTGTGGATTTCAACATATTTTTTATGGGACCACCTCTGAAGTATGCCCTACCGATCTAAAAAAAATTATCAAAATTGATTCAAAATTGACGGAGTAATCGCGTAACATACACAAAAAAAAAAAAAAAAAAAAAAAAAAAAAAAAAAAAAAAAAAAAAAAAAAAAAAAAAACGACGAGTTGAGAACCTCCTCTTTTTTGAAGTCGGTTGAAAAGACACATTTAACAAACTCCGAATCTTCCAGGCAAAAACATTCAGAAAAATCACAAAAGCACTCTGGTACGTAAGCAACATAACTTTACATACTGACTTACGCATGCCAACAGTTAAAGAACAAATACGACCTATTACAAACGATTCCACGAAAAATTACATGGACATTCTAATACACTTATAAACGACATGGCCACAATACATATTCCCGACAACGCCCAGAGAAGGATAAGAAGGAGCTGGATGAGAGACCTGTTTGACTAAACTAATATAAAAATAAAGACTGGAGGTGCCGCTGGGTTCTGCTCCCCCTCGTGCCTTTCACGCTATTTTCTTTCTCATTACAAATTCACTGGTTGTCTAATTGTAATTAAAGGTGTGAATAAATATATAGTAAAAAAAAAAAAAAATGTTATTCATAAACCTGCATTAATTTATAAACTATACAACACTTTTTTTTTTTTTTTTTTTTTTTTTTTATCTTTTATTAATAGAAATTTACAACTGTATTACAAAACACATCTAGTAAATATGCGGTATATATGAGATATAATGACATGAATACAATTTGCAGAGGAACTACCCATTGGTAGTACTCTAATGAATATTTACAAAAGAAGATCACGAGGCCATCTTCTTTTCAGACGCCTCGGAGGATTTCCAGGAATGGAATGGGAAGCAAGTTGTGCAACAAGTGGATTTGGATGAGGAGTGAGTTATTATGAAAGGAGAGGTATCTGGTTCGTGCCAAATCAGCGACGTATGGGATATTAAGGTCATTGTGGATGATTTCATTTGTGACAAAGTAGGGAGCATTAAGGATTTTTCGAAGGATTGGAGTGATTGGATGCGGGAAGAATTCGATGGTTTGGTGGATCCCCATAACTCTATTCCGTATGTCCAAATAGGTCTGATAATCGTCATATATATGAGTTTTTTATAGTGAATCGGGAGAATACAACACTTTAAAAGCATTTAAGGGCTCTACAGTGTTTTGTTTCCTTCACGGGGTATTTTTCATGTTCTGACTTAAATGTCTTTTATTCATCACTAACTATTCACAATTTTCCTTAAATAGGTATTAGTCGCCACTTTTTGGGAAAACATGTATTTTTTTATGTGGGGGGATACATCTCATTATGTTGTGCGTGGTGCCATTCAATATAGTTACGCCACTGCAATCATATTTTCAAAAACCTTGAACAGTAGTTGGGTATCATTCCACAATATTGTCCTCAAGTTATAATCATCCCTATTACGTAAAAAATTTGTCCTAATTTCAACATGGTTATAGTCTAATAATAGCTTAAAAGCTTCTGGAACTATTTATTTGACGCTCGAACAAGAAAGAAAATGGAGGCACGTGGACTGTAATTAACAGATGAAACCTGTTTTAATTGAACAAAAACATCTGCCGACTATTAAATTAATATTATCAGCTGACGAGAGAAGTTGTTCAACCTGAGGCAGAACGAGGCGTGGTCCGCTGGTATCCTTGCTCTTTCCACGCATATGAATGCCACTCCGAAGAACAAGGACGCCGACCTGACCAACCCTCAAAGCAACGGCCTCATCCCAAACACCAGGAAAGATCTGCAGATTTCCTGACGAACTATTTCGCTCCAAAAAAAGACAAATAATAACCTGGCTTACTTATAATTTAAATAAAGGCACGAAATCCATTTAGAGAAAAGTTTCTTTAAGAAAAGAACAAAACTGCTCGTCGTTACAGACTACTACAACATTTACTAGTCAATCGTTCAAAGCTCCCAATTAATTACAAAAGACTCATTTACATGGCTGTGATTAGACCTATATGTACGTACGGAGTTGAGCTTTGGGGCTCTACTAAACCATCCAATTCATCCCGTATCCTATCCTTACAATCCAAAATCCTTCGAAAAATCCTCAATGCTCCTTACTTTGTCACCAATAAACTTATCCATAAAGATCTTAATGTTCCATGTGTTGCTGATTTAGCCTAAACCAAATACCAATCCTTTCATAGTAAGCTCCATAACCACTTAAATCCCCTATTTCTCAACTTGCTTCCCACTCCCGATAATTCTCCAAGGCGTCTGAAAAGAAGATGGCCTAGAGGTCTTCTTGTGTAGATTTTTTATTGAAGTGCTACTGATGAGTAGTTCTTTTGAAGTTTTGGCATGTTATTGTAAACGTTTTTAACACATTTGATGTATATTTGTACAGTGGTAAATTTCAATAAATTGATAAAAATAAAATAAAAAAGAAAAGAACAGTTTTTTTGAACGTCTAATAAATCAAAATTTATTATACTTCTTAATAAAACTCCTTTTCCTCTATTTATATCAACAACCAACCACTAACATGAAAGAAACTTTGTCTATTTTGAAGACTTGAGACATATTTTTGACAGAAGATAAGAAGTAAAAGCCTCTCACTCAGACTATTTTATTACTAAATTAACCCTTAAAAAAAACAAACATAAATAATACATTTAATAACTGAAATCCAACCGGGCTTTTAATATTCAAAATTTATGTATATTTTTTTAGTTATTGGGTTGTTTCACATGAAATGTCCGTTTTCAAGGTAAAGGGATTTTAGTTAAAATACAATATGAAAACAATATAATTTTATTCGAAGTATTTACCTTCTTTTTCTACACATTTTTCCCAACGTGACAACAACTTTTTTATCCCGGATTTGAAAAACTCTGAGCTTTGAAGTGAAACAAAATCTGAAAACGCAATTTTGATTTCAGCATCATTTGCAAAAATTTTTCCTCTGCAGAAGCTGTCTAAATTCCTGAAAAGGTGATAATCTGTTGGAGACAAGTCGGGAGAATATGGTGGGTGCGGAAGAACTTCGTACCCCAGCTCTTTCAATTTATGCATGGTAAGTTTTGAAACGTGGGGTCTAGCGTTGTCGTGTAGGAGTATAGGGCCCTTCCGATTTACCAATCCAGGTTGTTTTTTTCAATAATTTTTCGTGCATTTGGCCAATTTCATTGCAGTAGGTTATAGAGGTAATGGTCTCACCTCTAGGCAAAAAGGAATAATGTATGATTCCAGCCATGGACCACCATACTGTAACCATCAATTTTTTCGGGTGCAAATTTGGTTTTGGCATTTGTCCTGGGCTTTCGTCGATGTCTAACCACTGCCCTGACCGACGCTGATTGTCATAAGCAATCCAGCTGCCGAACGACCTAGTTTAAACTCATAAAAAAATATTACACGAAAATCGCGTGTTTCCATGTTCATATTTGAAGGTATACTAAACAGTGTGTAATTGATTGGGAAGCTAATGTTTATAAAAGAAAAGTAGAGGATTAGTAACTGCTTGATTATGATATGTGAACTTTGGAAGTAAACAACAGAGACTCGCAAAATCCTCTATGTATTTCAAATATTATAAAATCGGACATTTCATGTGAAACAACCCAATACGTTCCTCACCGTTTCGGCAACTCAAGTGTTTATCTAGCCTGGAGGGGTGTACGGCGACTTATTTATGGCTTCACAATTAATACCATTATTCGACGGCCCGGATTTGAACTCGCTATCTTCAGTTCATTCTATTGCAAGAGTAATTTATTTTTTATAAGTTTGTCAACACTAGACTTCACCCCTCCCTGTATACAAAGAATGTTCTTCTAAAGAATTACAAAGAATGTGATATTCTATACCCAATAAGCCATGCTAAGTTTCTGAACTGGCTAAAAAGAAGCATAGTGGTTCAATAGGTTCAGGTGGAGAAAATGTTTTGCTATTTGTTGTTACACATTAATACAAAAGTAGTCGGGCTAATTTTTTTTTTTTTTTTTTTTTTTTTTTTTTTTTTAATATACATTTATTGAAATTTACAACTGTACAAAATATATACATCAAGTAAATGTATTGACAACGATTAAAATAACATGTTAAAACTTGAAAAGAACTACTCATCAGTAGCACTTAAAACTTCCACACTAGAAGGTCTTTAGGCCATCTTCTTTTCAGACGCCTCGGAGAATTATTAGGATTGGAGATAATGATTACAATAACATTTCAAAACATGAAAATAACTACTTATCAGTAGCACTTCAATAAAATCTACATTAAAAGGTCTCTAGGCCATCTTCTTTTCAGACGCCTGGGAGGATTATCAGGGATGGAGGAGGAAGCAAGTTGGGAGACTAGTGGATTGGAGTGGTTATGGAGCTTACTATGTAAGGATAGGTATCTGGTTTGGGCTAAATCAGAAACATATGGAACATTAAGATCTTTATGGATAAGTTTATTGGTCACAAAGTAAGGAGCATTGAGGATTTTCCGAAGGATTTTGGATTGTAAGGATTGGATACTAGATGAATTGGATGGTTTAGTAGAGCCTCAAAGCTCAACTCCTTACGTCCAAATAGGTCTAATCACAGTCATGTAAATGAGTCTTTTGTAATTAATTGGGAGCTTTGAACGTTTGTCTAGTAAATGTAGAAGTAATCTGTAGCGACGGGCAGTTTCTTGTCGTTTTAGGCTTGTATACGTGGATTGTGGATTCCAAGTTAGACGTTTGTCCAAGCGGAGTCCTAGGTAGCGGATCTGTTCAACAGGGATTAGTGGAATATCATTAAAGGGCTATTTTAAATTTTTTGTAGAGGTATGCTTTGAGCTTGTTATGAAATAGAAAATTATAGGTTGCTCCCTTCTGGAAAGCAGGTATTATGGATCCTGGAATTTAAAATCTGAATGATAGTTGCTCCACTTCTGTTGAATTCTAGTTGAAATATAGAGGTGATTTGAGGTAATTTGAAACCTTGCTTTGAAAATCTATCAGCCATTTCTTTTCCTTACATTTCTCATTGCCTAGGGATTCACTGCAGGGTTATATTTTTATAAATAGTTAAAAAGCGTTCCAACTCCAAGCAGGCAATATCCAGCCTTGGTTCAGTCTTCAGTTCATCAAAAGGCATTGTAGAGTGATTTTTAAGTTTTATGAAGTAAACAATAAAGTTATAAGCTATGTTAAGTTAAATAATATTTATATGTTTAAAAGAAATACATGAATATAATTATTCAAAAATATTTTCCTGCCTGTTTCAGTGCCATACAGGAGGATGAATTGGTCCTTCGCGGCCATATTCCTCGCCCTCCTCTTCACGACTGCATGTTCTCAACGAGGGGGTCGTCGCTATCTTCCAGACCAACCGCTTGTATGTAGCAAATACTAATAATATATAATATACATAAATCAATCCACATCAGTATGTAAGCAAATTTATGACTCATTACATCAATAGCTATTGCATTGTATAATTGAATCACTGTTGATGTTATTTTTCAGGAAGAAAGCTTGGCAGTAGAGAATCACAGATTTCAAACTCGAACCAGGGGAAACGTTGAAGATGCAAGAAGAGGAGAAGGTAGAAGGACAAGAATCCAAGAAACTACTGAAACCAATACACGTTTAATTAATAGTAGATCTCGAACCAATACTGAGGAGCCAAGACAGTTCCGGTCCCGCTCTGGGACAGCACAAGAAAGTAAGCCATCAGAAAGACAGTTCGCATCAAGGCGATCATTGGAAACTGATCCTTCTAAATTAAGTTCACAGGAAGGTACAAGAAATGAAAGATTTAGGTCACGCGAATCATCAGCAACAACTGAGGGGGCTTCGAAAGTTAAAAGTTTTAGAAGCAGAGCAAGAGTTGAGAGTACAACTGCAGAGTATAAGCCTAGGGGCACAGAGAACAAGAGATTTTCCAGCCGAGGTAATCAAGAGCGCAGCAAAGATCCAGAACACGTAAGTGTAGCTGAGAGACCAGAAAGTAGGCATAGAAGTCAATCCACAAGAAAAAATGTTATAGAACCTCCAAAAAATACTGAAGCAGTAACAGAAGGATTTGTTACCCGGCAGCCTTTGAGGGAAGAAGTCCAAAGAATTGGTACAACAGAAAAAATGACACAAAATCATCATAGCATACCGATAACGGAAGGGAAATATCCAGATCTTACAAGTGCATCAAATGAAATTGAAATTGAAAAAAGAACAAGACCATTGGAGTCCACAGTAACTGAAAAATTGCATTCAAGGCAGAGTAGTCGAGAAGGAATAAGAAAAAGTAGAGTTGATTCATCGACAGAAAAAAGTTATATTTCACAAAGAACTGGAAGGAAGAGAACGGAAGAACCTCAAACTAGGGGAAGTCAAACAAGTTTGGAATCACGAAGACGATCAAGACCAACTGATGCTTCTGTGACAGAAAGGTTTCACTCACGTCAATCAGCAAGAGAAGATTATTCTCCTAAAAGAAGCAGAGTGAGCCAGTCAACTGAGAGAAGTGATAATGGCCATGCACATGTAGGAAGAGGAAGGAAAGGTTATGAATTTACAAGCAGAGGCAGCGGAGCAGATCTTGAAAAAAGGAGGCTAGCAGAAATTTCATCAACTGAAAGGTTTCATTCAAGGGAATCGGATAAAGAAAAACCACAAAGTCGAATTGAACCATCAACAACGTCAAGCATCGCAGCAGAAATAAATCCAGAAATTTCAAATAAAGAAATTATTGCTGCAGATGTTGAAAATAAAGTACAAACAGAGAGTGCGATCAGCGAACAAACATCTGAAGCAAGTATAGATGCATTAAAACCAATTACAAGTCAACCTGATTCGTTATCAACAGAGAACGTAGTTGATTTCCCAATTAAATCAAATGATGTCGAAGAACCAACAAGAACTTCCAGAAAATTGGATTCCGATGTTTCAGAAAGAACTAATCAAAACCACCACAGAGGACAGGTACATGATTTAGAAAATTCTAAAAGAGGGAGATTAGAATCTTCTCTTTCTAGGGAGAGGATAAGAACACAAGAATCTCCTAGCAGAGGCACTGAGGGTCGCAGATCTTCTCGGAGATTCAATACACAAAGTGCAGAAGCATCAAAAGAGACTTTGAATGAAAACAAAGGCAGGAGGACAGTTCAAAGATTAGCTTCAAGAACAAGAAATACAGAAACGTCTAGTGAACGTGGAAGGCAGAAACTTGACGGAGAAGGAAGAATAGCTTCAAGGCATAGAATCGAAACACCAGCAAGTAGATCAAGAACTATTGAAAGAGCTTCTGAATCAGCAGTTCTGACAGAACCTGTAACAGAAAGCAGGGTTGAAAATAAAGTTACACCAGAAACTCAGATTCAAAACGAACAAAAAAATGAAGTAACTGTGGCCGCAGAATCTCAAGTTGCTTCGACGCAAAGAGCACTTTCAAGAAATGCAGGCCGCAAGCCTGCTAACAGAGGAAGAGGCAGTGTCAAAGTGCCAATTGTAAGTTAAATAAATTTAAAACCAAAGTAAAAAATTATGTTATTGTTACAAGTTTGAGGATCAAAAAAAATTCTATGATCAATAGCCTAATATCTATAATGAAAATCAACATTCTTTGAGGAAGTCGATAATTGGGGTCTGCATTCAAAGAAACATAATCAAATTGTTTTAATTTATTTTGCTAAAATTTTAGCTAACAGCAAGCTAGAAGAAAAAACTGCACACCCTAAGTATCTGCTTCTTTATAAATTTCTATTCAAGTGAATTATAAATGCAAATATAATATTCTCCTTTCTTTTTTTAATGTTATGAATGACACAAAATGAAAAAGTATAAAGTTTGTTGCTTTTATGTTGATTTATTAATATTATTCATTTGATATATAAAAAATATAAGCTAATAGGCTTAACTTGGCTTTTCTATCGACATGTTTTAATTATATTTAGTGAAAAGAAATAAAAAACATCAAAGAAGGTTTTAAAAAATTTAATTTCCGATGGAATTTTCTTACTCTTGAATAGAAAATATAAGAGAAAAATTGTTCTTACGAAAAAAAAAAAGGCTCGTAACAGTTTGAGATCTTTTTTATCATTTCATTATCAGCCTTAAATGTTCAAAACTATAGAAAACTTCAAATTTTTTTGAGTATTTTCAAACTATTGTGATGAGGATTCTATGGTTGACTGTAGGATGTAATAGTAGAGAAATGGTCAAGGCATAGAAGTGGTACAGGTGGTATAGATGGAACCCAACCATAGTAAACGCTTATTATCAGAATCTATTTGCATCCATTTAGAACCTAATCATTTAGACCATAAAATTGTTAAACAATACATTTCCCTCACTTATTCCCAAGTATTAAATCTTATTAAAAAACTATAACCTTCCTCTCTGTAGTCTTTCGAATTTATTTTTATTTTTTATTCATTTATTTATTTGGCTATTTATTTATTTATTTTATCTTTACTCTTTTATTTTATTCTATTTTTTTCCTGCTGACTGTGATCGCCCTATCTTTTGAAAAATGTTTATATTCATACTTCACATCTTCCACACCTTTTTTAAAATGGTTTACATCCACTATGCGCCCCCCTTTCATATGTTATATTGCCCATTCCCGTCCTTACTTTCTGCAAGTCACTATCCCCCTCCCCTTTCCTTGATATTACTTTTTTAACCCTAAACATTTCTCTACTACTAAACTTTTAATTTTTAAATTTAAAATAATGGTTCAGTATGGGCAATACACTGTTACCGCTATTGTAAGATTAATGTTTAAAAGATATATTAATTTCTTTAAAACATTTAAGGTAAATAAAAAAAAATTATTCATTTTATTATTCTATTTACTTAGTGTCGATATCAACAATTATGAATATATAATTTATAATAATATAAACATTTTAGGTCCAAGAAGAAAAAGAGCATTCTGGGGAGGTGAGAGATGAGGATAACTACCCAGAAGTTTATAAGCAGCTCAAGAAATCAGGAACTGATCCAAAAGACATACTGGTATTACCACCTTCTTAAAAACTATCAAGCAATATATTAACACATATATAAAACATATAAATGAACATTATACATATGAGATTATACATTATATAAATATATATATATATGACATTATATAATAAATATTATTAACATATTATGCATTTTTTTGTGAATAATTATGAATAAATACGTTGGTGAAGATTAACTTTTTTATTTTCAAAAGCATGATACCTCCAATAACTGGAAACAGTAGTTTGATTTATTATAGCTATTTATTTATCTAACCGACTAAAAAATTGTATAAGCTTTAGTTATAATTTTTTTTACAATAACACAAATTAAATACAGAATCAATTACAGATATTATCATAACCAAAACGAATAACACAACTATTTAAACCTTAGTTGATATAGTATAATAACAATGAGCCTTGTTGTGCATGATTTTTGCAGGCATTATTGAAAGCGAGAAAGGAAGTGAGAGAAAAACTTGAAAAGACAAATAGCAAAATCCCCCAGCCTGATACATCCCTGGTAATTTAAATTTTATTTTATCTTGTAAATACGTAAAACACGATCACAAAATCTATCATGGGGATAGCACTCTTATGGTTTGGCTTCTTAGTAGATATTAGTTTTGTAAATATGTCCAGGTTTAGGTTCTAGTGGGTTTCTTCTTTTTCTTTTCTTTTTAGTTGATTGCGTATCTAGAGTATTATGGATTGTTCTATTATAGCTGTTAACACTTGACACATATAATTATTCATTATTTATAACTTTTAGAAACCTAGTCGACAACCTGTTTTGGGATCTGATGAAAAAAAACCACTGCTCCGAGAAACAGCGACTAATTCAAACTTTAGGCCGAGAGATTACAAAAGTGGTAAACTAAATCAAAGACTCGAATCAAAATTAGTAACTAATGAAGAAAATAGAGTTAGCAGTACAGAGAAAATGGAGCGTTTTTCAAATTTTCGAAGCAGTAGATTTAAAACACCAAAAACTTTCAATCAGAAAAGTGAATCAACCACTGTTAACAATATTAATGAAGTGACTACAGAAGAAAAACAATTGCAAGACGAAGCTCCAAAAGATAGGAAGTATAATCCTTACAACTACCAAGAGATAAGATCATTTAACAGGAAAAAGAATTCTAATTCACTGGAACGAAGTAAATCTTACAGAAATACAGTGAAAAGTTTTAAAAACAGTGATGAACAGAAATTAGAAGAAAAAAAGGTGGAAGATGAGTTTCCTTCAACAGAGAATAAAGATCCAGTCGAACTAAAAATAAAAAAGAGTTTCACGAGTCCAGGAAGTAATAGATTTAGAAGCAATAATGTCCGAAGCTTTAGAAATGAAGATACTTTAGATAAAAACAAAGCTGTTGAAGAAATAAATGAAGAAAAACCTAGAAATGATAGAACCAAAAGCTTTACAGGACCTGGCAAAGGTAGATTTAGAAGTTCATTAAGAAGCAATGTTGATGAATCCAAATATAATGAAAAAGATAAGGAATTAAAACAGGATGATAAATTTGAGGAAGAAAATTTGGATAAAGAAAGAAAGTTTGGAGAAGATGACGAGGAATTAAATTTACCAAGTACAGCTAAAGAAACATCTTATAGGGGTAGAAAGTTTGGTTTAACGGCACCAGATAACAGTAAATTTAGAAACGTATTGAACCGACCTGAAGAAAAGTCAGAAAGTGAATTTACTAAACCTCTAACGAGGAGTTTCACAAGTCCAGGAGTAAGTAAGTTAAAACCGAGGAAAGAAGTAGATATTGATACATCTTCTCCTGAAGCGATCACTGAAAAGGCTAATAAAAAATCTAAATATACCCCACGTAACAGAGAGAGCGACTATAAAAAATTTAAAGCTAGAACAGAAAAGACCTTGGAAGATGTTTCAGTCGAACCTCAAATCAATCGAAATTACAACCTTTATAACCGTAATGAACATTCTTCATTCCGAAGAAGAAGTTTTACTTCACCGGCTTCTGAAGGTAATAATATTATGATTTTATAATAATTATTTAATTACATTATGGTGGACTCAAATATTTTCAGAAATCTTTTGTACATTGTTTTCAAAGGAACTGAATTATTGACTACCGTTCAATATAAAAACTCTATGCTTGCTGCAAGAACTCGCCCTCCTTTTGTTCCGCTAAAAAAGAAATTTGTTAAAACTACTACACGTCAACTTCCTGTATCAAGGTAAATAATTTGATAAATTTTAAATCATTTATTTTTAATTCAACTATCATAAAATGTATAATATAGATTTTAATTTTCAAATTATTTTAAACATACTCAAATAACCTGTTGTTTATTAACTGTTTAAAAATTTAATGTGTAGATTAATATCTGATCTAAAACATGAATATTTTTTTTTTTCTTTATGAGTGCCGCAGTTCATGGCGAGTTGATGATTTCCCAAAATGGTAGTCCTCTTTTATCTTTGCTTGTTAATTAAGATTTCATATCTTTAATATTACAACTATGGCATGAAGGAAGACTTACTCTACAGGTTAACAACCTATTTTAGCCAGAGTGGCAAGATCCCAATTTATACCATGGAGCCACTGAAGGAAACTAGTTTCAGATCTTCCAGGATCTAACAATTTTTTACTTCCAAAGGATATTTGGCCTTTGTTGTCCTTTTGAAAAATGATTAAATATTTTTGATTTTTAAAAGGACACTCTTCCATTTTATTCCTCTTCGAAGGGCACTCTCTCCATTCCTTTTAACTGTTTTAGATTAGGGCTACTTTGGTCATTGTACTGGTCACTTTCTTCAGTACAAAAACCAGGAAATCCAGGCTAGATTCAAACTAGTACCTCTTCTGACTTACTTTTTAAGTGCTATGTATGCTATAGGAAATTTAAAGGCAGAATATGTTTCCAGTCTAAGATTTTCTTTCAATATCAATCACAGATACTTTTTAAGGTAGCTGTCTACCAACTTAAGTTTTTTGTTTTTGTTTAAGACTTCCCACAAATAAAATAAAATTTAGTTTGTTACTTCATTGGATTGGCAGTAAAGCCCATAACTTGTGCTCCTTCAACAGTTTGCTCCAATTGGCTCTGTCCATAGCATCTCATATCCAGTGGTGAACACCTAGTTCCTTCAGATCTACCTCAACATCTTCCAGCCATCACAGTCGACGCCTCCTATGTTATCATACACCACATATTTGGTCACGGCAGCCTTTCTTTCCCTTATGTTTGGCCCTAAATTTGCAGTAGAAATATCTTCTGAAAATCCAATTTATGTTTTAGTTACATTATTTATAAAATAACATTGACTGTTTGTTCGGTGAAACCTTAAATTTATTTATTATTTATATATATTTTATATTTATATAATTTAATTTTAATAATCATTTCATATATCTTTCAGGTATAAAGCGAGAAAGGCTTCATTGTCTAAGTTATTCAATGAAGAAGTATTAAAGGTAGATAATTCTGAAGATCACACCTTAACATTTAATTTTAAGGTAAAACTAATACAAATAACTCCCATTATCTCTCAATGAAAATTGGAAATTAACAATTCCTTTCGAACATGAAAAAAAAAAAATGTACTTTTATTTTTAATGCATTATTTATCTGTTTTTATTTGTTTAGGAAGAAGATGATTTGAGACCTAACATTGAAGATTTGAGTATAGACTCTCTGGTATCTGAATCTGAGCACTCATCACTAACGACAGAGGCAAGTATAGTAAGTATAAAAAAATATATTCTCAGCCATCGCACTAATATTTAGATTTGATGATCTATTATTTTACACTCTAAAGTCTGATAATTATAAAAACAAACACGTAGTATCTGAAAACACATATTGTTGAAGAGATAAGTTTAATATTAATTTTGATAGTTGTAGTGTGACGTAGTGGAGTATTATTCAGAGTTATGCATGTTTCACTGTTACCAATGTTACACTGAATTATCCTTTTTCTTTTTTATTCTTCCTCTATAACATTACTATCTTTCTCTTCTTTGTCTAAGTTTAGCAAAAAATATTACAAATATAATTTATGATCTTTGTAATTCACTAAGTTATACTAAAACATTCACACATTGAAACACACAACAAAAAAATGTTTATTATTGAACAGAATATCATTATACTTCGTGATAAACATGAACATATGTTAACACAATTTTTAAGAGGTTCTGTGTGGTATTTATTAGTACCAACCAAACATTATATTCATAAGTACCAACATTACCAGACAAAATGATAACTGTTAATATGACTTGAAAGGATTTTAAATAGCTTAAATTTTAATTTTATAATATTCAAAATTATTTTAACATTACAACAGATTCCAATTACAAAATGATGGAAACACCAAAATAAACACAAGTGTGGGCATCACATCTATATGACAAATTTTATTTTTATATTTAATTAATGTTCCCTATATTAATTTATCAAAGTTAAGCACTGTTGGGTATGGCATAATACATGGGGTACCATGTTGCCACTCTGTGCTCTACTTTTCTTCCATTTTAACATAATATGAAAGACGTAGAGGCAAGATTGGCAACAGTGAAAAGCATTGTTGCCAGCTTCCTTACAGAGAGTTCATACATTGCTCCTACCAAGATATCTGGAAAAATGGTGCCTAACAGCTCTTTCATCCCACGCTTCTAATTATTTAATGGGAACTATAGTTATAATTTTGTTTATATTATTTTATTATGTTTGCTGCATTATACTTCTAAGTTTTTATTTAACTACGATAATGTTATTTTATTGGTAGCAATATTTTTTTGACATATGATTTGAATGTTTTATTTATGTATATATGTTTTTCTTTCTTCAGATCTCGACTCGACAGAGGCCAAGATATACAGAAAGTCACATTCAAAAAGTTCCTCCGAAAAGAAGAGGCAGCGAATATTTTAAAATGGCCTCTTTATCATCCACAACAAGTAAATCAGAAGTATATACAGTACTAGCTGTCCCATATTACGATGAAAGTAATCCTGCTCCAGAAAAAACGATATCAACAGAATTTGTTTTGGAGCCAACAACACAGCCGACGTTGAGCGATATAATATTCACAACAACACCCATGTCTACAACAGAGCTCACGAGTACATCTTTTAGCACAACAGAAACACCTAGTACAACAACCATTACTACTACAGAAATGCCACCAAGCACTACATCGAGTTTAATCGCTTCAGAGGTGACAACTATTAAAGCGACAACCACTGAGCCTAGTACCATTAAATCTACAACTGAATCCAGCAGTACGACCAGTACTACGGAGGAAATGACCAGTACAACAGAAACAATATCAACAATCCCCACAACTACTACGCAATTGCCTTCAACCACAATCACTACTACAACCACCACAACCACAACAACAAAACGACCTACTACTACTACCACAACCACAACAACAAAGCGACCCACTACAACTACAACCACAACAAAACGACCAACAACCACAAAAATTACTACCAAACGACCCACAACTACAACAAAACGACCGACTACCACATCAACTACTCAAAGACCCACAACACAAAAGCTTACAACTCAAATGAAAAAAGCTCCAATTAAAGCTGCTGTGGAACAAAAATCTTCTGAAACAATTTTAAAAGCAACAACAGCTTCAATGACTAAAACAACTCATGCTACTACGAGGAAACCCATTCCAAGCAGTACTACCAAGCCAACTACTAGAAAAACTACTGTAATGAGCACTACAAAGCTAACTACTAGGAAAACTACTGTAACCAGCACTACTAAGCCAACTACTAGGAAAACAACAGTAGTTAGCACTACTAAACCAACCACAAAGAAAGCTGCTGTAACTACCACCAAAATGCCTTCTACCAAAGCAACAACTAAGCCTACCAGCAGAGTTACAACCCTAAAAACTACTGAAAAGCCGTCATCAACTACAGTAACTCCACTTAGCAGTCCTGTGTCTTCATCACCGAAACCTGCTCATCTCACAACAACTTTCAAAATCGATGAATTGCTATCCACGACACATCCTAACTTTTTATCAACTATAGCATACCTCGCCAGAAACTTGACTGTTACACCAACTACTTATGAAAATGCAAATACTGCTAATTTCAGAACACCTTCCATTTCTCCTGAAAATACCACACCGATGCAAAATCAATCAGCCATGAAGAACGACTATTTTGTTTATGGTTTATTACCAAATAATAACGTAGTTCGAAAGGTAGTGAAAACAACGGCATCTCCGATGGATGTACCATTTTATATTTATGGGCTTTATCCAAATGGTACTATTGTTAGGAGATTCCCGAACGGAACAATAGTTCCTGATGAAACTGAAGAGGAAAATGAAGTAATTGGAAAGATCGAACCTGGTAGTGAAGAGTCACTGGAAACAGTTGTTAAAAAGGACAACCCACTTTCCTACCTTTATCCTCCTGTAAGTAGATCATGACCTAACTAATAAATAAATCTATTTATAATAATGCACAAAGAAAAATATAGAAGTCAAATAAAACAATTTCTTTAAGTATTTTTTACTAGAACTTCAATTTCATGTATTTAAAAAAAAAAAATTAATATTTCTAAAATGCATGAAAAGGTATTAAACTTTCAGATAATTAGAATAAATAGAAATTACAGTGAGTAATATATTTTTTTCTTCTTTTTTTAAAAATTTGAATACTTTAATTATTACTTTGGAAGTTTGATTAAAGTGTTATTGAAACCTATTTATCTGAAATCAGTATTCGTAGATTATATTGCTAAAATTTATCAGTAATTTTGATCCATAAACAAAAGTATTATTTAATTTTGTTAAAATTAAGATTAAAAGCTTGTAGTATTCTTGCCTCTATAACATTAAACCGATACAAATTTATTTTGTTGCTTTTTGCTCTGTTTTTTTTTACTTTTTTTCAGTAAACTTATGCTTTCTCTTTTACTTTGTGATTGTAGCATTTGTAGCCTTATAGTTATAATTATTAACAAACCTTATATTATAGAGTATCATTTCTTATCTATTTATTTAATTATGCTTAAAATATTGATTTAACCATATTTTTCTACCTTTTATAAGCGTTTTATATAAATTGTTATTCTTGAAAATTATTCAATTAAAAACTTTATTTTCTTTTTTTTTTTGTAATCTACTGTATTTGGTTAAATATAGGGCAACTCAAATATATTTAAATAAAAAACTTAATAATATAAACAGATGCATTTACACAATGTAATTACCCAAAATTCAAGAGTTCAGTTGAACTCAAATATTCCTAAACTTTGAATATAAGTCAACCTCAAATATAGGTAGACTTCTTATTTTAAAAGAGCAAATTTAAGAAGAAAAAAAAAAAGATCAATATTTAAGCAAATACAGTAACATTTTAGAAAATAATTTTTAAACTAGCCAGCTGAACTAGTTTAAAATGTCAATTCTTTTTAAACATAGAGGAGTTAATTTAGCTGGGAAGTTTATTTCATCCTCATTCCACAGAAGCTACAGATTGGTGATTTCTTTACTTTCATTCCATATGGATGCTTGTTTTACCTGCAGTATAGGATCCGCCTTAGTTTTTAACTTAGCTCTATCAAATCCCAGAAGCTGAACACTCCTACTTTTTCATTAATCATTCATTAAGGTTACCTTCATGTAAGATTAGTGACAGGACTTCTTCCCTGACCAACACTGACCCCCTCAAGGCAATTGAAAGAGCTCAAGCAAAGAACAGCAATAAAAAAAATCATTGTCATGAAACGATCTGTGGTAATGAAATCGTTGGGAGCTTAGTTATGAGCCTCTGCCTCAACCGCCCTTCCCTCCAGACCTCTAGCCTACCAACCACCTTTTTTTTAAGGTCCTGGACTACTTTTTGAATGACAAAAAAGTTATTGATCAAAAGTCAATTGAAATCAGAAATTGTTAATAATAAGGATTCATAATTCTATTCAAGAAGCCAACACTTTGTCAGAAATGTATTGGAGGGAATGAGTCATATATATTTAGATTATAAACACATTTTCTAATCACTTATTTGATAGTTTTACTTTAAAAACATAAACCTGCATTGACTTCAGGACAACCCAATAGTTCAAAAATATCTGCTCTCACAAAAGATTATGGAGTTAATATTAACTTCAACTTATATTAATACTTTTTAATTCGATTTTGGCATCAATTTAAATAAGTAACAACAAGTCTTTAACCCTCGTTTTTCCTACATTTGTAATTTAATTTTAAACTAGTTCAGCTTGGTATTGATAATCAAATTTTATTTACAACATTCCAAATTGTAGATACCTTATTAAACATTCACTAACTCCTTGAAAATATTTTTTTTTTTCCCCCAGGGTAATGAGAAAACAACTCCCAGAACAACTACTACACAAATAATACCAATAGATCAAAGGATTGCTCCAATATCAAATCTTGAGAAACCAGTATCAAGAGATAATGATATTGCTTCAAACTCTGGCACAACTACAATCAAATCTACAACAAAATTGACAACTGCCAGATCTACAACAGTGTTAACAACTCCTAAATCTACAACAAAGTTAACTACTCCTAAATCAACAACTGCAAGGCCTACAACAAAGTTAACAACTACCAAATCTACAAAAAAATTGAATACAACCAAGCCAGCAACAAAACAAGCAATAAAACAAACAGTTGCCACTACCCAGAAGACAACTGTCAAGCCAACCACAAAAGCAACAACAAAGCCTACAACCAAGCCAATGACAACAAAATCGACTCCCAAGACCACTGCAAAACCTATTCCTAAAACAACTACTCCAAAACCTACTCCTAAGACAACTCCTAAACCGGCTGTAAGACCTACCACGACGAAACCCACTACAAAGGCAACGCCAAAGACTACATCAACTAAACCCACTCCAAAATCTACCCCAGTGACTACAAGCAAACCTAGTTCCATTGCTACAACAAAATCTACTGTTAAGACCACTCCCAGAACAAAAGTAACAACAACGAAAAAAGTTCAAACAACAACTAAAAAAATAACAACTTCAACACCGAAGCCCGTTATAGCTCCAACTACTAAACCAATAGGAAAAACTCAAGAAAAAAGCACAATCAAAACAATTACCACTCCATTGTCAGATGCTGAACTTCTTAACAACCTGGTAATTATTTTGTATTAGTATTTTTGTATCGCTTTATCTTTAGGCTATGAATATATTTCTAATAGTTATAAAATGTTTTTAGTTGAATCAAGACGTAAAAGAAATAATTCCTAAAGGTACAACAGACAGCTCAGCAGCATTAGCAGATAAGGTAATGAAATTCAAAATAATCATAAAGAAATCCAAAATGTAACATGAAAAGCATTAGCACTAAAAAGATTTTCAAGAAATCATTAAATATTTCATTTTTTATCTGAGATAATGTTTAAGATATTTGGAAACTAGGAATGAAAACATTTTTTATTTTTTTTTTTTTTATTTTAACCAATTTTTCATTAAAACTATTTTTTTGTAGGATTGATAAAATATAATTTTTTTATTCTATGACTTGTTTCGAACATTAAACATTCATCATCAATTCTAAAAACATACACAAAAATTCAAAAATCAGTTCTCAAAACATAAAAAAAATATAAACATCAGTTATAAAAACAAAAAAAATTCACAATATCAGACCATTGCTACACAGATTAAATACGTCAAATTTTAAAAATGTAAAACAAGAAATCAAACATATTGATACTCACTAAGTAGACTGAATATTAAGTGACAAAAAGGGCAGTTGGTTAGTTAGGTAAATAGATCCTCCTTGCTGTTTCAGCAACAGGGAGTTTTCCTAGATGTGAGAAGTGGGGAGCATTAATAGCCTGAACAATTAATACAACCACTCTGCCATAGCCAGATTTCAACTTGCAATCATCTGTTTAATCAATTAATGAGGATAAAACACTTTATTGCAATGTGCATTACAGCTCTATCTACTATATTTTGGAGGGTCTTTCAAATCTTTGGAATCTTTCAAAATAAATCAGTTCTTTCCATCCTTCAATCAAGTGTTCTGCAACAAAGCAAAGAAGGCCCTACTCCTCCTTATCACCACCAAATAAAAATCTAAATGGTTATTTTTTTTTTAATTCTAAAGAAAACTAAATCTCCTTCTTCTTCCTCCTTAGTGCCTTGATGTAGAGGTGCCTCGGTCCAAGTCCACCATGCATCCCGGTCTCTTGCCAGTGCTTTCATGGCATTTAGATTATTTCCTTTATTTTGTCCTAGCCTGGAGATGTGGTCCGTCTATGTTAGTTTAGGCCTGCCCCTGGAACGTCTTCTTGTAGGCCTAGCTTCGAAAAGCTTTCTTGGGTCACGGTCCTCCTCCATTCGGCAAACGTGGCCAAACCATCTCAGCTGCCTTTTTTCTACTGTCTCTCTTATGGGTAGGACTCCGTTGTCCCCCCCCCCCTGTATTCTATCGTTTCTAATTCTGTCCCTCCTTGTTTGGCCAGCCACTCTCCTCAGGTATCTCATTTCCATTGCAATTATTCGGCTCCAGTGTTTATCCAGAAGAACCCAGCTCCCGCTTCCATATGTAAGAGTGGGTAAATATACAGCCTTAAAGATATGTATTTTTACTTTATTGCACATCTCCTTTTTTCCTGCTACCTTGTTGCATAGTTGGTAGTAGATGCTATTTGCCTTCTTGATTCAGTTGGAAATCTCCCCATCAATCTTTCCATTCCTGTTGAAGACCGTACCCTCAGTCATCACTTCCCCCGTATTCCTCGGTCATCTCTAAGAAAACTAAATCGAACAATGAAAATCATCATTTCAATTTTTATTATAACCCAAATAAAAATAATATCTTAGAATTTAAGACTAGAGTCTTACTTTAAAAGCATATTCAATAAAAAAATAAAATATTTTCAGGTAATACAATTAGCAATTGAAAGAGCACAGAAGTCTTCCACGGCACCTCCAATTTTCAATCCAGAAGATTTACAATCGTTATCCTCTACATCGGCTCCTGTTCAGAAACAGGTAACTTTCAATATTATCAAGGGGAAAAACATTAACTAAATCATTTTTTTTTTTTTTTTTTATTTTATTAAATACTTTTTCATTTATTTTCAAGCAGCCTTTAGGAGGAAAACCGACTGGCACTTCAAATAAATTAATTGATGAAAGCAACACAAATAAAACTGGAAAAATTTCAGTATGGGTGATTCCACCGGATGAATCTACAACTAGCAAACCAACCATCAGTGGTGTATGTATAATATCAACATTTTTTTAATATATATTAACATATTACTTCTTATAATACATTATAAAATAGGTTTCTTTTAGAAAAATTGAATTAAATAAATATATATTACAATCAACCTCAATCAAATACAATAAGTATTCCGTTGTTGGAAAATTGATTCAGGGTTTAATATTTTCCTGAAATCACCTTTCTAGATAATAAACCATTCACGGCTGATGGATTATTTCTTTGTATGGATGCCTTCATTCATTAATCCACTTCCAAACAAAAATATTTGTTTACCTCTGTAGCAATTCACTGCTAGGATACAGGCCAGTTTGTACAAAGAAGTCAAAGAATGATTTTTACTTAATTTCTTTTTATGAGTTAAAACATTTGGAACATTGCACAAAATGCCAGTAACATTCCTGGTGTGAATACAGTATGAGTGAGTGCACTGTTCTATTGAGGTTTAAAAACTTTTGGGAGGCAGTATTACCCTTGAAGACAAAAAAAGGTCGTGCAAGGACTCCATCCCTTGATCAAGATGTTCTGAGAGCTTTTGTCAAAAAAAGCATCAGAACAACTGTTCAAGAAATAACAGAGAATCTTCCAGTCAACATATTGAGCTTGGTTATGAGACTGCCTCATCCAACATACTCTCCAGACTTGTTACCAACTCACTACCATTTTTTTTAGAGACCCACACCAATTTTTAAGAGATAAAAAATTTCATGATAGAAATTGAGTAGAAAAAGTGTTTTTAGAATTTGTTAACCATGACTTAAGGTTGTATTCACAAGGCATAGAACAGTTATTAACTAGTTGGCAGAAATGTATTAAGAGTAATGGAGAGTATTTCGATTAATAAAAAATAATTTAGATCATTGACTTTGTTTTTATATATTTATATGTTAATATTAAAATAATTCATTTGTCAACAATTAATAATTGATCATGACTGTTATATGTCAGATTTGAATATATTGTTCAACCAGAGAGGAAAGTAATTTTTTTTTTTTTCATATTTAATACATAACAGTTGACAAGATCTGTAGTTTTCTAGTATTTGAGGGTAATGATTTCAAAATAATGACTTCTATTAATATTATTATTAGATTAAAAACCTAGTGGATTTTAAAATTCATTGAGTTAATTAAAAAAAGGAATAAGTAAGATTTGAGTTGATAGATCATAACATTTGAAGGAAAAATTTCTGAATAATTAATAAATCTACTTCTTTTTGTTTTCTAGGTTTCTAAATCAGATGCAGAATTGCTGAATGCGCTATTATCATCGCCTAGTACTATTGAAAACTTATCTCTCTCTGAGCAACTTCTACTTGCAGTTAGTATATTTTATCTTATATATATTTTTTTTAATTGTGTATATTTATTGTTGATTATTATCCAGATAAAGTTTTTCATAAAAATAGTTTTCTTTTATAAATTGATTTTGTTTACTTCTCTTGTAAAATAATTTTACACTCTAAATTGATTTCTGTAAATTTATAAATATTTCTGTTGAAGTTCATAATTAAAAATTTTTATTTTAGGATATTATTAGCTCAACGGCAGCTCCACAACCGACAAGAAAGAAGAAGAAAAAGAACAGAACCACAACCACAACAACCACACCACAGCCTCCTGCATTTCCTCTACTTCAGTACTTATTTGGCCGAAATAGGGTAAAAAAAAATTTATATTTTAAATAATTTTATAAGCGCCCATAAAATTATTAAGTAAATTAATTTTATAGTTAAATTATTGAATTTGGTTTGGTAAATGGATAAAACAAAATTTAATACTGCAAAAGATCTACCTTTCTGATACTGATGGTTAATGGGTCTCCATCATACTTCATATGTCATTGCTTATGTTTTTCTTTTTGTATTCCAGCTGATTGTCATTGCAGGAGTACGCCAAAAACTTTGAGTTATAAAACAAAAATATTTATATGAGCTTCAAATTCATGGGAAACTTGTAATATCAAAACTTTACTGTAGTGCAATATAATATAAAATTGCTAAAATGGTAGATTTTAATAACTACTGAAACTAGGCCGGCTTACACGCTCAAGCCATTTGCTTGTGCAAGCCAGTTTGTGCAAACCAAGTCGATACTGTTTTCACGTTCAGTTTTGCTTGCACAAATGTTTTTTTTGTTTTTTTTAATTATGTATTTATTGAAATTAACTTATGTATTTGTGATGACATAGATAAAAATGACACGTCACTTGTTTTTAAAGTAACAACCCATTGGTAGCACTTATAAAGGTTCTATGAAATGAAGCACTATATTACAAGGTCCCAAGGGCATCTTCTTTTCAGGTGCCTCGGAGGGTTATCTGGAATGGAATGAGAAGCAAGTTGATTTGAATGGCTGTGGAGTTTGCTGTGGAAGGATTGATATCTGGTTTGAGCTTAGTCAGAAACGTAAGGTATATTAAGATCTTTGTGGATAAGTTTGTTTGTGACGAAGTAAGGAGCATTTAGGATTTTTCTAAGGACTTTGGATTGTAAGGATTGGATACGAGATGAATTGGATGGTTTAGTGGAGCACCACAGCTCAACTCCGTATGTCCAAATTGGTCTAATTACTGTTATTTAAATGAGTCTTTTGTAATTAATTGGAAGTTGGAACGTTTGTCAAGTAAATGTTGAAGTAGTCGACTTGCACAAATGTGAAGTAAAAACCTCTCTGTTTTGTTGAAAATCAAAAATTGTGACGAAGAACTATTAATTCTTGCAAGGGACAACAATGGTATAATATCCTTCCACTATCTTAAAATCTTTAAATCCTGGAATATTTCAAAACAGTATTCCTTAAGGACAAAAACTAAAAGGACAATAATGGTGGAATATCCTTCCTATAACTTGAAAATTATTAAATCCTGGCGGAACTCAAAATAATATAGTATCCTTAAGGGGGAAAACTAATATATATGTGGCCAAGGATGTCCTTCCACTATCTTAAAATCTTCCTTAAGGACGAAAACTAAAATTTCAAAAATCTTGAAAGATTTAAAAAAATAAATAGTATCCTTTAAATAGAAACCTGATTTGCTTGGAAGGATTCAAGGTCTATATGTCATGCTCAATCAATATATTATTTTAAAAATGATTTGAGATTAAAATTAACCATTAAAGGCCGGTTTACACGCTCATGCAATTTGCGGAAATTGGATTGCACTTGCCAGTTTGTGCAACTAAATTGGAACGTGTGAACGCAGATTTGAAGTTCGCACCAGCCACAAATTTTGGCTCGAGTAAAATCTGTTGGGATAGAAATTCGACTTAAGGTTGGTGCATTGGCATGAGGTGTGTAAACGATGTTCAAGCCTGGCGCATGCGCATTTTACGTTCAACCACCTGTTCCATACTATATTTTGAGTGAATGTGCCTTACAGGTTGTGCATTTAATAATATAGTTGATTCAAAATGACAAAAGAATTTTAAATAGAAATCATTGAAAATTATAAGTCATTTCTATGCTTGTGGAAAGTTAAAAGCAAAGAATACAGCGACCGCAGCGCTAATCCGTGGACCAAGAGGCCAACCGGGAGTGTGTGGTGAAAAAAATAAATTCGCTACGTACCACCTACCGAAAAGAATTGAAGAAAGTGCTACAATCCCAGAAATCAGGTGCCAGAGATTATCTAATTTCTGGTACTTTGAACAATTGAATTTTTTACAAGACCAGGAAATTCCGAGGCGAACCATATCTAACATTAATGAAATGGAGGTAAGTGAATGACATTTTTTTATATAGTAGTTTTATTTACAGTTTATTTATTCAAGTTAATTAGGTACTGTAGTATAATTAAATACTATAACCATAGCAAATTAAGGTAATGAAGTAAAAATAAATTTTATTCTGGGGCAATTGCTGAACAATAATGAACAATTAATGGTGGCCTAGCTGCCGTATGTATAATTTAGAAATATAATAAAAGCAAGAAAAATACAATTAAAATCAAATTAAGGAACTTAAAAGAAATTTAAATTACAATATAATATAATAAAAGTAATATTACATCTTTTAAAATATCACACGAAAAAAAAAATTATATCTTAAGGTTAGAATTTAAAATAAGATACGAAAACAAAAATAGGGAAAATCAATGAAAAAAATACAGTAAAAAAAGCTAACAAATATAAATTAACCAGAAAAATAATGTATCTTGTCTGATAAAATTATACAAATTATGCCGAAACCAATTATACAAGTTTATTGCAATAATACTGTACAAAATCAATATTATATTCTGAATATTCATATTTCATTTTAAAAAATAGTTTCTTCATCGATATAACTATTAGATTGAATATCTAACAAGTAAACGAAAAGTCGGGATTTGAAGCTATTATGCAGTGGAGGAATGGCGAATGATGGAAGGGAGAGAGTTCCAGAAGTTAGAAGCTCTGGAAATAAAGGAACGTTTGAAGGATGCTGTGTTGAAGGGAGTTAGGTAGAGGTCTGAGGAACGGGATCTGGTTTTGCGGGAACTCACTGAAGATTTTAATGTTAATGCTTTCAGGATGTTGGGAGATGACTGAGAGGAAAGTGATTTGTAAAGAAACGAACCAAGGAAGTATTATCTTCGGAAGGAGGGAAATAACTATTTTAATCTTGTGTAGTGGTGAGATACATGGTCATAACGTGATATCCCTAGAACGAATCTCAGGCAACAGTTCATGAGCTTCTTCAATCTCACACCCTGAGATGCAGAGAGACCTCCGTACACCACACTACCAAAATCAAAATGGGGGAATAAGAGGGAAGAAATCAATAGGTGACGAGTTGATTGAGGGAGGAAGTTACGGGAGCGGTTTAGGAGTCGAAGAGTTCGGCGGATAAGGGAAACATGATCTTTCCAGGAAAGGGTTTGGTCGAAGACAATGCCGAGGTTCGTAACGGAAGTGTGGAAGTTTATGGGATTGGAATCTATGGAGAAATTAGGGATTCCAAGTATAGGGATGAGAAGGACCCTAGAGCCCAACACAATAGCCTTGGATTTGCTAGCATTCAGTTTTAATTTATTAGCAATGGCCCAGGAAGATATTGTGTCAAGATCAGCTTGCATTTTTGCGGTAGCTTCCTGCAGCTCACTATGGTAGGTTATGTAATGTTAACATGTGATTAATAAAGTGTTTTTATTGAGTTGTTTTTGTAAATACTATACGTACTTTTTTAGGTATGCAGGGTGATAACTACTTAGAAACCATTGCGTGTTGCCAGTTCACTTTTCCAGAACTATTTAAGTACATTTTAAATTGATCCCTTACTTCCTTTGCTCCAGCTGTGTGATTTCGGTTATAGCCCTTTTGAAGATCTAATATGTATGAGTCGCATCGTAAAACAGGAGTAATAGTACCGTCAGTTGTTACTTCAACATCAAACACGTCATGCGATGTATATGAATCGGAACAATTTCTTCGCAAAAAGCTATGCAGAGCGCAACAAGCCAAAACAACTTTGTCAGTATTATAAACTTTTAAGTTTATTGCAGTATGAATAATAAAATTCTCAAACGGTTAGCTAATATTCCAAATGAGTTCTCGATAATCCTTCTAGCCCTTGACAAACGATAATAAAAAATTCTTTTTTCGTAATCAAGCTGTTTTTGATTATATGGTTTCAAAATTTCCGGCCTCAATGCAAATGCTTCATCTTCGACAAAGAAGTGATTTAATGGTGTTCCACCATGGCTGACTGGTTCTGCATCAGGCAAATGTCATTTTTTTTCAAGTATTTTCTTCATAAATATGGTATTGTCAATTACTCCCCCATCAGATACTCGACCGCTGGTTCCTATATCACACATTATAAATTCGTAGTTAGCATTTGCAATCCCATTAGAATAATGCTGTATGTTTTTTTATAATTAAAGCAGTAGGATCCACTCCCCGGAGGTGGTATAATCTGAACACGCTTTCCGTCTACTGCTCCCAAACAATGGGGAAAGTTCCATTTATTTTGAAAATCGTTTGAAATTTTCTTCCATTCAGCCACAGTGGTGGGAAACTATTGGGTTGTCAAACATGAAATGACCGTTTTTAGAGCCAGGAAGAAAATAAAACATTGAGATCAAATCTAACATATTTTTTATTTAAAGTATTTACCATCATTTTCGATAAACTTCTGCCAACGGCTTACCAAGTTTTCTATCCCAAATTTGATAAACGTTGAGTCACGTGATGAAAGGAATTCAGAAAATGCATTTTTAATGCCTAAATCATTGGTAAGCAATTTTCCTCGCAAAAAGTTGTCCAAACTCCGAAAAAAGTGGTAGTCTGTCGGGGATAGATCAGGGGAATATGGGGGGTGTGGTAAGACTTCATAGCCCAACCCCTTTAATTTATCCACTGTCTGTATTGAAACATGAGGTCGGGCGTTATTATGAAAAAGGATAGGTCCTTTCCTGTTTACCATTACCGGCTGTTGCTTGATCAAATTTTGATGCATTTGGTCAATTTCTTGGCAGTATGATGTTGAATCAATTGTTTTTCCCGTCCACTGGGCAGATTTTCTAATTTCGTATCTCCTGAGGAAAATTTTGTAAACCAACAATGGATGGTTCTTTCATTAGCACTTCCTTCACCAAACGCATGATTAATATTTCTTGCTGCCTGGGCAGCGGAATGACCGAGTTTGTACTCATAAAAAAAAAAAATCGTTCAGAAATTGCCTGTTTCCATGGCCACGGTTAAAATTATACTAAAATCTGTATGCCTACTTGGAAAAAAAACAAAGACAGTTGCAAATATAACATTAACAAGTACTTTATTATAGATAGTAAATATTTTGATAGGAATCAGTAGGCAACGCTTTAATCCTCTATAAAGAAAAATCGGACATTTCATGTGCGACAACCCAACAGAACAAAATATATAACTATAAGTTACCTTGTAATTTTTTAAAGTTATATAAAAGTACCTACTTTTTATTCTACTTCACTATTACTATTTCTATTTTCATTTGTTTGTATTTATTTTATTAATATCGTTTCTTTTTAGGTTTTTGATCCCGACGCAACTCCTGGCTTGTCAGAATCTCCTAGTTCATGTTTACCGCCTAAACCAAGAAAATCTCCATCTCAAAGATCTGTACGATTTTTCAAATCATCCCAGAAACGCAGTGATAAAAGTAATAAGGTGTTGAAGGTGATTAGAAAACGTCGTGCAAAACCTTCGACCATTACTGCTGATAAATTTGCTGTTCTAGGAAAAGCCTGGGCATCAAAATTGAGGGGCCTCGCTCCACAACAAGCAATTTACGCAGAAAAAATAATAAACGACGTTTTATATGAGGCACAATTGGGAAATTTAAATCGGAATTGTTATATAAAAAATCAAAAACAATGTTATTTTACAAGGAACACTTACCCGCCATTAAACACGCAGGCCCTATTTAACATCTAGCAATCATTACACAATCAGCTCTCATTCAACATTCAGCCCATTTTTCATAATCAATCTCCGTTCGAGCCTCAGAGCTTATCTCTACATACTTCCACAGTCACCTTCTATTATTAACATTCAAACCCCCCCCCCCCCCCCCCCCCCCCCCCAAGAGTACACAACAGATGCAAAAACCGCTCGGACCTGAAAGTCAAAGGGCTGTAGATTTATTTAACAACATTAAAGATTTCGCAGAACAATTTATATCATCACCTCATTTCTTAAACACGATTTACTTGTTCTTTATATTTCATATCCATATGGATTTGTACACATTTTTGAAATAAAGTTAATTTTTTATGATTATTTGAATAAACTTACCTTAAGAAATATGTCGGGTCTTTTGCACTTGTTCCCCGCATTTCATTTTGAGTTTATCATATGTTTAGGTTACGAGTAACCCAAATGTAATTAGATGTCAATGAGAGATCGTTTGATTGTTCCTATTATTAAATAATTAAATTTTAAAAAAAACCGTGGCGCATTTCCTGCTCGGCGGGTGCGGCTCGTATTTATCGGGGGTGCGCCTCTGTTCGTATTTTATCTAAGTGAAAATAATTCGATGTAAAATACACAGGCATTTCCTGAAGGGTTTATGCCTTAAACCCCAACAAACAAACAACAAACAAACCCAAATGTAGTTTTATTCGAGGAAAGATTTTGATCGAACTATTAAAATAATTAAATAAAAAACAAAACATAAAACAAACAAAAAAATAAAAATCATTTAATTTTATTTTTTTATTTTATTAAGTGTTATTCGATGTAAAAATAACAATTCCTGAAGAAATTCTATCGCTTTTTCTTTTGTATTTATTCGACGAATTAAATAAACCCAAGATCGACATGTTCGCAGCCCGGCATAATAAAGGATGTTTTTGGAGTTTGTAATTTTTTCCTTCGTTTTCCCGAGCCTGTGCGATGTCAGATTTAAAGATCCCTATCCTAATTATTTTAGGACTAATAGCCAACAATTCAAACGATCTCTCATTGACAAATTATTACGTTTGGGAAGGTTACTCGTAACCTAAACATATAATAACAAACTCAAAATGAAATGCGGGGAACAAGTGCAAAAGCCCCAATATGTCTTTTAACGCTGTGTAAATTGCGTTGCAAGTTTCTGGAATTATAGCACTTAGAGCTGGTTTGGAAATGCACGTGGAAAATTTTAAATCTTCCAGTAGCCAAAAATCTCAAAGTAGCTTATAGCCGTTCATGGGGTGTAATTGCACATCTCATTACAGAATCTGTTCTTTCAATCATTGGTGTGATTAAACTCAGCAAGAACTGATATGTGGCCTCGTCCTTACGCAAATAGTTGCGAAAATCGTCGGGCTATCTGCGTAATTCTTTTAAAAAATTGGTATGAGAAAACTCATCCCTTTTCAGCAACCCCGACTTACACTATTTCCTTTTAGGGATCTTCGACTTGCACTTTTTTTAAATAACGCAAATCGCACTCGTTGCAAGAATTAATAATTCTTCGTCAAAATTTTTAACCACACAGAGAGGTTTTCACTTGACAACTGCGCTAGCAAAACTGAAAGTGTAAAAAAACAAAAAAAAAAACGGCATCGATAGATTTGCGCATATGGCTTGATAAGGATACTATTTTGAAGTATTCCAGGAAATAACGTTTTCTAAGAAAACGGAAGGACATCCTTGGCCACTCTCCTTCCAAACAAATCATACTATACTATTTATCAGGATTTTTTTTTAATTTTAGTTTTCGTCCTTTAAGGAAGATTTTAAGATGGTGGAAGGATATCCTTGGCCACATATTTTTTAGTTTTCATCCTTAAGGTTACTATTTTGAAGTATTCCAGGATTTGACGATTTTAATTTCCACCATCTTAAAATAAAAGGACGAAAACTAAAGTTTAATATCGTTGAATACTGAAAGATTAAAAAAATGAATAAATAATATCCTTAAGGACGAAACCTAATTTGTTGGGAAGGAGAGTGGCCAAGGATGTCCTTCAATTAACTTAAAATACGTGCAATCCTATAAGATTTAAAAAAAAAAAAAATAGTATCCTTCAGAACGAAAACTAATATATATGTGGCTGAGAATATCCTTCCGCCATCTTAAAATAGTATCATTATGGACGAAAACTAATAAAATTGTTAAATCCTGAAAGATTTCAAAATAGTATCCTTAAGGACGAAGAATAATCATTTTTCGGGAAGGAGAGTGGTCAAGGAAGACCTTCCGTCATCTTAAAATCCTTATTTCCTGGAATACTTCAAAATAGTATCCTTAAGAACGAAGAATAATATATGTACAGTCAGAGTCAAAAGTATTCGTACACTAGTATAAGTTTGATTTTATTTCGTTTAATTTTGTATTCATTACATATTTATTTAATTTAAACAGATATAATATTGCATTCATGATTATAGAATAGAGTTAATATTTTTTCATGAGAAAATTTACTGAATTTAGCTTAATATCTTATACGTTATAGTAAGATGACTCATTGTTACGAGTCAAAAGTATTCGTACACTAACTTTAACTGCAGTTTCTACCTTCTGTCTTAATATCTTGAGGATAACCTGCAATAAGTCTATACCTTGACGTCATTTGTAAAGGTGTAGCGATTATTAGTGCTTATTATTGCTGTTCGTAAATTGAAAATGAGAGACGACTGAAGAGGAAACACAAATTATTTTACGCCTAAATAATGAGTTACGGTCGCTAAGAGAAGTGACCAGACCTCACTCAACAGTCCAAGATGCTATTAAAAGGTATGGAACGAGAATTTTTTTTGAATATATATAGAGAAAAGGATAAATTAGGAACATTTACTCGAAATATGAAAGACATATCACGAAAAAAGTTAAAAGAAAACCAAGAATTAGTGCCACTAAATTAGTGGATGAACATTTGTCAGAAAGAGAAGAAAAAGGGGAGTGTTTTAACAATGCGCTAATGCTTGAGACCCAGGAACCAGGACAGCTAGGGGAAAACCATTAATAAGCAATAATAAGATATCAATGGGCCAAAGACCATAAAAAATAAGATTGTGACCTTGGGAATAGGATAATATTTACCGAGAGTAAAATTGAAATGTTTAATCTTCAGAGGGACCAAACAGTATGGAGAAAAAATATAGTAATGGAAATAAGAAATACAGTTCCAACTGTTAGGGATACAGGAAAGTGACTCGTGGTCTGAGGTTGTTTGAATGATGCTAGAGTGGGGTGTCTTGAATTCATCGATAGCATGATGAATCATATAAAATACATTGACGTAATAAAAAGAAATTTCGTAATCATTGCTGAAAAATGACTGTGATTAGACCAATTTGTACGTACGGAGTTGAGCTTTGGGGCTCTACTAAACCATCCAATTCATCTCGTATCCAATCCTTACAATCCAAAATCCTTCGAAAAATCCTCAATGCTCCTTACTTTGTCACCAATAAACTTATCCATAAAGATCTTAATGTTCCATATGTTGCTGAGAAACCTCTCCTTTCATAGTAAACTCCATAACCATACTAATCCTCTAGTCTCTCAACTTGCTTCCCAATCCATTCCCGATAATCCTCCGAGGTGTCTGAAAATAAGATGGCCTCGAGACCTTCTAGTGTAGAATTTTTAATGAAGTGCTACTGATGAGTAGTTCTTTTCATGTTTTGAAATGTTATTGTAATTATTATCAACACATTTACTAGATGAGCAACCTACTAAACCCAAGATCGCGGGTTCGCAGCCCGCAGATGACCTTAGGATTTTTTATATATTTTGTACAGTTGTAAATATCAATTAAAAAAAAAAAATCGCAGTAAGTTATTTATTAATTTTAAAACATATGGTTCCACATATAAAACAAGAAACTGCTTAACGTTTTCAACTAGTTCAACATTTACTAGACAAACGTTCTAGGCTTCCAATTAATTAAAAAAGACTCATATACATGGCAATAATGAGACCTATTTGGACATGCAGAGTTGAACTTTGAGTTCCCACTAAACCTTTCAATTTTTCCCATATTTAATCCTTTGTAAAATCCTCAATGATCCTAATTGGTTCACAAATAAACTTATCCATAATGATCTTATCTATATGTTGCGGCTTTGGTCTAAAAACCAGATTTTTCCATGATAAGCACTATAATCTCCTAACCTGCTTACCACTTCCGATAACCTTCCAAAGTGTCTAAAAATATGACAACTTAGAGATCTTTTCTAATATAGAACTTTTATTGAATTACTACTAATTTTATACATATGTAAATTAAAAAAAAAAAAAAAAAAATACAGAATATGAACATAGAAATATCTGCAATTTGTATTAATGTTTAAATTTCTTGATTTTTAGGGCGGAGGAGGTGGATTATTTCAAAGAGGACTTTTCCGAGGGGGAGGCATCAGGAATTTAGAATCTGGAACTCCTTCACCAGTAAGTGTCTATATTATTTAAATATTAATCAAAATGAAATGTAAAATGTTTCCAAAACAAGAAAATATACATATAAATACATACATATATAAAACAAGTAACTTTTAATCTTTATAATAAATTTAAATAAATTTTAGCTATAAATTTAATATAAAAATTATAATACTTTCAAACTTTTACAAATTTTAGTCCATGGAACTACTTTAGTCTTTAAAATCTTAATAAAATTATTTTATTTATTTTTGTTCATGAAAATATTTATTTTCATCAGCAACGTTTTCGAAACTATAATTCTTTTTCATTTATTAGCACCTTCATAATCTTTTAATTGTTCTTAAGGATTAGATTGAGTATCAAGTATTGCCGATATCAAAATTAATGGGAATAGAACCAAAAAATTGATTCTTGATACCGAAATTTAAAAATGGTTTCTTAAATAAATTGCACGTATAAATATTGCAGATCAGAGTTAGTAAAACAACAAATGTATTAAAAAAATAGTTATTCAAGAAATGAATTACTAAACAACAAGCAGCATTTATCATCAACAGCATAAAATAATGAGATGAATCAGAAAAAATTATCGCTCTTAGTAAAAATCAAGACTAATTTTTTTTATTACATTTGTGATTTTTCATTATCAAAACATAAACTTTGTACAGTCTACATTTTGTTGATGATCAGGTAGTAATAGCTTCCAAGGAAGAAGATCTAAGTTACAGGCTAAGGAAGGTAGAAGAAGAATATTCTAAATGGGACCTAGAAATCAGCAAACAGAAGACAGAATACATGGCCTTCAACGCCTCCACAGCCTCTCTGCTATTAGATAATTGGTCGCTACATCGGAGTACTTCAAGTATTTGGGAGTTTATATAGATGACAGGGGAACGCTTGAGAGTGACATAAAATAAAAGATAAAGAAAGGAAGAAAGTTGATTGGCATGATGAACTCTGTACTGTGGAGCCCAAATGTTTCACTAGAAACCAAGAAGAGGATTTTGCACTCCTTTTTTGAAGGAGTAATCCTTTATGGTTCGGAAATGTGGGTGGTTGGAACGAGAGATGCACAGAGCTGACAAGCTGTCAAAATAGATTTTTGGAAAAGAAGCTGTAGCATCTCCATGGTTCAACGGGTGACTAATTCTGCTGTACAAAATATCGTTAAGGCGGAAAACACAATAGCTGCTGTGGTATGGCCATCTAAGAAGAATGGGGCCAGAAAGATGGCCAAAGAAGATATTCAACTATGTCCCAGAAGAAAGGCGAAAAAGAGGGCGCCCAAGGAAAACATAGGTTCAAGGAGTTGATGAGGTAATGGCGGCGAGGGGATTAGCGGAAGGAGATTGGGAAGACCGTGAATAATGGCAGTCCAATGTATTGGGTCTCGGTATATGACCTAAGGTCGTCAAATCCGATAAATAAAAAAATATAAACCATTGTGCTCCATCATTTTCTATGGAAAAAATGCTCCATTAGATAATGGAGTGAAACTATGAGAATTCCCAACTTCACCATCATTGCCAACAAAGGAAAGTTAAAGAAGTATTGAGCCCGAATAAGGGACATGCTATGGGCATACCAAATGATTCAGATAGGATCAACATGAATTTCTGAATTTTTATCACAATTTTTAGTTTCCAAAAGTAAGTAAGAGAAAAATTATGATTCAAAGTTCAAACACAAAGAAAACGGTAATTATTTCTGAATCATCTCATTATTATATTTATATTTAGTAGTTAAAAATGTTCATTAATATTTTATAGCATTAAAGTAATGATTTTTTATGGATAGTTAAATATTTCCTTATTTATGTAACTCAGTGGTAAATAATTATTATTCTCTGTAGACGAATGATGGTGGGATTTTTCAAAACGATGGACTTCCACAAGGGCAAGGGGAATTAGCAGCTGAATCGCAGGTAAATGATTTATTGCACATAAAAGATTTAAAGACCTACTCTCTATTCTCAACATAATATTTAATATCAATTACACAAAATTTATTGGTATTTAAATTTATTTATAATTAAAATTTATTGGTAATTATTATAATTACAGGAAGATCCTCAGCAAGGAGAAGGAGGGCCAGGACTAGTCAGTGCTGCTATTAACGTATCCCGAGCCGTGTCGCAATTTATGGGATTTGTAATACAGGTAGGTCGATTATTTTACTAATCCCATTAATATATTTTGTAATAGAAAATTGTTTTTATATCAGTATAGAAACCTACTGGGACCCAGTATCTCCAAAGTTGTTTAATATGGTGCATGAGAGGATTAGGAGGGCAACCAAAGCAAAGCTTGAAGGATGTAATTATAACATGACAATACCTCTCCTATGCTGATGACTTTGTCATTACAGGAAAAAACGAGAAGTTGCTAATTTTTCTTGGAATATGAAAAGGCAGCTAGGAAGGCAGGGCTCATAATTAACAATAATAATACATAATAGAATAGAATGGAATAGAAAATTAATTTTATTCTGGGACCAAGTCCCTTAAGAATAACAACTTAGTACAGGAAGAAATAAAATTAGTTAGATCTGGTCAGAGACATGATGAATAAATAAAATGAAAAATAATAAAATAAAGAAGAAATAACAGCATAACTATGATAATGTATACATAGATAATAATAATATAAACAGGAAAATAAGAAAACATTCTACAAATAAAATAATAAATTGATTCTTATGATATAATGCTTATTATATAAAATAGAACCTAAATGTTATATTCAGAGAGAGAAAAAAATATTTTGATAGATATCTAACTTGAGCAAATAGTAACGAAAGTATTCCAGAAACAGTTAGATATTATTTAATTGAGAAAAAAGATTGTTAGCAAGTGTCACCTTGGATAAGATTGAGGTACTGGAAATAGAGGAATTTGAATGTTTGCAGAGATTTCGCTTGCTAATATGAGAAGGAATGGAATTCCATAGGATGGTTGAGCAGAATAGGAAAGAGCGCTGGAATGCAGTAGTTCAGTGGGATGGGGTATATAGATCAGAAAGACGGGAACTTGTATGGATTGAATTGACTGCAGATCTGAATTGAAGCATATTGTAAATATAGGAAGGATGAAGGGTGCTGAGAATTTGGTAAAGGAATGATCCAAGGCAATATACGGAATGTGGGATAAAGCCAGTTTAATACATGCTTTTATATAGAAAAGGCATGAACAGAGATCTAATAAGAGGGCTTAACTTTGAGAGCATTAACAAATTTAAGTATCTCGGTATAATTTGAACTGAAGATAAAATGGAAGATGAGAATCGAGATTGGAAACAAGTCAAGGTTGCTCAGGAAAGTTTTTAAAAATCAAGCTATACTTAAAACGCTCAAAATAAGGGTTATATAAGATGGTCCTTCGTCCAGTCATAATTTATGGCAGAAGCATACACTGACCAAGCAGAAAGAGAAATGACTAGTACATGAGAGACAAAGATTTGAAGAAGAATATGTAGCCCAACAATAGATGGAAATAGTTTCCACATAAGGGCAAACAATGAATTTAAGTAGCTATATGGAGAACTTGATATCGTTTTGTGTATTAAAAAGAGGAGAATTAAAGGGTTGGGTCATGTACATCATACGAAATCTAGAAAGACTCCCAAAACAAATACTGAAAGGGTCATCCAGATAGAGAAAAAGGAAGAGGCAGTCCTAGATTGCGATGGCTGGTCAAGGTTAGTGAAGCGCCGTTCTGACCACAGAATACAGTCCTAGATTGCGATTCAGGCTGGTCCGGGCTGCTCACCTCAGGCTTAGGCTTCACTCTTAGAAATTTTATTGATTCCAGGCATAGGTAGGTAGTTTAAGAACGAAAATAAAACGCAGTCAAAACGTTTCGGCGTAGGTTTAAATTTGTTTTTTTCTTTTCAACCTGTTTTTTTTTTTTTTTTGTGGTTAGAAAGTGAATTTTCAGTGAAGCTTAATGAATCAGCTGTATTTCGAAGCTGTACAGATCTTTCATCAAGTTGTTTTTTTTGAGCTCGTTTATGTTTTTTATTAGTGATCTCTAACATTTTTTAAATCTCATTTTATTTTGGAAACCTAATATTTTTCAACGGGGTCGCAAGCCTTTTTATTGGTCCCCTTTCCTAAAAAAAAAATACATTAAACTTTTAAGTTTAAATACCTACTGTATCTGGGTAAAGCAGGGTGCAAAGCGTGACGGTTCTAAAAACAATATATATTCCATTATGGGCAGAAATAGATTGCGATGGGTCAAGATTAGTGAAGGGCCGTTCTGACTTATTAGTGGAATGAGATGTTTTGTTCCGTTCCACTATTGGAACCAGCTCTAGTTTTCGTTCTACGTCAGTTTGACTAACCTACTACCTACTTACTATACAGTTTTGTTCCATCCCTTGTTGTGACTTCGGGCAGTTAATCTCCATTTATTTTATGATTGAAAATTGTATAGGTACTATACAATATATTAAGAAGATTTAAATAGTTAAGTATACTTATTAAAAAAATGAAAAATTTTAAAATAGTTTTATTCAATCAACAATTTTTTTTGTTGTCAAAAATGTTAGTTCCAGTATAGTTCACAATTGAGCGAGAATTTTTCAATTACAATGGTTCTGAGAAAAAAAGGACTAATCAACTCTTGTGCACAGATTTTGAACAAATAGTGAAAAAATTATTTAATTAAATATGCAGTAAACCTTGTGTGGTTCATTTCTCTGAATCAGAATGAAAGAAGATGAGCTCTGTCGGTATAATTGAAAATTTCAAAGAAAGCGGTTGATTTTGAAGATGCCCATGCATGGGGTAGTAGAACGATGGAACGAGGGAGGGAATCAAGAGAGGCAGGATCAACGCAACAAAGCAGTCGGAACGACCTTGGGTGGAACGAAACCAGAAATGCGATCTTAACTCTACTACACCAGAGACAGAACTTGGAACTGTTTCCAGCTTTGAACCGGTTTGGAACAAAACAAGAGATCTTTTGGCGTTGTTTTCGTTCCAGGTGGAACGAAAAACTTGGGTGATTCGTTTCGTTCCAAACCGGTTCAAAGCTGGAACCAGTTCCAAGTTCCGTTCCACCCAGAACAACCCATCACTAGTCAAGGTGGAGGCTGATTTTCAATTCCTGAATGTAGGTACATGGAGGTGAGTCGTGGGGAATCGGTCTGAATAGAGGAAGATTGCTAAAAAAAAAAAAAAAAAAAAAAAAAAAAAAAAAAAAAAACTCTTCATTCATAGACTATAGCCCAAGAAAATTTAGTTTTATAGGAACCAATTTCCTGCTTGGTTACACTGTTTTGATTTTTAAATTTTCTGAATCTACAAACTAAGTTTCATAAACCAAAAGACAAATTGAGGTATATATTGATTACTCTAGATATAGCCAGGAGGCAATAATCGAGCACCAAAGACATTAAATTTCTATACAGTAACACTATTAATATCCTGAAGCAACAAGCTAAGTGCAATAAACTTATTCAAATGTTGAACAATCTAACAAGGAAAGGGTCCAAAGCAGAGATGAAATGTCCAGAACTTCACTCCGAAATTTCAACTGAAGAAAATAACACTGCAGAGGTTATGAGAACATTAAAGTGCTTGACACTATGAAACTCTCAGCCATTATGGCCTCGTTAAAGGGGGTTTGATTCCTTTAATAATTGGAGTCTGGTTCAGGCCGGTAACAGAGACACATCGGTTCCACGTTGGCCTCTCATTACGTTTGGTTTTTTTCATCTGTTTGTGCCCAAATTTGACACAGGTGTTAAGTGTGATTACGTGTACTGATTTATAGAATTTCAAGCAAATCGCTCGAGGATCTTTGCCAATAATTGAAAGTATAGGAAGCGGTATTTCAGCAAGACCGAGTTCGTTATCAGAGGATAGGTACGGACTTGCAGCCCCCACCGCGCCTCCGGCCAGCTGTCTAGGGAAGCATTGTGGCACTACTGCAAGGTCAGTGTCAATATTCATAGATATGTAGCTGTCATCCATGTCATAGCAGCTATACTCCTCTCCTGTCACCGGTGTAGTCCAACTTATTAAGAAAATAGTGTACCTAGTTATTTTAATGCTCTAACTGTAGTTATTTTAATTTCTTAACTTTATTTATTTTAATTTTTTTAACTGCATTTATTTTAAGATTTTAACTTTATTTATTAAAATTTGTTAACTTGATGTATTTTAAAAAATTAACTTTATTTATCTTAAGTATTGATGATGTAGAAGAATGTGAAAGAGGAGAAAAATCTAATTAAATGTTTGATGTAGGATAAGGTTTTATAATTCCCTTTTATGGTTCAAGTGGATCTTTATTATCATTAATGTTATTATTATTGATATTATTGTTTTTTTTTTTTTTTTTTTTTTTTTTTTTTTCCGTTGTTTTTTTGTCGGGTATTGATTTATTGATTCATGTGTTTTTTTGTAATTATGGAAAAAGGGATAGGAATAATTAGAGGGAGTTATGTTCGGATATGAATATGTATATATATATGTGTTTTTGTAATATTTACCTATTTATTTATTGATTCTTATAGATCAAAATTATTCATTTATTTTAATACATTAATGTCATTGTTGGCACTTTTTAGCAAGTATATTTAATAACCAATTTTAGCAAAGACATTTAGCATTTCTTTGATTTTCATAGTATATGTGAGTATACGTATATGTGCACATTTATGTTGATTTTTTATTTTTTTAATTCAGGGATCTGAACATGTATGTGTGTTGGTTGCGATTGTCTGGAATTGGCCTAATATGATGCAGGTAACAGATAAACAGAATGATAACAATTTTGAGATTGGCCAAACAGTATGGGTTTCGAGGACCGAAGGGCCTACTCAGGAAGCGGTTGTTGCCTCCGTGCCTATCGGTGCCTACCGAAGGAGGAGGCGAAAAAAAAAAAGCTTATTAAAGTAGAATGGAGTGAAGAAGAAGGAGTGGTATTGGGAAAAACAGTTCCTATTGAGGATGTATTCACTAAGTTACCCAAACTAACCACTAAAACCACGGAGGCTGGTGTCAACCGAGAAGAAAGAGTCTCTCATCCTGATGATTCAGTCTGCCCTATTTGTGGCTTGTCATTCAAGGGCGAGAGAGGCCTTGGAACCCATATTGCCAAGAAGCATCCCAGGGAGGCCAATAATAATACGTTAAGAGGACTAATTAAAAAGGTGGTGGGCCCTAAAAATGGAGAGGATGAAATACCTGAAATTAAGGAGGGCATTGCTAAATGGTCTGCCACGTTCAAAAATCTTTGTAACCAAAATAATATGGAAACTGCGGAATTCGATGCAGCGGTCGTTGAATTTCTCAAGTTCTTAAATAATATTAATGCAGAACTTCCAGGCCCACAGCACCCGGCAATTAAATTTTATAAATTAAGAAAAAAAAGAAAAAACAAATATAGAAGACAAGGGTGCTAGTAAAACTTCGAATCCGCAGAGAGCAAATAAAGCAGACCGAGGGCGTCGGCAAGAACAATATCAATATGAGATGGCCCAGTACAATTATTATAACAGAAGAAAGAAGGTCGTCCAGACAATAATGAATGCCGATGCCCCTAAGCAATGTCCCTTAAAGGTCACCGAAATCGATGCCCATTTTAGAAACCTCTTTGAGCAAGTGAACTCCTGCAGACGTGCGGATTATGAAAAATGTGCCCCGATGCCAAATGTCATGAATCTTGATGTCCAGGCAATACGAAAAGCCATTAAATCTACGTCACTGGACACATCACCGGGGCCTGACGGGGTCTTAATCCGCACGATAAAATTCTATGATGTATCCCACATTATTAAGACAATAGCGGAGATCATGCTGAAGGTGGCCTATATACCAGAACCTTTACGTCAAGGGCGCACAATCTTAATATACAAGGGTAAGGGCGATGTTAAAAATATTTCATCATGGAGACCCATTACTATATACTCTATTGTGCGCCGAATCATAGAAAAGGTTCTGGACCAGGAACTGAGAAAGCAGGTCACCTTCCATAGGAATCAGAGAGGTTTTATTAGGGGCCTTCCGGGAGCACACGTAAGCGCAAGAATCATTGACGCAGTCATAAAAGACGCAAAAAATAAGAAAAATGACTGTGCGGTGGTCTTTCTTGACGTTGTTGGCGCTTTTGACAACATTGGGCACGATCACATTGTTAGATCGTTAGAAGCAAGAGGTGTTTCACTGGACCTGAGAAACGTTATCGCTGCACTCCTATCCACAAACAAAATTAAGGTAACTGTTGGAGCTCACTCTACTAGCCAGATCAATGTACTGCGAGGAGTTCCCCAAGGCGGCCCGCTCTCTCCCTCGCTGTTTAACTTAGCTATTGATCATCTGTACCAAGACCTTTGTGATCATGATTTCTCAAGACACTACGGGTACAAGCTGAGAGAGGACCAAGACTGTGTGGTCCTCACAGGATTTGCAGATGATCAGGCGGTCTCTGCACGTAATAAGTATGCGGCAGAGAGAATTATAGATAGCACCCAAAGGATACTGGCGGAGATTGGTCTGGCTGTAAATCCACAGAAAAGTATGGGCATTGTGTTGGATAGGGGTGAGATGCAAGCAACGACGCTCTCTCTTGAGAATGGAGATGTCATCCACACGGCAAAGGAAGATGACTCTATTAAATACTTGGGATGCACATTCTCGGGAGAGCTAAGGTTCAGTGAAGAATCAATAGAAAAACTAAATAAAAATTTAGATAAATTAGTAACCTCTTGCCTACTTAAACCGGAACAAAAGCTCAATGTTGTCAATCAATATGTGTTTCCCGGATTGACATATCCTCTCCAGACTGCAGCCCTTACAAAGCTCAGCGCTGCGTTGTTGGATGGTATAGATGTGATGATCCGCAGGAGCATTAAGGCCATTGTCGGACTCCCTTCGAACACCTCAACTGCGATGCTCTACGCTCCGCGGAGGTACCGTGGGTTAGGACTGATCCGCTGTCAATGGGAGGCTCCTCTGCAGCACTGGTCCATTGCTCAGCGACTGCCTAATGTTCCGGACGCTCTGTTCCAGTCCACATTCCATTATGAAAAAGAGATTACTGAATGTGCTAAGAGACTGGGTGTAGATCAGAGCCACCGAAGCGTGAGAGCTCTACGACGGTCGCTGAGAGAGGGCGCTTTTGAGGAATGGGCCAATTGCAGGTGGCAGGGCGTTGGTGTACCTCATTTTAAGGAGACGCCGAGAGCTAACAGATATATTTGTGAAAAACAAATACTTTCGGGGTCTGAATGGACCAACGCCCTAAAACTCAACATCAATTATGCACCCCTGCGTGGAGTCCCAGGTGCCAGCGGACAGATAGGAGAGGTTGGGTCCCTTTGTCGCAAGTGCGGCAAAGAGTCCGAAACACCAGCCCATGTGCTGGGAAAATGTCCCAACAACTCACTCCTGATCACACGCCGTCACCACAGGGTCAAGAATGAATTGATAAGGCTCCTCAAGAATAAAGGCTTTACCTGCTTTGACGAGGTATACTGCATCGATACCAACGGGTCCACGAGGTATGCGGATATTGTCGCGTTTCCGAAGAACGGACGGACAGCGCTCATAGTGGATCCTACTGTAAGGTATGAAAATAATAACCTCGATCAATCAGGTGAAGTAGAAAGGGAGAAAATGGATATTTATGAAAAATGTATCCCTTTCCTCAAAGAGAAATTCCGTGAGACATTCGGAAATAGAGATTTCTCCGTGAAAGGATTATGGTTTGGGTCTCGCGGAGTCATCCCGGAAAAAACAAGGAGCTTTTTGGAGGACCTTGGCGTGGAGGTGAGGGATATAGCGATAATGGCCGAAAATATAATATTGGACTCCCTGGGAATTATTCACCACCACATACATGGTGCATAGGATGGCCCATTGCAATGTACAGTTAATTAATGTGCATTTATATATATGAATGTGTGGTAGATATGTGAATATTAGGGGGGGATAACATAAAATGAAAGAATAAAGTGAAAGAGGAAAAGAAGCGAAAAAGGAAAAAAAAAAAAAAAAAAAAAAAGGGGGAAAAAAAAAAAAAAAAAAAAATGTTATTTTTGTCTAGTATTAGGTAATATTAAGTAGTATATTATATATATTATAACTAAATTATAAATTACAGTGTTGTCTTTAATTGGATAGATGAGTATGCTGTGTTTATAGCAACCCAATAAAGTTGGGCAGCACTATGTTTATTGTTAATTGTTTCAATAAAGCATATATCTCTCTATCGATAAATCTTTTTGGTGATTCCAAGTTCACTCATCTGTAGAATCTGAATAAGTGTTTTAAAAATTTCAATTTTTTATGTAGACGATACTCCTTTGAAGTATTGTATTATTACCTAAGTTGATGAATAATATTCTTTAAGTTCATTGTTGGTAAAATCATATTTGTATTGTTAGGATTGCAACTTCTATTGGAATTATTCTATTTGAAAACTGGTTTCGAATGTTAAACAATCATCTTCAGTTCTAAAACATACAAAATTTTCTCATCATCACTTTGTTACATGGATTATATACACTAAAGTTTTCAAAAATGAGAGACAAGAAATCTAATGAATTGGTATTCACCTGAGGAGATCAAATGAACTTCTGGAATATATCAAGAGTGGAAGGGCAATTGCCAGGTAGGTTAAATTTTTAGGGTTTTCCCTATGACTAATTGGATTTTTCCATTCCTATTGGAAACAAATTTAGAATGGGACTATTGGAAAGGTGTATCTCATCATTTAATCAAAAATCTGCATTGGTTTTGAACAATTGTATTATTTCTAATGATTCATAAATACTTAATTTTAGGCTATTTTCTACTTGATGTATTATTTTCACACCTGAAGTCTTTATTGAATTTATGGTTATTTTCATTTAGGGGATAGCAAAGTTGGAATTTTGGGTCTTATTATTGTATGCTCTTATATGTTCTTTTACTCTTTGATATACCGAATGTCCAGTTTTTACATGTATTAAGCTTCACAGTCATAAAATTATAGTTCATATACACCGCTTTACTGGAAAGTGTCTATATTGTCTTTAGCTGAAGGGATGCTGTTACGAAGTGCTAATGTTTTGAAGAAAAAAAAATTGTATGTTTTAGAACTGAAGATGAATGTTTAACATTTAAAACTAGTTTTCAAATAAAATAATTCCAATATAAGTGGCAATTTTTCATCAATTCTAATTGTATTGATCCTTCTATACCATCCTGCGTACTTTAAGTAATTATATATTGATTTTTTGATTGCATTTATAAAACTGACATTGTTTTTTTTTTCTTCACAGGGTGCCGCACAATCCTTCCAAAATTATCTGCAGACAAGAACAAGAGCATTAGCCAATGCCTTAGCCTATCCTCCTGCGTCATAAAATATTTCGCTGTTATTAACATTGTACATATTGTCCAAATGTACATATATAGTTACTATTAATGTATTATAATTCGTTTAATTGTATATTTAGTGAATTATTGCGAGTATGAAAGTATATATGTGAGATTGGATTTGTTGTGGATGTCGCAATTGAAAATCAAATCAACTGACTGACGTAATGAATGAATTACTCTTATCTATAAATTGTCGCTACTATTTTAAAAATGATAATCAAAAAATGTAATTCAAAAATACAGTCTAAAAATTATTCTTAAATGTATATAACTGTATCTTATGAAGGGCTGTTCATGTTTTAATGAGCTCTCCTCACCTTAGTAATGTATTGTAATAAATTGTTTTATAGTCCTACATATTTTACTTTGGAATTTATTCCTTTCCCAAATTATTGAAACATACATTGACCTTCCGAGGAATTTTCTTGTGAAAATAATTCAACCCTGGAGAGGTACAGTACCCTGGGGTACTGGAGTACCCCAGAGAGCTAATGTTATTCCATATTAATTCACAATAATGAGCTAGTGACTTAGTCTTTCTGGTAGTTTCCTAAGCTCTGCACTAGTATTTGACAAGTTGATCATTTCTTAATCTATGTATATTCTATAGATGCATTTACACCAACTGAGCATTGTTTGCGAACGTTCTCGAGCAGTTGTTCTGCATTCAACCAAGTTCCCAACAAAACTTCCGAATGGCACTCAGGTTAAACTAATATATATGTAAAACTATTTTATAGGTCGCCCAAATGAGGTCCTTACGCCATCTTAAAACAGCATCCTTAAGGACAAAAACTAATTCTAATTGTGGTAGGATAGTGGCCAAGGATGTCCTTCAGCCTCAAAAAATCGTCAGGTCCTGGAAGATCTGAAAAACAGTATCCTTATAGCAGGAGCCATCTCTTAATCCTGGAAAATCCTTCCACCATCTTAAAATCGTTAAACAGTATCACTGTTTTTCAGATCTGCCGATTTTTTGAGGCCGAAGGACATCCTTGGCCACTCTCCTTACCAACTTAGAATTAGTTTTCGTCCTTAAGGATGCTGTTTTAAGATGGCGGAATTTAATGATTAATATAAATATATGTTAGTTTTCGTCCTTAAGGACTCTATTTTTTTTTCAAGATTTAACGATTTCATTAGCTTTTCATCCTTAAGGATGCTGTTTTGAAATATTTTTAAGATTTAACAATTTTAAGATGGCGGAAGGATTTTCCTCCATTGTTGCCCTTATAAGGATACTGTTTTGAAATATTTGACGAATTTAAGGTTTTAAGATGGCGAAAGGATATTCCGTCGTTAAAGAATTCAACGGGGAAAAAAAAAACAAACACTGAATCCCTTTAATGATTCGTCAGTTTACCAACAAACAGCGGAACACTTGAATGTTCTTAAACAGGGTTCAGCTCAGGTGAGTGTTTACACCAGTGATGGGCAAACTATGGCCCGCGGGCTAAGTGTGGCCCTTCGGGCTAGTCAATCCAGCCCGCGACATGGTCACACACAATTATACATAAGACAAAGTATATTTTATGCAAAGCTAGAATAGAATTATTTTTTTCTTCCTGTTGCATTCCGGATCATCTACCGTTGTACCATATAACATGAGTGTAATGAGATAAAGTCAAAAATAAAGTTTATTAGCTGTAAAAATTTGTCTAATTTCTTGTTGGCCCGCCTAGATGTTTTTCTATTTCATCCGGCCCTCCCCTTAAACAGTTTCCCCATCTCTGGTTTACACCAACTGAGTATCTTGTTCTTGAACGTTTGTGAGCAGTAATTCCCAAATAACGCTCAGTTGGTGTAAACTCACCTTATTTTAAAACACCATTTGAGGTACACCAGTACCCTATTTTTGTAAGATAAGTATATTCTTCTCATTATTTATTTACCCTCATATTCTGATTATTTATAAATTAAAAGCTGCATCATTTTATAGGTTGTTTGTGAAAACTGAAGGTAGCAAAATATTCCAGAAATTACTGAATTCTACAATTCATATAATTATGAAAATGTTTTCATACATAATTATCTAAATTTGTAAGACAATCAAAATGTGTAACTAGTTAATGTGTAATGTAAAAATTAAAAATATATTTTGAAAGATTAAATAGTGGATTAAAATTAAGCAATGATTAAACAAAAGAGAAGATGTGGATTAAGAAGGCATAGAAGGTGGAAGAGAAGCATTTGGGCATTCTGAATCTGAATTCCAGCGAGTTAACATGTTTTGTTAGTCACCCTGAGATGATACTCCAGCGTTGGGCATATTTATGTTCGTAAATACGAATAACGAATACGAATAGTTGTATTTACACATCTTAAGTGTGAATACAGTTGTATTTAAACGTCTCGAGACATGTTTTTATTATATATTGTTTTCACCCAGAAACAATAAGCAGCGTGGTAATGCCTCTTAATTTCTGGGGCACTACGAATTAATTTTTTGTTTTGAAATTTTGTGTAGAGGGAAATGATTATCTGAGTAGAAAGAATACTTTTTGAGAAAATATTTTTTCACTTTATGGAAATGGATCACAGTAAGTTAATCTTTAAATTACATTTTTCAAGAAATTAACTAGGTTCGACTACCATGTTACTTATATTAATTTATATTTCTATGCTTAAAAATAGTTTGATTGAAACGAAAACATGGTGTTTATTGATTATAATTTTTATTTTAGACTCATCTTTACAGTTTGTTATTTATTCTATAAATAGGAACTCTCTTTTTTTTTTCTTTTTTTTTGAGAGAGAGATCAAATATCGAACTTTAAGAGAGATTATGATATTAACAAAAAATAAATGCGCTAACTTCAATAATACTGAATAAAGAACTTATGTAACACAATTTTTTGTAGTCACAGCTGTGGTTTTGTGTCATAATAAAAAAATATTAATTCTTAATTGAAATGTAATATAAAGGTAGGAACATGAAAATGAAACTGCAATTTTAGCAAAACTTATTAGCTTTTGACTTGAGCTAGGCACTTCAAAAAATATATTGTTCATGAAAATTACTGACTTTGTGTGTCAGTTATACACATTCAATTACAAATTTGTTTTCCTTTCCCTGGACATAAACACTTTTTAGGAGAGGAAAGATGCCACAAAGGAATAAAACGGCAAGGGATCGTGTGCATAAGTGGGCTGGCCCGAGCCATGATAAGGGCTTCGAGAAATGATAGAGGGTACTCCCCACTTTCCCTCTGCATAACCATCTCAACTGCCATCCACTAAAACACGTTTTTTCTTCTCCCAGTTTTCACATCCCGTTCTTGTGTTTTTTTTTGTTGTGTATACAAATTTAGTAATGTCCGACATCAGAAACATCTAATTACACCAGCTAAAGTTAGCATAGCACAAGACACAATTAATATTTTCTTATTTTTTTAGTTAACACTGTATGTTATATTAATTTAGATGATAAAGCAAAAAAATGGTAAATAAATTAGCACCTAGTAGCTAGTATTCGGGTAAAACGGGAAGGGATATCGGATGAATTCCAACACTTCAAAACACCACTCTAGATGACATGCCAGGTGATAGTTTTTGCCTATACTAACACTTTCTTTCATCTGGAAATGGAACACCCCATACAATCACGTGATGAATCCCTTACCAAATCCCTTGGTAAATTTAAGCAACTTTTAGTGACGTGGTTCCACACCATGTTCTTTCCCTTCCCATGCTTTCATCTTTCTCATGGCCTTTATCCCTCCATGATTCCTTTCCTCTCCTAAAGAGTGTGTATCTATGGCCAGCTGAGCGAAATTTTATGAAAAAAGTGGCCTATAAAAGTTTTTTTACTGAAAAATATTACTTGATTCATTAGTATAAAAAAAACAAAAACAGAATAACACTTTTATCTTTTTTAAATCAATATATTAACTTATTTTATTTACAAAACAAACATATATACACACAGTTCCTCCTTCCTTCTTCAATATATTATTTTTCTTCGATGAATTCACCAGCTATAGTCAGCCTTATATGGAATGGTTGAGCAGGACATGTAAGCAGTTGATATTTATTTGAAGAACTCAAACTGGGATCAACAGTGGATGCCCTGATTGTCTCGAGAAGCTGTTGAGGATCAAATTCTTTTTTGACACTTTTTAAACCAACCAACTCTCGAACATACTCTGGCAAGCTTTCTTCACGTTGTGTCATAGAAGGCTAAAGAAAAACAAATGTTACAAAAATTATAAAACTGAATTCAAAATTTTGAATTAATTATTTTTAAGACGATGGTTGTATTGTTGACTGTGAGTTTTAACTAAGGAGATGAATTTGTCAGGGGTGCAGTCAAGGTTGAATAAACACAGCCAGTTTTTAAATGAAAAACTTATATTTTGGCGTGCCAACGTTTCGACCTGCCTTGCAGGTCTTCATCAGGGCTAAAATAACAAAAAATTGGATGTGACCAAGATGATACTAACATTAAAAAAAATAAATAAATAAATAATAAACATAATTTAAAAATGAAAAAGAAACAAGAAAAAAAAAAAAAAAAAAATTTGCAGTTAACTAGATAATTGAATACAAAATAGTAGTGAAGTTTAGTCGAAGATACAGTTGTAATAGAGTAATTAAATAATTTAAATTGAATAATATAAATTTAAAATTTTGTAAACTAATACAACAATACAAACTAATGTTACAATTTTATTAACTTTTTTTTTTTTTTTTTTTTTTTTTTTGCTGACGGTGATAGCGAAATGTTTAAATTCATATTTAACATCTTCCACGCCTTTTAAATAAAATTTAAAAAAATGTAGTTCGGTTTTTATTATCCACCATGCGCCCCCTTTCATATGTTATATTAGCCACTGCCACCCTTAATTACTTTCTGCAAGTCATTATCCCCCACCCCCCCCCTTTTCCCTGATTTTATTTTTTAACAGTCATTGTTAGTCAAGCGTTCATCTAGACTACTTCAGTAAGTCCATTTATTTTAATTTCTCATATTTTCTCAACCTCTTCCTTCGTTTATTGTTATGCCAACTTTATTATTTTGCTTACCTTTCTATTTTATCATTTTCCTTTTCATATAGATCCCTTATACCTTTTTTAATTCCTAATAAAAAAACATCTGTTAATAAAATTGTAACATTAGTTTGTATTGTTGTATTAGTTTACAAAATTTTAAATTTATATTATTCAATTTAAATTATTTAATTACTCTATTACAACTGTATCTTCGACTAAACTTCACTACTATTTTGTATTCAATTATCTAGTTAACTGCAAATTTTTTTTTTTTTTTTTTTTTGTTTCTTTTTCATTTTTAAATTATGTTTATTATTTATTTATTTTTTTTTTTAATGTTAGTATCATCTTGGTCACATCCAATTTTTTATTTTAGCCCTGATGAAGATCTGCAAGGCAGGTCGAAACGTTGGCACCCCAAAATATAAGTTTTTCATTTAAAAACTGGCTGTGTTTATTCAACCTTGACTGCACCCCTGACAAATTCATCTCCTTAATTATTTTTAAAATTTTTAAATACTAGGTCGCCAAAAAATTCCATGTGCATAAGCTTAGCTTTATTTCAGATAACATTTTAGACATAATTGAAAACTACTCTTCAAAATAAAAGTCTACTGTTGCCAAAGAAGGTTCTTCTTTTCAAGAACTTTATTTAAATTAAAGGTTTTTTTTTTTTTTCATGTTAAATCAAAATCTAACATCATTTTATGAATGAAAAAATCTATGTTATCAACAACAATTTTTATTGCATACGTAGAAAATACACTTCTTTTCAATTCTTTTCTAATTTTGATTCACATTTTGCAGAAATGAGTTCTCTTTATTCTTCTGCTGTTTTAATAGTTTATTCCGCAATGGCTGAGAAATATTCAAAGTTATAGCGGCTTTATACTGACTAATTCTGGTAGACAGGCGATCATACCATTTTAAGAACTCGATCTTTTCAGATAAACTCAGTTCCGCACTCATTAAAAAAAACAACTGAAAAATCACTTGAAAAACAAAAAAGATGGTCCGAACAATTCAGAGGACGAAATCATACTGAGCTGAGCTAGTAAAGTTATTTTCATAGAAGTAGAGAGAAGGGGATGACTATATTGTACATTCTTAGAAATAAGGATAATCTTGGAAAGAACTATGCCATCTCCAGCCATCCCCCTTCCGACTAAAAAAACTAAAAAGACAAAATTCCGAGATTTATAGAATGAACACAATAAACGGAAAAATGGTAATGTATGGGCCCGTTCCATGCCATTATGATCACACAAAGCGTTTAATTACATTAACCATGATCACATTATGCGGTGTCGACTGTATTTAAATTTGGTTTTAAATTAAATAGAAAATTTAATTTTTTTAACTCATGTTTTTTTTTTTTGTATTTTTTTTTTTCATTTATTGATATTTACAACTGTACTGTATAATAAACAACAAGTAAATGTGTTGACAGTGAATACAATGGCATGTAAATAACTTGTGAACAACTACTAGCACTTTATTAAAACTTCTTCACTAAAAGGTCTCTAGGCCATCTTCTTTTCAGACGCCTCGGAGGATTATCAGGGATGGAGGAGGAAGCAAGTTGAGAGACTAGTGGATTGGAGTGGTTATGGAGCTTACCATGGAAGGATAGGTATCTGGTTTGGGCTAAATCAGCAACATATGGGACATTAAGGTCTTTATGGATAAGCTTATTGGTGACAAAGTAAGGGATATTTAGGATTTTTCGAAGGATTTTGGATTGTAAGGATTGGATATGAACTCAAGATGTTAAAGATAAAATAAGATTTTCAACATGTTCTATTATTTTTTATTTTTTTTTCAGCTTTTAGGGCTCTTTTAGGGACAAAAACTAAAAAAAATATTTATAGTTTTAATCATAAAAACTTTAAAAACTTTTCAGGGAATACGAAAAATGGAACAACTAGAATGCTTTCAATAGTTAAAAAACACTTTGCTGACCATAATACAAATAATTCGCTTGCCATGAAAGTGTTTCCATGAATTTCAAAAAAAAAAAAAAAATACTGGGTGAAAACCTTATCTTCAAAGGGGAAATTGTGACCCCTGGATTCATTGATGTCAAGTACAAAATTTTCGAATTTTTCTTAGAGGTAAGAAGCTACCTGTTTCTGTGCAATAGTTTCTTTCACTTTTATGTAAATGGTAGAGCATTTTACAGGATAGGGTTGCTAACCATACGCCCAACCCCCAACCTAGACTAGAGGAACAGGAGCTGTCAAACATAGGGGTCACTCACCTCCCTGTGGCTTCCAGGGTGAGGACAGTGTACAGCCCCCATACGGGAATTGAACCCACTCCATATTAGCCTTAGTATCTGGACTCTGTGGTCTTACCTGGAGGGCGGTCACCCATACAAGTGCTGACCACGCTCTACAGTGCTTAGCTTTAAATATCTACTGTATGTCTTAGTCCACTCGGCCACCCCAGCCTCGAGCAATAACTAAGAAAATTAAGAGAAAAACATATTTTTGAAAAATAATTAATATATCCAATTTTGAAAGTCGACGCCTCATTTTCTCCCTCATCTTTCTATGTTATTATAATCACACTTGTATTGTAATATAAACAAATATAATTTCATTATTCAGTGTATATTAACACTGATTCTTAAAATATTATAAACTTTAAAAATTAACAACAAGACTAAAACGACAAGAAACTGCCCGTCGTTTCAGACTACTTTAACATTTACTAGACAAACGTTCAAAGCTCCCAATTAATTACATAAGACTCATATACATGACTGTGATTAGACCTCTTTAGACGTATGGAGTTGAGCTTTGGGGCTCCACTAAACCATCCAATTCATCTCGTATTCAATCCTTACGATCCAAAATCCTTCATAAAATCCTCAATGCTCCTTACTTTGTCACCAATAAAATTATCCATAAAGATCTTAATGTTCCTTATGTTGCTGATTTAGCCCACACCAGATACCTATCCTTTCATAGTAAGCTCCATAATCACTCAAATCCGTTAGTTTCTCAACTTGCTTCCCACTTCATTCCTGATAATCCTCTGAGGCGTCTGAAACGAAGATGGCTTTGAGACCTTCTAGTGAAGAAGTTTTAATAAAGTGCTACTGATCAGTAGTTCTTTCCAAGTTTTTACATGTTATTATAATCGTTGTCAATACGTTAGTTCTTACCAAGTTTTTACATGTTATTATAATCGTTGTCAATACATTTACTTGATGTATATATATATTCTGTACAGTTGTAAATTTAAACAAATGCATATAAAAAAAAAAAAATTAATAGATCATACTAACTTCAGACAAAGTTGAATTCGGAGGCCACTCCAGTACCGGTGATTCAGAACTGTTTTGACTAAATGTTGGTCCATCCTCACCGCTCTTTTCGATTCCAGTTTCTCTTTTTATCGAAACGGATTCATGACTAGCTTTCACAATATTCAATAAGTGATTAAGAGTTTCGGTGTGTCTTGCCAATTTCTCTACTTCTTCGGATATGCTACTTTTAAGATCGTTCGTATTATCATCACCTGTGGCTTGATTTTCATTCGACTCATTTTGAAAGTGTTCTTCACCGCCTTGAACAATCAGTTTGCTGGAGGTTTCAGTAGTTTCACTTTCAATATATCCTAAAATAAAATTTAAAGTTTTTTTTTTTTCTTATTGAAAATGATAATAAGATTAAATTAATTATAAAATAAACATAAAAAAAAAAAATTAAATCAGAAAACTAAAACAACCAAACATCCAGTAGATCAATCAACTCTCGAAAAAATTCTGAAAAGGGACTAAGATTAAAAGTGTAATAACCTTTATTTATTTTTGTGTATTCTTTACTGACAGAGTCAAAGTTAAAAATAGTTTCCCCTCCCCACCCCTCATAATTATAACATTTTTAGAACTTGAAATTAGCGGGCACTAATTGAGAAAGTTAGGGTCATAAAAAAAACTCTAATTAGGTTCACTTTATATTTTACCTTTAGAAGTACTCTTTCCCCCTATAACTTTTTTCTCCTTTTTCCTAGAACTTAAAATATCTCCTTTTAAATTTTTAGATTTTTTCCAAAAATCTTTTTCTTCTTTCCACTCATAGCAACAACGGAGAGCACCGGGGTCAATCGGATGAGCCTCTAAAATAAATTAAATCAATATTACTCTTTACTTAAATTACTTTAAAATTTTCAAAATAAACTTGAAATTATAAAAACAAACGAATTTCCCTTGGAAATAACATGTTTTTACCAGTGTTGAAGATGTAGCCTCCAGCATCTAATACACACTGCCTTCCGGAAGGAAGAACATGCACTCTTCCACTGCTACCATCATTATGAATAAAATTCTCAGGATCAAATAGCAAATAAAGATATTTTGTGGTTTCTGCTAAAAAGAATGATTCCATTCTATTCTCTTGAGTATGATCTCGAGTGTCTTTTATCTAAAAAAGAAAAAAGTAACATTTCGAAATTTTTGTCAAACAAATCTATACATATCACAAGATATTTTAATTTTATTATAATTTTGGCTAGCATCATATTTCACTAATTGCTCAAGGTCATTTTTGACCTCATGGCTTTGTTAGGGGTAGTTAGAAGATAAACATACTATAAGTCCCCGCCCTTGAGGGTGAGCTATTGGTAGGGGAAGAGGAGAAGGTCCCATTTTTGGGTTTTTTGATTATATCTCAAAAACGGTGGGCTCTAGTAAAATATGTTCCAAATAAAAATTAAAGCTAATTAGATTTCCTATAAAATTGTTTATATACATATTTGTCAAACTCCCAATGGTTTTCGAGATATACGTTATTGAAAATTGGCCATTTTTGCAAACAAATAATTTTTACCTCACTTTTTGTGAAACATATGCTTCTAGTGCCTTCCACGATCGTTTCTCAGAAAAAATATCGTGATCAAAGTTGAAGAACATTGAATTTAAGGGGTCACCTGTGGTGTAGTGGTTAGCATAGCAAACTACTAAACCCAAGATCGCGGGTTCGCAGCCCGGCAGATGACCTTAGGATTTTTTAAAGGGAGTAAAAAATCCTTAGCTATGCTGTCCTTCGGAAGGGAGGTAAAATGGGGGTTCCGAGCCTGTGCGATGTCAGGTACTCGTTAAAGATCCCTATCCTAATTATACCTGGATAGGCAAAATGTACGACTCCCACCGTAGCATCGTCCAATTAGCCATAGTAGCATAAACAAAATAAACAAACAAACATTGAATTTACTTTAATTTCATATACACATTTCTGGCACTTGAAGCAAATGGTTGAACAAAACGTGAGATAAAAATTATTTGTTTGACCAATTTTCAATAACGCATATTTCAAAAACCGTTGGGAGTTCGACAAATATGTATAGAAAAATTTTTGTAAGAAATTTAATTTGCTTTAATTTTAATTTGAAACATACTTTTCTAGAGTCCACCATTTTCGAGATATTATCGAAAAACCCGAAAATGGGACCCTCCCCCCTCCCCCCACTGTTAGCTCACCTCACAGGAGCGGGGACTTTTAGTATTTTTATCTTGTAACTAGTCCTAACGAAGCCCCGAAGTCAAAAATAATTGCATCTTTCATGTACTCTACACCCCTCATTGGCTGGACTAAAAGGGATCTACAGTGTTTAGTTTCTCACTATGAGTACTTTTCATTTACTGACTTGAAAACTTTTCCACTCCATTCAGTCCCCATACCGCCACAAACAACTCATTATTTTTCTTAACTCAGTAGTTAGTCATTATCTCTCATAAAATGAGAAAATTGGGAAAATCGGTTGATTATAGATAGACATATCCATAATTGATTGTTTTTCCCAATTGAGAGAGAAATTAAGTTTTTTAAAACAGAGAAATCTTACCGTTGCATAACCACATGGAGTTTTGGCACTATGCTGTAAACTGCGGAGAATATTAAGACCAATGTCTAACATGAAAGTGTCACCTGTCGCTCTATAGAGGTACATTGCTGATTCTGCAAGTTCTGGGCGAAGCGGATAACTTTCCCTAAAAATTAAAAGAAGAATTACAATTGGCGTATTAATAATATCTTAAAAAGGTAAAATTGAAACTTTAATAATCATGTTTAAACTAATCAATAGTTTGCTAATTGATTAAGAACGTAATTGTATCTACACTTGAAAATCATCAAGTCAAAATTCTTCCTTTTAGTCAGAATATTTTTTTTCAGTTTTCCACAATGCAGTAACCCTGCCATGAGTAGCAAATATTTCTATGCGTCCCATCTCATGACATAATGTCTATTCAAATAAATATTTATACTAACTATTTTTATAATAATACATAAAATATTTTTAGAATGATTGAGTTATGATGAAATTAAAAAAATTATTAATCAAATGAATTCATGAGTTAAATGATAAATATAACAAAGATTGAAAAGAAAAAAGTGAATTTAAAAAATAATTATAAATAAATAAATGATATTCAAGAATTTTATTCTATTGCTTTCCATTCGTTGCGACTGCCATTTGTGCCACACTTTCTTTCTTTAGATCAAGGAAAGGAAAATACTACGAAAAATTCTAGGCCCTAAATTCCATAATAATGCAATTTCACACATCAGCAACGACACCCTGTACAGGAGAACCGAAAGGATTGCCAACACAATAAGGAAAAGGAGGATTGACTTCTTTGGCCACATCCTAAGAATGGACCTAAGAACTAAAGAATTTTTGACTCTTTCTACATTAAGAAAACCAAGTCAAACTGGTTTAGAGAAACTGAGAAGGACCTATGAGAGTTATAAATTACAGAAGAGATGCTTGCAGATGGATCCATAAAGAAGATAAGCAAAGATAAAATGAAGATGTTCCAGGACAGGGCGAAGACCAAACGACTATACAGGATTTCTGAAGAAGAAAGGACAGCAAGATCAGAAAGGATGAAGAGATACTGGGAGAACAGGAAAACACAACTCACTAATCGCTGACTGATTTATCGTACCCCGAAATGGGTGAAACAAATATATAAAAAAAAATAATAATGAAAAAAAAAGATAAATAAAAGGGAAAAAAAATTATATAGAAATAGCAGGTAGAATTGTATAAACTGTTTGATCTCTACCTAATCCATTTGATCCACAATTGCATCAAATTACTTGAAATATTTGTCTAAGAGATCCTTCTTTGAAGGCGGCCATTGGTCTCCGTTCAATAGGACTTTGGCTATCAGTTTGTGTCTTTCCTAGTTTCTATAGTAATAAATAAGATGGCCATAGGTTTGTTTACTGTTTCTGTCGCAGTTACAAATATTGTTGTCAGTTAGTTTAAATCTGTATCAATAACTTTTTGCTCCACCATATCCTGTCAGAATTGGTTTAACTTCTAAGTCAGTTTTTTTTTTTTATATCGTCTATTGTTTTAAAGAATCTTAAGTATGTCTACCTTTTGTTGAATATGTCCAACATTCGCTTCAAGTTTGTCGAGTACTTTCAAAATGTGCTTGACTGAACTAATTGGTTCCTTATTAAATAAAATTTGAAGGGTTGTGTCCTTTGCTGCATTATCCATAAGGAATTTAATGTTTTATATGTTGCTGATTAAGCCCAAACCAGACACCTATCCTTTCAAAGTAAACCCCATAACCATTCAAATCCACTAGTCTCTCAGCTTGCTTCCCATTCAATTCCCGATAGCCTTCCGAGATGTCTGAAAAGAATCACTTGAGGTGTGCATGATGGCATAGAAGGATCAATACAGTTAGGATTGATGAATTAATTGCCGCTTCTATTGGGATTATTTTATTAGAAAACTAGTTTCGAATGCTAAACATTCATCTTCAGTTCTAAGGAGGTCTAAGAGATAACTTCAAAACTAGTTTTCTAATAAAATAATTCCAATAGAAGTGGCAATTAATTCATTAATCCTAATTGTCTGAAAAGAAGATGGCCTTGGGACCTTTTAATATCTGTACTAAAGTTGATAGCATGAATTTTTAAACATTTCAGAGCATCCAGGGAAAACACTTTTCAATCACTTTTAATAGTAAACAAAATGATATAGGAAGGAATATAAAGGGATTTTGATACAAGCATTTGAATTATAAATCAATAAATTATTCTTATTTTAGTAATACATATTACATATCCATAATGAAAGAACAACTCAATAATGTATTTCAGTTAGACAAACTACATTATTAACGTATTTAGAAGCATACTGGAGTTTTCCTGTTACAAGGAGTTATTTCTACATAATTAGATGTATATCTTATTTTAGAGGAATATTTATGACAATCGAAAAAGTCCGAATACAAGACAAAACAATAATGATAGATTTTTAATCAGAGCATCTTCCATTCTAGATGTACAATATATATGATGAAAAATTCTAAAATATTACAAATGATCTTACCTGTTACTTCCAGCTTCACCTTGGGCTATATTATAAAATTCAGGGGTAAACCCATATTGTTTCCAAACTCGATTGTAGTTATGCATGGATCTCAATGCAGTGTCTATATCCCCTAAATAGCATGCCATAATTTTTAATATGCATATATATTTTAATATATAAAAATAAATAAATAAATTACATCACATTATTGTAACAATAACAGACAAAACTAACACTACAGTGATCATGGACTGTCCCCAATTTAAAGAAAAATTCTTAAAATATGAAATCTCCCATCGCGGCTTCAACTGTTATCATAAGTAAAGAACATAACCAATTTTAACTTATAGTTGAAGTTTTATTTGTTTATCGATTAAAATCTTGCATTAATATATGTAATAGAGCATAATTTCAGAAACTATTAAGAAATTCTTGCGAATAATGGACTACATTATCAGTGCTAACAACTAAAGGCCCATGAATCCTATTTTTACACACAATATCAAAAAGCAAAGGATCAACATTTTGATTTAGTAATAATTTTTACTTGGCTGAAATAATTTTATTGATTTCATCTAGTTGGATTTTAATTTAGGACAATAAAAGCATACGACAATGTGGCAGACCTCGTTTCTGCCCCTCAACAAAGTAAGTTTAAATTTTTATTAATGGTAAATCTTCCTTGAACAAACTGATGCAGTTAAAATTTGGACGAGGTGGGTTTAGTAGTTTTACCATTGTAAACTCTATTGCGGAATGTTACAAACTACATATCAGTCGATTTGAAAACTCCACTGTGATCCATATTTCGAACCACACATTTAAATATTTTTTAGTAATTTAATTGAATATAAGTTTATTTTATTATCAATTTCAAGCTCTATATAACACCACACCTTTGTCACCTCTCATGTAGAATGGCACTCACCACCTATAGGTCAATTTTCAAACTTCACTGTTATCCGAATATTATCGTTTCTTTGATAACAAATTGATATTTTAAAGAAGTAAATTTTATTATTGCTAACTCTTCCTCGAGCTATAAAGATTATGTGGTTAAAAATTTGGTACAGATTGGTTCAGAAGTTTTTGTGGTTAGTGATCACAAACGAAAAATGGCTTGTCCTTTTATATAATAGAATAGATAAAGCATTAATAAATAATAAATAATAAAACATCAACCTATTAAGGAGAGGACACCAGGCCAATACGCCTCCAGAGATTGAAAGACTGGAAGCGTAACTTGTCCTTTATGCATTGACGCCCAAACATACCAATGGTTTTTCTTCAAATATCTAAAAAAAAAAAAAAAAAAAAAAAAAAAAAAAAAAAAAAAAAAAAAAAAAAAAAAAAAAAAAAAAAAAAAAAAAAAAAAGGTACTTTCATTTCTGGCTATTGATGGTGCTTTTGTCAGCACCTTAAATAAAGCTAAAGCCTTAAGATAAATATACATCATGTTGTTTCTAAAGAGGTTTAAAGAAATCTATAGGTTATCAAGGAAGTTGGTAACGACAAGAAACATAAAATCATGGTAACGAGTTTCTAATACATAATGATATGAAACAATTCAATAAAATATGGTCGAGAAATAGTTTTAAGAAACAGACATTAGGCATATCTACTAATGTAGCCTTTACTAGACATAGAATGTTCTAAAATCTGATAAATTCAAATATCCAGGCCCTAGATTTAAAAACTTCATAATGATGGGTCTTATCTATTTACAATAAAATAAAATTAACCTATCAACTGGTTTCCTGACTTCTTTAAACATGGCCATGAGCTCGGGTCTATCCAGGAGTATCGCACCTTTGACAAGATATTCAAAGAATGAATCGACTCCGGCACCTATTCCTGAATCTAAAGCTACCCATCGCCCGCTTGAGATGTCAATGTGATTTCCAAATAATCCAATTCCAGAACGTCGTTCATATAGAGAGTACAAGGCATTTAGAGCAACCTATTAAAAAAATAAAATAAAATAAAATAACCAGGATACATAAAACTTGTTAAAATATTTAATACAACAAAATTTCTTAACTACTAAAAATGCAGAAAAAGTGTTATGTGTGCAAAAGTGTGTTTTGATTTGTGGAGAAACTTAAATCAAGAAAACATCATAAATCATTTTATTATATTCATCTAACAAGGGGAGGACACACTCAGTCTCTCACGGATCTTGTTGGCAATTTTTTTGGAGGTTCCTGGTCAAAAAATATTAGACAAGTAATTCGCCGTTTCGACCAATGGGCCCTAGAAGCCGAGAAAAAAAATAAAATAGCATTAAAATAATTTATTTTATATCTCGGGTTTAGAAAATGATATCGACATAATTCTTGCTTAAACATGTTTAGTTTTGATTGCAGATTTAAGGAAAAATACAGCCAGTCCATAGATATTGGTTTAGATTAATTAAATTCTAAAAAAATTATTAGATTTTCTATCAGACTACCTCTATAGATTTTTTCACACAAAAATTGACATCAGATTCTAATTCTAATTCCACATTATCTCTGTAAAAAAATGTGATTATAAAATTTTTTTTGTCAGCCCTGGAAAAAGGAGATCAGCTCATGTATCCATTTTCGATGCACCCTATAAAACCGAAAAACATTTTGAAGATATATAAATATTTATGAAACCAAAGACATTTGAACATTACCATATAACTATTTTAAGTAATAAACGTTCATTTTTTCAAAATAGTTTGCCTACCATATAGGCATATAGGAATTTTTATTTTTCTATATTGGATGAAAACGTATTTGAAGAAAATCCGATGTTTTCTTTGGAATTACTTTTCACTTGAAACATAAACTATTAAAATGTAATTTTTTTTTATAATTCATTTCATTAAAACTTAGGATTATATGTATATATATATATATATAATAATTTATATAATAAATATAATATATTTATATTTTATTTATATTTATATATATATATATATATATATATATATATATTTATATATATATACAAAGGTTTCTTAAGTTTTGAAGGTGCTGAAATGGAATTCTAGGGCTAAAAAAATTTTCTATCACATTTAACAGAGTAAAAGCTAAAATATTTCAAGTGAAGTGCATTCCAATATATTTTTTTCCAAAGAACCAACATCGGATTCGAATTCAGCATTCCAAAGATCCCTTGAATACGAAATTTCATCCAAATAAAAAAATAAAAATTCGTAAGCTTCAAAATTTACCTGACCAAATAAATGGTAGGCAACTTTTGTTTAAATTGACAAAAACATGAATTACGAAATTAACAAAAGTGAAGTTTTATGCCATCAATTGGCTTTAAGAGGCACTGCAGCTTCTATAAACAGTCCATAGATGGCGATAGAAAAAGAACTAGAATATGAGTTAGTAGCAGTCTGGCGTCAAACCAGCCGGACTCATATAGCAGTCAGTAGCAGCCAAACGGTTAATTTAATTTAATCAGTGTTAACACTTTTTTTTTTTTCTTCCACTAGCTTTGTTACGCCTCTTGTCATAGAGTTTGAGCCTAAAACTACTCACTATCTAACGCTCGATTGGTTACTTATAACCAATAATACTCTGGACTAAAAAATAGTATCGGTGCCTGTGAATAATAATTTACTTTCATTAATTACAATATTTTTGTTTTATAAACTCATTTAATTTTTCTGTATGATAGGACCCCTCCAAGCTCCAAGCTATCAAGTTATGGTGTGGAAAAATAGCTAAAATATTTATCATGTGTATTTTATAGAAAATTAAGTTTAATCCAGACCAGTTCCAATTCCATTTAGTCAAAATCAGCAAGAATATTATAGGAGGTAAGGTAAATTTTTTTTTTATAAGAGCATATTTAAATATTTTTATTGATTATATATCTTCATTACCTCTTCATAAACTGGATCTCCAGTTAAACGTGAAAGGGTAGCAAATTCTAATATAAAAGTTCCGACACCGGCAGTACAAGTAACAGTGGTCTCTCCAGGTGGTACCCCATGACGGAGATTTACTGTTCCATATGGCATACCAGATGGCGTATCAAAAGCAGTAAGCAACCTGCGGGCTACATCCTCGGCTAGTCGAAGAAGAGGTCCATTACAAGGCCAACCAGGCTCCAAATCAATTCCAGCCCTCAAAACAAGCTTCATCAAAATCAAATACATCAAAACCATGGCACAAAATATTGTAATAAACAGGGGGTTTTTAAACACAAGATTTATTTACAAAGAAATATCACAGGATAACAATTATATACACACAGAATAAAACAACTAACACTGGAACTAACTACAACAAAACATACTACATTATTTAATTAATACACATACAACACGACTTTATTGTAAGAGGTTTTGCACTATACAGACTTTTTAAATATCACATGTGATGTTAGTAATAAATGACAAGCTAAGTCTAGGCAAGTTCATGGTTGCCTAGCAATGGCTGTTCTTGCCATTAGACCTTAAGCCTAGTCCTGTAAACAAATGTTTCAGAACATCGTTCAACATGTTCCCAAATAGTTTATAAACAGTTCCGAAACTTTGTTCCGGAACAATTCCAAAACAATGTTCCGCGTCCAGACTTAAGTCAGTGTTTCTCTAGTTTTGAACATGTCGAGTGAGGTTATTACAGGAATTTGTGCTGCCAAATTATTTATTTATTTAACAGGCAAGGAAATAGAATAAAGAAAAGAAGGTGGTGGACACGAAAAGCACTAATGGAAGGCACCAGTCATGGCAATGACCTTATGAGGGACCTAAAATTTGAAGATGGATGTCCCCAAGTGATTTAGAAGAATTGTTAGTTATAATTGGAGGGAAAATATCCCCCAAAAAAATACTACATTTAGACAATCAATTCCAGAGTCGATTAGGCTAGCTGTTACACTTCGGTTTCTTGCCAGCGACAAGAAGTTTCTCATAGAAGTCTCACGTACACATTCAAAATATCTAAGCAATCTATATCTAGGCTTTACAATATAAATAAAGTAAACTGCTTCCTTTATATGTTTTTTTTTTTTTTTTTTATTATTAATTCAAAGAAATAAGTAGAATAAATAATTAACTATTGAATATTACTGAGAGGAAAAAAAATTCTCAAGACATTGGTAACTTTGAGGCAATAGTTATGTTTTAGGTTTTCATTTATTTTAATGGTATCACATAGAAACAGTGATAATGAGAAAATATAAAACTATTATCAGCACAAAAGTTGAAAGTAATCAAAACCCTTTGTCCAACACAATTATAATCGACTTACCTTTGCGAAAGTAGATGAGCACTCAGTAAACCTCCTACTATTCGTATATTTGTTTCAAATACTGAAACATTTATATTTGCATCAAAGTTTGCCTTTGTAGTAACAATATCAACAACTCTCTTGAATTCTGAATAATTTCCCATGACAGCTAGCGTGTCTAAAGCGTCAATCAAAGTTAAGGAGTAACTAAAATAAAATAAAACAAAGTATCTGTTATAAGTATGAAATTCTTTAAAATCTGAGAAAAATACTTTTGATTATACAAAGTTCAATAGAAAATAACTACACTAAATTTTTCTGCTCACCATTCAATTTTTTTTTTTTAAATACACATTTTATTTTTTAAATAATTTTATATGTTCATTTTCTAAGCATAAAATCCTCATAGATTACAATAAGTAGAAGAAAATGAAATGATACAGTTATTTCTATTGATTAATCAAATGTTTTTTTTGTTTTTTTGAGCCGGCTCATCTCTATTTCAACCAATAAGGCTCATTGTGCTAGCGCTGCAGTTCCTGTATTACTTTTAATACAGTCCTAGCTTTCATCTATCTGAGAATCGTATTTAGATCAATATCGACGCTAGGGTTTAACATGAGTTATTCACCGAATTGTAAGAATCTCTGCTCTACTAGCATGTTGCATCTGCTCATAGTCTAACGTTACATATGATCAAAGAAATAAGATGCTGTAAAATTATTTTACAGAAGTAGATAGTTGGGGTATGCAGTCATAAAGATACACAGCAATTAAAAAATAAGTTTTTTAATTTGTAATGCCAACGTTTCAACTTGCATTACAAATTTAAAAACTTATTTTTTAATTGCTGTGTATCTTTATGACTGCATACCCCATCTATCTACTTCTCTAAATTCTTAACAGTCAACTATACCTCATCAAAATTATTTTACTATCTAAGCCATTGTTTTGAACCAATTTGTGAGGTCTGAGTCACCAAAAAGTAGAGAAAAATAGGGAAAGAATGGGTAAATGTAAGTTAATGATAAATAAAGAAATTATTAAAAGAGCTTTTAGCGAACTTGAAGGCTCAATGCTGCCACCACTAATAACTGACCACATACCTTTCTACATCCCACCACATCAATACCCAAATCCAAAAGATCAGCTTTGATACAATTCTCTTAGAGCACCAGTATAAATTAAAAATCACTTATCATAAATATGAGCTGTCACCTGCCAACAATATTTTTCTAATCTTTACTAAAAGTTACTTTAAAAAGCAGCCCTGCTATGTTTAGTGAATATATGCCGTACGCAATGGACTTCTCATTGCCGTAGGCAGATTAGAACTGTATACTTTTCAGAGATAAATAAATGTTCGAAGGGTGGCAGATTGGCCATTATGAAATTGAAGAGAATTTCATAACTTTAAATTTCAGATGTACCGTTAGATCAAATCACTACAATTCGACATTATAACATTAATTAGTGTAATAATTTTTGTAATAAAATTGGTGCTTGTTTGGAAAATAATCAAATTCAAGTTGGAAATGTTCCAGTCGTACCATAAACATAATAAAAGTAGATTAAGGGAAGAGCATATTAAAATATGGCGAAATCGAAGGAGAAAAGGAGTTTCTATACAAATGCTGAGAAACGCCAAGAATGAAAAAAAAAATACTCTAAATTAGCAATGTATGGAATCAACATGAAATAATTCAAATATAATAGCAAGAAATTTTAGTGTAATTAAATTACAATTACCTCCCCCAAGTATCTATTCCATCACATGTTAAAGGCCGAAGTTCATCATATGGATATGCATACTTCAGGTAGCCAGTATAGGCATGGTCAAACATTTGTCTTACCTCCTCTCTACAAAGCCAACAACATTAGATGTCACATAAATTATCAAATCTAATATCACCTTTTTATTTAAAAAAATGATAAATAAACCTTAGTTTAAGCAGGTCTTCTTTAGAGTATTTCCGAATGGCATTCGCTTGATAAAATGGTACAAAACATAAAAAGGTTCCGAAAATAATTACATAATTCCATAATATGAAAAATAGATTCATATTAATCTTTAAGTTTTTAAATCTAATGTTTACATAACCTTATCTACAGGCCTAGTACTTTTAGGTTATACCATTGATTCCAAAGAGGCTCGAAAATAAAAAAAATGATCAAAGTCTATTCAAGTAGGCTGAAATTCAGCCGCTGAATGAGTTTATTGTGATTCAGTTATGAATGATATTTCGTTAAGATGGTTTCAGATAGCTCGTCCTACCTGCCCTAGTTGGAGTACATAAGGACGTTAAGCCACCAATAAAAATATATATAAAAAAATAAAAAAAAGATCGTTTCATGCTACCCATTCCTGGATGCACTTAGTATCGCCAAAAAAAAAAAAAAGTTTTATTTAATGATTTGTCAAATAAGAGAAAATTACGTAATATATGATACAAGAGATTTAGCGCATGGCGTCATTACGATTATCCGTTACATCCCGACATAGGCTTCGAATTTGTTTTTACTCATTATCTCTGACTTAACTCATCATCTTTTGCTAGAAGCATCTAATGTTGCTGACGTACCTGAACCAAGAATTAAAGGATAACAGCAATCCTAAACTTCCAAGAGGTTTAGTATACCTAAATGTAAAGGTTTAGAAAATGCAGAACAATGCAATAATAATGCAGAACAAATGAAACATTGGTGAAAAAATCAGAGAGTAGGAGATACAGTAAGAATGGTATAGTGAATTCCTCATTTTAAGTATTAATCAACTTTCAAGATTTACGCAAAATTCCTCTTTTACAAGAAGTCTATTTTCCGGAGGATTCTTCCTCAAAATGATCCCAACATTAAGGACTCCAACACTAAAAGAAATTCTACTCTAGTTCATGATCCACTAGCTCTGAATTCGGAGAATATGGGACTTTCAAATAGGGTTGCCATACGTCCGGAAATATCGGTCTAAGTCCGGAATGCGGGGAAATTCTAAGCTGTCCGGAATTTCTACAATTCAGGTAGAAATAAATTTTAAAAATAGAAGTAAAGAAATAAATTTAAAAAATCACACAAACTCAAGATTTTTATTAAAAATCAATTTTACATTATTATAAATTATGCATTATTATTAAGATCATCGTTCTTATATTTTGCGCTCAGAAAAATACTTTTTAACACTTCCGAATCGTTCATAATAGTTTTATAGAACATTTCACAGGAGATATTTTTTAAATTATATTGCGTTAAAAGAATCAACTAGACAGACTCTACAGAAAACCTGTTTCTTTCCTTTGACCAGGAAAAAAACCCTTTCAACATTGGCATTTTGTGCCTGGATTGCAAATATATAAGAGCATATCTTGTTTAATTCTGCGAATCTTCTTGGTCCAGCTGTCAGGATAAAGGTCCATTCGTTATTGGTATTACAATAAAAACGTTTTTAGAGGCTGATACATTTTGAGAATTCTGTCTACTGCCGGGAAAAGACTCAGCCACCTTGTATGACTGTGTGACAGAAATTTCTCTTAGTTAACCTTAATGTAGTCACAAATTATTTTCAATGCCTCTGTTCGAACAGTATAAATAGAAAAGTAATTGAAGAGTTTTATCGCCAATACTTCAACATAATAATTTTATTGCTGTTTGTCTACTATCCAACGTTACATTTATCAATATCACCGCAGCTAATAAGATCCCAAAAGACATTGAAAATTTCACATTCGGGTTCATATCTTAAGTAACCTAATTAATTTGAAGTTAGGACCGAATTAGTAGCCGAGGACCGATCAAATACATAATTTCAATAACCACAATGAATAGAATAGAAATTATTAACCTAAAGAAAAACAGTTCTGAGCCCTTCCCATAGTCTGAATAAAAAATAAATAAGGCAAAAAGTACAAACAATTAATATCCTTTCCTTAAACCAACAAGTCTAAATAAATTTTACACCTATTTTATATATTAACATAGTACTCATTCTGGGTCTCAGGTTCAATTCTGGCTGACTCAGGGGTCGATCCCATCTATCCACCACAAAGTGAATACATTTACATAGAGAAAAACTTGGAAGTTAAGCGTGATTCTGGTTATATCACCTCCTTGCACAACTGTTTTCCTAGAACCAGTACAAACTTTCCAAGTTCTGAACACAAGATCATCTATAGGCTTATCTTTATAATAAGTTTTACATCAAAAGGAAGAAGATAATGCTATAGGAGGAATAATAACAAAAAACTAGGTTTTCATAAATTTATATTCATATCAAATATTTTGTAGATTAACAATGAAGTTTTTAAAAGTGAAGCATCACTTAACACCTTCATCTCATTACCTAAATAAAATATAATAAAAATTTAATCACAATTTATTCAATTTCAATACAATTTTGCAATGGCATTAAACACCCACAATTCACATTTTCATTCTTTTACCATTATTGGCAATGAAATGAATATTTGTCAACATCTCCATGACTTAAATGAGATGTTACACTTATGAGCAATTTTCTTGAACTTTGTTCATAAAGCTTAAGAAATCTTCTTTTGAGACATGGCCAGAATTACTGCTATCAGCTTCATCTATCATTTCCTGCACAGAAAAAAAATAAAGTGAACATGAAAAATCTACATAGGTTTTTAATTTAAATACCTGTGAATAGTGAGTTAATTGAAATTTTCTGAATTTTTGGTTATGGCTATCACCAGATACACTATTTTTCAATTTTTTTTTTCCAATGTGCTAAATTATGAGGCAATTACAGAGATGAATACTTCTTTGTGAATCATTATGAAAAAAATTCCAAACTTTCAATTTTGGTTTTCCTAAAATATGATTTTTGCACTTAACACACTATTCACATATGTCATAGATATATCAACAAACTGTAATAATATTGACAGACGAAAAGCAGTAATTAAAATATGTATATTTTTTTAAAAATTAATCAAATATTTTTTTAACTAGAGACAATGTATTTCATTACTTGAGTAATAGAAAACATGATTGCAAATAGAATTCGTCAGACTAGAAGAATCGGACAACCCGAAATGAGATGAATGGATAGCATCCGTGCAGATGCCAGGAACATCCTTGAAACACCAGGCTGGATGGCTGCTGCACAGAATAGAAATGAATAGCGAAAACGTTTGGAGAGGGCCATGATTCAGCAATGAATTGTTGCGCCATATATGTATGTATTGTAATAATCATGTTTATTATTAAATCAAGAGTAATTATCATTCATTTGAAGAAAAAAAAAGACTTAAAAATTTGATGTAAGAAACAAGTAACTTGTACCTATCCTTCAGTGACTGCACCTGATCCTGCCTAAAATAGCTTTTTATTTACTGTGACCTGCCACTGACTTATTCAATGTTTTCGTTACACTTCTTCAGAGCTAACAGGTTACATTTCCAACACCAACCCTCCTATGTTCATAGAGCAAGCATAACACTCAAGAGACTAATTACTCGCTTAAGGGATAGACAAACACCGAGGTGGTCACTTTAAGTGGAGATCAGGCCCACAATAGCAGCTAATTTCATAGCTGTCAGTTTCAAATTTTAAAAACTAATATTTTCTGATCGATCGACATCATAACAATCTTATATTTTTTAAATGTTGATCAGCACTATTACTTTTATTCTAACAATAATACTTAATTTTAATAAAATAAAATTCAAGGCAAACATACTTCAGTAGCATCAAATAAATAATTCAAGAAAAATTACTTCATAATTTTGGATTATGGAACTTATTGAAACATAAAAGTCAGGATGCAGCAAAGTGGGTCTGGCGATGTAGGAAAGTCTAAAAGTATAAAACTATCAAAACTTCTAAATAACTATAAAGGATTGCACTACATCAAACAGCATTCAAAGGCATCTTTATCACAGATAAATTTATATTTATAGCCCAAAAAGAAAAGAACAACATTAATGAAAGGTTTTGCTTAATTGTTATTAAATATACGATGAAAGTTGGAATAATCATATTAAAATTTTCTATTTATGAAACATATTAACTCTAAAGCTAGAAGCATTTCAAGAAACAGTTAAAACTTCAATCTCGCTATCTTTCACTTATGAAGTGAACAGCAGCAGATTCATATTTACCTGCATTTCTTCTTCCGATATAACTTCATCAATTTCTTTGGCAACCCTTCTAAGATCATCAATAGACAGGAACCCTTTTCCATCCTTATCCATAAGCTGAAAAGCTCTTTCAAGTTCAATTCTCGAGCTTCGATCTTTCATTTTAATCTGTATAATTCTACCCAAATCAGGAAGTGAAATGAAACCTAGATAAAATTATAAATCTATTAACCTTTAACAGCTGTAAAAGGAACCATGAAAGAATCATCTATGGTATGGAAAACTGTTTGAAATAAATAACTATTCCCTTATATCAGATATAACTATCAAATGTAATCCAGTAATTGTCAAATATCTGACTTCGATTTGTAATATATTTTACGAAAAATGAAAAACAATCTTTAAAATAGTACAGGGATTAAATTTTAAAATAACGTACATTTACAGTTCCAAATTTAATACTACTTCATGTTTGAAATAGTCAGGAAGCTTTTAACTGATAAGCATAGAGATAGGATTGTGTGTAAACTCCGTGAGACTAGGAGGTTATATTAATCTAAAATTGTTAACAAAACTCTCTACAGGGAATTTATTAAATGATAATAATAAACAATTTATATAAATGCTTTTGAAATTTGTTTAATTTTTTAACAATATTAGAAAAGCTATTTAAGTTTTAAGGGTTTATCAATTAGTTAATTTATAGTGATCCCTTCTCGCAAGACCTATTGACTATTGTAACTTTGTGCAGATACTAAAACTTCTATACTTAGTGAACAATTTAAATAAATTATAAGACAAATGTGAAGAACATAATATATATTATACAAGTTCACCTCAGCTAACTTGACAAGATAGTGGTGGTAAATTATGATTTAAATCATCCCAATTTTGTCATTCCTTAAGGCCCTCAAGAATGGTAACGAAAGAAAAATCACCTTTACCTTTCGTCGTAAACCTACGTCTTCTAATCCTACATTGCCCTTTAATGATTCATTGTTCCCAGTTGAAAAGATCCGCTTCCTAGGATTCTATTTGGATAAACATTTTTGAATCAACATATATTACCTAAACAACAAGAAGACCTGTGAATCGAAGGCCTAACACTTTGGGACTATGATCTCGGAAGATCGATGGTTCGAATCCCACCTAGGTTGGTTGAAATTTACTTAGTGGTGAACAAACGGAACGAATATTGATCTTTCTACATTGTATAGAAAAGGTTCTCATTTACGTGTGGAACACACCTAATAATTAAAAAAACCCAAAATATGGATAATATTTATGTATTTACTCTGTAAATAGAAAAAAGTGTAAAAAGTTTTCGTACATCATCAAATTATCTTATTTAATCCCTTAAATACTTAAGGTCTGATGTAGAAAAGTTAACTACTTGTTAATGCTGCCTCTTTCTATCTATTTTCTCATCAGTTTCTACTCTTTTATTATACTTTTATAAAAAGCTACAGCCCGGTAATCAGAATACCTCTATTCAGCAGCGGTTACATGTATTTTTCCTCAAATAACAGCGATGTTCTTACGTCCAGATTAGTTAAATGATTAATATACCTCGTTCAACGGTCCAATACATAATCAAATGTTTTAAAAAAACGAAAGGCTATTAGATAAGGGTCGATCGGGATGGCCGAGAATTTGCTCTCGCCGAGATGGGAGGAGTTTGAGATAAGATGAAATTAGAAAAGGTAATGCTGACCTCCAAATATCGGCCAGAAAGACAGCAATTAAAGTAAGTTTCAAATTTCGAAAAATCTGCAGGACCTAAAACTATTAGAAGAGACCTAAGAAGAAGTAGTGTTCAGGCCAGAGTAAATAGGAAAGAAGTAATATTCGCCTATCTGATCCTTGCACATTAAATTTTCTTTCGTAGACTAACTGGACGTTGTTTTGGTAGTCCGGAAGTTTGTATTAAATTGTTTTTTTTAAGCATTTTATTCTTTCGAGCCTAATTTTCTTAGTTATAAATGATTTTTTTCTATTTTCTCTGTCCTGAAATCCATTTCTTATTTGGTCTCTTCTTATTGTATTAGGTCTGGCAGATGTTTCCAAATTCGAAATTTACTGTCTCTTTGGCCGGTATTTTGAAGTCAGCATTACCTTTTCTAATTTCATCTCATCTCAAAATCGCCCATCTCGGCGAGAACGAATTCTCGGCCATCCCGATCGACCCTTATCTAATAGCCTTTCGTTTTTTTAAAACATTTGATTATGTATTGGACCGTTGAACGAGGTATATTAATCATTTAACTAATCTGGAAGTAAGAACATCGCTGATATTTGAGGTAATCAGGTATTCTGATTACCGGGCTGTAGCTTTTTATAAAAGTATAATAAAAGAGTAGAAACTGATGAGAAAATAGATAGAAAGAGGCAGCATTAACAAGTAGTTAACTTTTCTACATCAGACCTTAAGTATTTAAGGGATTAAATGAGATAATTTGATGCTGTACAAAAACTTTTGTTGCAGTTAGTTTATACTTTTTTTCTATTTACAGAGTAAATACATAAATACTATCCATATTTTGGGGGGTTTTCTCACGTAAATGAGGAAGAATATAAAATCGTCCACAAAATTATTTTTGTACAACAAGAGTCATAATCCTATTTTAGTAAATGTAATAGGTGTACGAAAACTTTTGCTGTTCACTGTATATAAGTTCACCCAATAAACAAGAAGATATTTAAGTGAAGGAATGGTCAGGGGTGCAGTCAAGTGAATAAACACGTCCATGTTTTTAAATAAACAGCGTACCGACGTTTCGACCTGCCTTGCAGGTCTTCATCAGGGTGATCGTGGTCTGGTTGAAGACTTGACTAACAATCATTTCTTCTCTTACATTACATCCCACAGTCAATTATAAAATCATCAAGAATACATTTAGTTTGGGAGGGAGGGAGGGGGGTATATTTTATTTTGGTCAGATGACAGTATTAGTTCTCTCTTTAGTGAATATAGTTGAGACCTCATATTTGGTGATTTTCCTTTTTGTGTTATTATTACACTTTTTACAAGAGAGTACTTTTGAAGCCGTCATTCGTAACGATTTAATAAGTACTGCCGAGCTGCTACGTACTATATTTCACAGACGATCTGTTTCGAATGTTTTTAACCTAGAAGGAAACGTTTAAATTGTTCTATTAAGTTAGCTTTGGTTATTAGTTCGATATAAAGAAAGTAAATACATGTCCACCTCAACACATTTTCAATCCACATAAAGATGCTCCAAGAAAACATAATCAGGAGTTACAAACAAGCTGACCAAAAGACCTGATTTGTTGGGGTAATTGAAAAAAAAGAGGGATGAAGTTATCAAGCTAATAAATTAACTTAATGAACTCAAAAACTTTATCAGATCCATTATCGATTGGAAATACCAGATATCCATAGTTCCTCTTTATACCTGACTGCTGATGAATTATTGAAATCTATTTGTTTGGGAATTGAAAGTATTCTTAAAAATCTGTAAATGTTTCAATTCTGACTATGTCTAAATCCGTGAAAATTTAAGTTTTATTCAGATGTTGCTTCATTGGGACTAAATTACAAAATGTAAATAAAAATAACTTACTGGGTTACTATATTGATTGAAAATCACCGACTTCTACCATAAAAACCAAATACTGATGAAGAACTTAATAATAGTAGAAAAGAGAACACAGTAGAAACAATGCCAAAAACATCTAACATAATTTTAAAGAAAACTTATAACAGAGTGAAATACATCCTAACACTTACAAGACAATTAATAAATAATTTAAATAATGAAAACTTTAAAATTAATGGTTCTTTATATAATAATAATAAAATTAATAACATAATAAGAAATACAGAAATCATGGACAAGTGGACTAAAAAAGATCTGATTTATAAAATAAACTGCAAAGATTGCGAAATGCATTACATACGTGAAACCAAACAGAATTTAATTAAAAGAGTGAACCAGCATAAATATGACTGTAAAAGAATAAATAACAAAGAGAAAAATAATAAGACAGCACTGTGTGAACACACAAACAAATTCAAACATGAATTTGACTTTGAAAATACAACTATATTAAATCATGAGAATAAAACCAAAATAGAAAAATAATGGAAGCAATTTATATAAATAAAACAATAGACCAGGCAGTAAACTACAAAACAGATACACATAAAATTGGTACAAGCTATGCTAAATTAATAGATAGATTGAAAATATAAATAGTCTATATAAGAATAAAATCATTAATAAATAAAAGTAATAAAAATGTGACAATACAACTAATAGAATGGAAATGGAATGGTAAATTAGGAACCATATTAAATAGGCCAGAATGTTGATAATAAATAAACAAAACAATAATTGAACATTGCCCAGTGGTGTCAGTGTAGAAGAGATGACCAAGTGAGAATATCACAGTGTTAGGTAAAAAACCAAAAATTGTAAAGTGATGTAATAATATAGTAAGGAATTGTAAAACAACATAATGATTGTAGAACCTGAAGATGGAGCAACAGACAAGCTCTGAAACATGTAGTATAAATGAATAAAAGCAAATGGGGAGTTATGCCTTTTTAATATAATAACTGATATTAATCTCCTTAAAAGAAACATTTAAAATAACTTACTGGGATTATCTGGATTGATTTGCTTTATCAACTCTTTCAATTCTTCTGGGCTTGGTTCCATATACATTGATCTCAGTATTAGCTGAAAACATAACTTTTATCTTAACCATACAATGATAAAGTATACATTATAAGTTAAGCTATGAAGGCATAGAATTCCAAATCCAGCCAAGTCCCATTTCCAGATTTTTTAATAGTTTTACTTCTAGATCATCTTTAGATGGAACGTTTTCTTCTAAAATTAGTTAGATGGAGTTAGATCACATTGAAAACGGCCATACAAAAAATAAGGCCTCTTCCCAATCCAGCCCTTTACCTTAATCAACCAGCTGTGAAAAAATTTCAAAAATTGACTTGCCTGGATTTGGAATTCTACGCTTCCAATATAGTAATTAAGTATACTATGAATAATTTAATGATAAATGATGAGATCCTTACTATAAAAGGAATAATACGGCCAATCTGGTAAAGATTTAATCTAACAAATTATTAAGCCATTTGAGTTTCATGGGCTAAACCTATGTTACACCTAATGGATTAATCTGTAATTCCATAAAATAGGAATGATATTAACATATAATTACTCATTCATCCTATACTCCATATGCAATATGCATTAAAATAAAGACAAAGATAGATTATTGTATTACTTAGATTCAAATTGAGAGACTTTATCAATCTACACGGATGGGAGAATTAGCAACTTGGGCACCATTCCTTTACATTTCATTACACCGGAGAGACAAATATAAACCGGAAGTGTATAAGTATTCGGTACCGGTGTTCTATAAATTTTATAAGAACAGAACTTCTACATGGACTAAATTTTTTCCAAATTTATTGAACATTCCAGGAGTAGCAGACATAATATTTATTAAATCCATCCAACACAAAAATAAATATGTTTGGAAAAATATATAAATTAGGGTATCAAAAACTTTATCTTTATAACCTTTTAGAATGTGTTATCAATCAATTTTACCTTCAGTTGTTTTATTTTATTTTATTTTTTTTTAGGGAGTCCTTATGAACAACGGCAGGAAATGGGTTACCCTACAGTTTACAGGTTAATATCCTTCTCTGGTCTGAGCAGATAATAACCAGAGATTCATTTTGTGAGACCAAATATCAGTCAAGGTGGGAATCGAACCCTATTCTTAAATATACATAAACTCATCATCAACCTTTTTTCACTAGTGTCGTTTTGTGAAGTCTACTTCACACTTTTAATTGTTCCTGGAACGAAACCAACATACGTTTCCGTTTTCTAGATTTCTAGGAAAATGTTTTGTTTATTTCGTTTAACGTCACTTTATGCTGCTATGGCTAATCGGACGATGCTACGGTGGGAGTCCTAAATTTTGCCTATCCAGGTATAATTAGGATAGGGATCTTTAACGAGTACCTGACATCGCACAGGTTCGGGACCCCCATTTTACGTATCTTCCGAAGGACGGCATAGCTAAGGATTTTTTACTCCCTTTAAAATAGGAAAATGTTAATTTTCGAAAAGAAAAAGTAATCGGACTTATACGGAATTTAGACAGAAAAGAAACAATGAATTCATAAATAAATATATATATATATATATATATATATATATATATATATATATATATATATATATATATATATATGTTTTATTCTCGGAAACGAAAAGGTAATTCATGACATCTCCTCGTTCAGATTTTATCATAAAAAGCCCATCAAAAATGTTGGGGCCATCTAAGAATGTTGGGCACTTTATTTCATAGGATACAGCGGACAATCCAGAGCATAGTTGATCCGAAGAAGGGTTCTACAATACGTAATTTTAGTTTCTAAAGTTCAGTTTTTATATTCATTTATTTATACAAGTATTCATCACGATCCATAAAATTTACTTCTGCCTGTAGCACTTTTGTCCCGTATTTCTTGTTAAAAAAGAAAAAAATGGCGACGCTGATTGTAGGTCGATCTAGGAGTACAATAACGTACAAATGTATATTGTAGTTGTAATTTATGATGATTACAACATTAATTCAAATATAATAAAACTTCCCTGAGTAATCCAGGAATCAAAACTCTCAGTTTTTTTTATCTGTTTATTGATTTTTTCCAACCCTCGTAGTATCCAAGTGTTGTTAGTCTAGAAACCGGTTCTAATTGAAAACTGTTTCTGTATAATGCTTGTTGTACCGTTCTTATAAACTTTGTCTCTAAACTATCACAAACACAACTACACACATTTTAAGTTTACAAAATTGAAAAAGTTATGAAGAGAAATTAAAATCGCGCAAATAAAACAATGGGTAATTTATTACCTTAATATGTTTGGATGAAATTCTTCCTTCACCAATACCATGCTCTACGTCTGCTTCAAATAGACGGAAAAGCTCAGTTAGTTTCTCTTCGTGCGCGTCGCTTATCTTGAATTCTTCAGGTGGTTTCTTAAATCTTCGCAAACGATCAGCGGCATTCTTTAAATTTGCCTCTCGCATGGCTTCCATATCTAATATTCAATTGATAATTAGATAAAATAAAAATATTAGTCATATTCAAATAAAATTATTTACCTTTTGCCAGGTCCATTTTAAACTTTTATTTGAAGAGTTTAGACTCTCTTTCAAGTTACTAACTTCTTGGGAACTCAAAAGCAGGTTTAAAATACTGATAGTTGTTATGGAAACCGGGAAACATAAGTAGTTAACCTAGTTACCAAAGCGACCGATTTATGAGTCTATACAAAATGAATTTAATAATTTTGTGCTTATAAAGAATACATTGTTGCTATTCTCGATAACTTGATTTTCAAATTAAAGTATATTTTGCATGTTTACTATAGAAATTTACTATCGGCTTTAAAAAACTTACAAAACTCACACCATTCTAACAATCCAATTTCACACACAATAATAAAACAGCTACTCACAATTAATAAACTAATACACTTTCTTTGGGTACCCAGTCATGTTGGAATACATGGAAATGAATTGGCTGATGCAGCTGCTAAAGAGGTGAGAAATATGTTTCCGGTACCCAACTTACCAATTGTCCTCAGCGACTATCAAATATATATTCAACAGAAGTGTAAGGCTGCATGGATTTATTATTGGAACAGGATTCCGGATAGTAACAAACTTAAAATGATTTGCCCTAATGGTCAACCATGGCCACTGCTAAACGGCTCTAGGAGGGAACAAGTGGTGATGACTAGGCTGCGCATCGGACACACAAGACTCACACACCAACACCTACTTCAAGGTACTTCACAGCCCATGTGCTCAAGGTGCCAAGTTCCTCTATCAGTAGAGCACATATTTAGTAATTGCAGTCTACACCCTACAGCTGGAACACCCATCTTCAACAAAGACCTGGGTACAATGTTCAAAAACTATCAACCAGATGTTCTGAAGTTCCTCAAGAATTGCAGAATCTTTAATACCATTTAGATAACCAAGAAATCAGAATTTGGTGCCTCTGGCCATGTTGCAGTACACGGCACCTTAAAATAAAATAAATAAAATAAAATAGAAATTTATCTACGAATACTCAAAATATCAAAGGAACTTATGTAGTTTTTCTTTTTATTTATCATTAAAAAATATATATACACATAAAATAAATGCAATGTTTTTCACGCCACATAAGATATGTGCTAGCTTATTTTCTAGTAGTGCCAATAGATTACAAGTGTAGATATAGATAAAAAAAATTAACCACTTCGTTCTTTAGCGAATTTTCGAAGACTTTACAATGACAAGAAAATGCTTTATAATTTAATTATTCAAATTAAAATTTTAAGCAGTGTTCAATAATCGGCTATTAACTTTAAATCGTTCAATCCATTCATTCAAGTAGAGAATGCCATATTATGTTTTGAAGATTTAGTTAAGCCAATGATGGTGAATATTTTTTTTTTTTGGGGGGGCTTTCTAGGGTTGACAACCAATAACGGCTCAAGTCAATTGAATAACTTTAAGTTTCCTTGAAATTTCAATTGAAAGCCCTATGTCCAGAATGAAGAGTGAAGGGTCTCAACTATCTGAGTAGGGGGGATTGGTCATTGGTGGGTACTCAACTAAGGACAAGCAGTCACCCATCCAAGTAGTTACTAAGCTCAGCTGTTCCTAACTAAGTACTAGCCCAATTAGCAATCCCTTCTCCTATAATATTTCTGTATATAAAATGATATGATACATGATAATCCAATAGGAAGTAAGTAGTGAATTTTATTCATTACTAGATAACCCAAAGCATAGAGAGAAAAAAAAATTAAATAAAAATTTCCATTTTGTACATATTTATTTTTAATTCTGCAAAAAATGATAGTAAGATTTTATTTTTAATATGGACTAAGAAACTGTTTACCAAATATACTTTCAATATTCCTTGAAAAACTATTTTGTTTCAAATCATTCGATATAACTTATCCCCATGTTTGACAATTAATTGTGAAAGTATAAATAGGGTTGTTATTTCTGGATTATTTTTGAGCTTTATAATTTAACTTTCGGGATGGGATTATTGTTCAAGTAATAATTTAATATCTTAAAAACTATCTTGACAATGGAATGAATAATTTTAATAATTATATCTGTAAATTCTTTTAACATTAAGGAAATACCATGTACTCAATGAAGTAAAACAACAATAAATATGGCACTAATAAAATTCTCCATATATTCTGGTGTGTGGCAACTCAGCCAATTTCTCACACTGTCTTCAGATCTGTGTCGATGTCATCCAGCGCAATCTGGGTCTATCTCTCCACAAAAAAGTTCACTCATTACAGTTTTTTAAAAATGATTTCTATATAATGTTTTATAATGTATTGATTTTTGTAAATAATGCAGCGGAACAATTAAACCAATTATCGTGTATTATTCTTATTCATAGGGGATACTATGTCCCAGAATAAACTTTATTTTTTATTTTATTTCAAGAAATGAAGTGAATAAGGAAATCAGGTAAGAACAGCAGGCTCTAGGTGTTACTGGGCTATCAGGAAAATATTAAAGAATAAGTTGTAATAATCAGAATAAACATTTGTTTTATTAATTAAAAATATTTATATTATCAAACAAATTATAATACAATTAACATATATCAGCAAAATATATCATCACAGTGGTATAGTGCACAATACATACTCTTTCATAGCACAATGCTTTAACAAAAATATAAAGATATACTAGTTTGATTTTTTTTTTTACCCATTTTCAATGCAAGGCACTTTAGATAAGGCAAGGATTAATACTGATAAATAATAAGTGCATCCTTATATATAACAAAATAAAAAATAAGTACAATAGTTAAAACAAGTTTAGTGCGTTATTGACTAACATACAAGCAGACAATACAGAACAACATACAAGAGTAGTTGTTTCTTCACAAGGAGTTTAAGCCGCTGCAGGAGTGGGGGATGAGGAAAATCAGAATTAAAGAACTGGGGTATCAAAGATCTTTGTAGGTGGGATGGGCAGGATGTAAAGGTTGGAGGTCAAAGGGAAGTTGACCATTCAGTCATATTTTACGACAAACAGTAAATACTGTGAGACAATTCTACCTCTAAGATCACAGGATAAAAAAGTATGGAAAATTTTTAACAATATGAGAAAGGAAAGTACAAAGGAGAACGTAAGGCCCTATCTGTGAAAACGGTAACTGAAGGATAAGAGAATGTTTTAAGAACCAGATCTGGTGTTTATTTTAAATAAGAACCACTTAAAACGGCTGGGACAAGTGGAGCGGATAGGATACCCAGGAAACTTATGGAGGGAAGACCTGGATGAGAAGGAATGAGAGGCTACCAGCATAAAAGAATAATTAATTTTATTAGTATAAGGATAAATAATTTATTTTAAACTGCACCAATAAATTACTTAATGAAAAAATGGCTGTAACTTTCTTTTGCACATATTTAGGAGTGTGACGGGCTATCACATGCTGAATTGTGTGCAAAGTTGTAACTCCAACCTCAGGAAATTTGACTAATAGAGTTTCGGGAGTTGTGTTAACAAAAATTTTAGTTCCAGTTAATGATTGCTGGTTCAAGTAAATGAATACAAGAAATCATATAAATGTAATCGGGAAATGGGGTTCACTTCGACTTACCGAGCTTTATAGCTAAACGAGTTTTGACTTATCAAGGTTTGACTGCATACTAATAAAACAAGCTTAAAGTATATTTTAAAGGCTAGTAAAAGTTTCAGAAACATAGACTGCCTCAACATAGAATTTGCATCCGTTTAAGTCCAAATAATAAATAGAGTTATAGATAATGCCATAAGGAACAACTTATAGGGGAAAGATAGCAATGTTAGAGCCACAGCGTCCATTTAACTTGGATATTGTTCTGCCGCTTTTATGTCATCCTGTATTCTCTGCATCTGACATTATTTTTTAATGGTAATTATGAAAGCAATAACGATTTTATAGAATTTACAAACATAAAAACAAAACATATAATCATAATTATGTTACATAAAATATTGTCACCGCTTTCCTATGCAAATAATAAAGCTTACTTCTAAAATAGAATATATAAATTGTAAAATATAATGAAAAATTAAATGCATTTTTAGTAAATATACAGACAACATAAAAACTTCCTTCCTATTTATATTTACGATGGTTATTATATGCAGAAATCAAAAATAAATAATTCATAATAAAAATATTATTCTATTTTAACAACAGAGCTCAACTTTTTGAACAGTTTATTCACGTATAGCTTAACTACTGGATCATTTTTTTGAAAAATAATTGTCATTAGGTTTTTGTATTTATTAACATCACAAGAAATAACAGTTGGTAAAATTTTCAACCCGAGGATAAAACAATGGTTCGAAGAAGAACTAAATAAAATTTCAGATAGTGACATGTAATAATTTTCGACTGAAATATCAGTATTCCTCGAAAAATTCCAGGATACAGCTTTTTTAATAGTTGATCCAATAGTTTCAATAAGTGCATTCCCATAAATACTGACCACTCTATCAACTAGAGATTCAACAAATTTCAAGAACTGAGACCTGAACTCATCATTATCAGGTGTAATAAGAAAAAAATTAGAAATTTCAATTAAAAGGATTTCATCCAAGATATCATACTCTTTCAAAGAGGTCAATAAACTCATCTTAATTTTTTGTAGAAGTTCGTACGACGGTGATGTTTCTGCTCTTAAACTGAAGCTTTTGCGTACAAGACAATCAACAAAGAATGAAATAACTTTTCGATTCTTAAATACGATATCAGATGTCAAATTGAAATCATCCCATTTCATTAGAAGTTGTGTAATTTCAGTAAATACTTTTTCATACCTTAAGTTTGACTGATCTGCATTTTTGCTGTATAATAAATAGGTCGCGACAAAGTCCATTAAATCCAAAGAATTTTGCAAAAATATTTCTTTAATAAGGACATCGCAGAATCCTTCTTTCAGTAACTGAAGAATGTTCGGTTCGATTAAAGCAATGATACGCTTCCTATTGTTCTTTAGCAATTCTTCATTTTCAATGTTATGATTTACAACATCCCACAAAAGCTGAATATATTCGGATACAAATTCATCAGGTACATTTTCTGTAGAAAGCAATTTTTCAATTGAAGAATCATCAGTTGACGTTAATTTTTCGGCAATAGCCTTCAGTAACTTGAAAGTTTCTGGGCTAGGTTCCTTTTGAAAAAGCCGCGATCCGTGTTGAAACAAAAGAACTCTCAATGACATATTTTTTTCATTTTCGAAAACACATGCAATAGTTTCCATAGTGATAAGAACAGGGGCGATTCTAAAGTATGCCCTAAACAAGTGCTTCCTCAGAGAAACTGGACAGTCAAACCATTGTTTTAGATATTGCATTATTTTATTCTCAGGTGAACGCAAGCAGATACTGTTCAATGACCCAACAACTAATTTCAAGTAGTCTCCAACTGCAAATTTACGAATAGACTCCAATACTTCGGAAGGTGTGTTAACGTACTTTAGACATTTTGTAATCTCTGTTTGTAATGTAAACAACTCTCTACCTTCATCAGAATAATCATCCATAACGCTATTCGTAGGATAGAAATCTTTTATAAGTTCTACAAATTTTGTTGCATTTACAGTAACTGAAAGTATTCCGATGGTGTTTCTTCTGATTTGAGTTTCAGGTTCTTCTTTATCTTCATAATTCCGAGTTAAAATTTTAACACAATAGACGGAAATAATTTCAGATAAATTTAAAGCAGGATACAATCGACATTGTTTCAAAAATGAATGATATTTCTTTGGATTATTATTTAAAATTGTTTTTATTATAATTCCAGAATGACTTAAAACTAGTTCAGGATCTTGCTGTAAATTATAAGTAAGTATATGGGGGTCAATATATTTAGGAAAAATTTTCTTATACAAGGCACGTTTCATTGATCCATCTTTTTTGAAAACATCCAAAACTGATGCCTTACGATACCCATTATCTTCCTTCTCAAATACAATATTAATCCAATTATTTAACCAATCTGGTAAATCTATTGTATCTTTCGGATGATAAGCATTCCACTGACAAAGATGCGCTAAAAGTGATTCAAACAAATGATTGTATTCCTCCGTTATCTGATCATCTTTATTAATTTTTAGTTTCTTTTCATGAATGTTATCAAGGAGCCATTTCAAACAATATTTCTCATAAGGTGTATTTTTACATAAGTCTAAAGTTGAAAAATTGCTAGATAATTTTAATAATCTCTCTAGATATTCATCGACTGGCAAATCACGTAATAGGCGGCTGTGGATACGGACTTTAAGAACTTTAACAACCGCATACAAACTAACGGAACCAGACATTTCATTCTCCAATACCATTATGTTAATAATTTCTTCTATGGCTTTCCAACAATCCTCGTCTAATTCTACCAAATTCTTGTAATCACTTAATTTCGACATTATACTCTCCCTTATTACATGTTTGTCATTACGAAGCCTTGTAGACACATATTGGCATATATCTTTAATAAGTTCCTCATTTTTATTAATTATTACAGTATCAAACATGCAGTTTAAAATTTCTTGTCTGACTGAAACATCGGTTTGAAGTTCCACCATTTTCTTTAACATCGGAAGTGATTTTGTGGTAGGTAAATGAACAATATGCCTTGCTTTTTCATAAGGATTGTCTAATGCTGGTATTTTGGTTTCAACCCATGTTTCTTTGATTTCCTTCGGCAAAAAAGAAACTAAATTCAAATTCATTGCATTCAAATATGCAGTTAGTGGTTTATTATATGCCCTATCAAAGTTTGAAATGAGTATTTCCTTACTTAAAGATTCCTTTAATGAGGAAACAACAACAACGTAGTCGCTATATTCACTATAACTCTGAAAAAATTCATTTACAGTTTTGGGTAAAAAGCTGAATTGTAATTCTGAAATCTGTTCTAAATTCAAGTTCGGTACCACAAATTTCCAATTAAGAATTCTTTTGTAAATCAATCCGTTTTTCTTAATTGAATCAAAAGAAATTTTAACAAATTGTTTAGTAGATCTCTTTCCTAGCTTCATATACGGAATTAAGCGGTGATACTTTTCCATAAGTGAGGTGAATATCTGAGGTTCTTTTTTAGCAAGTAAAATAAATATTTTTTCATAAGAAGAAAATCTAAATGTTCGGTAGATCCTCTTCTGGGCTGAGGCATTTTCAAGAAGATGAGAGAGGTAATTTATAACGACTGAAGGATAAACATTGAATACTGAAATTAACACAGAAACGTGGATCTGTGTTCTCGTAGTCAATAGGATATTCTGGACAAATCCTTCATCACATGCAGGAAGCAAAATAAGAGCTGTATTTAGGCCATAGCGATGTTTCAAACAACTGAAAAATGTCACAGCAACTTCATGGTTTTTCAACGATTTTGAATACTTCTTCAATACTTTAAACCTAGTTGTATAAGACATTAGGGGTAAAACACAATCAACAAGCAATTTCGTATCGAATTTCGAGTTTTCGAAAAACCAAGAGCACTGCAAGGCATGTGGTATATAGAATAAATCTTCACTTTTAAGAAGATTTAATAGTTCATCGTAGCATCTAAACCGATCGATCAATCTTATCTTTATCAGTTTTTCCAAATCATTTGAGCATTGATAATGTTTTAATATATTATCGATATTGTACTTTAACTCTTCTTCATGACTGGCCATGAACTTGTCAGTTTCTTTGAAGACTTTTGCCAATTTCGTATGAGAACATAGGCTTTGAAGACTATTAGTAAGTGACTGCGACATTTTTCAAATCTGAAAAATAAATTAAATCAATTAGTTTGATATTTGAATTTAAAATTAAATAATAAACAATATCAATAAATAAATACATTAAACTTTTAATTATCTATGGATATAATTACAGACATTCAGATGACTCGGAGGGTTATGTGAAATAGAATGGGAAGCGAGTTGAGATATAAGTGGATATAAATGTTTATGGAGTTTAATACGAAAGGATAGATATCTGGTTTGAGTCAAGACAGCAACATATGGTACATCAAGATCTTTATGGATAAGTTTGTTTGTAACAAAGTAAGGAGCATCAAGGATTTTTTGAAGGATTTTGGATTGTAAGAATTGAATACAAGATAAATTGGATGGTTTAATGGAGTACCAAAGCTCAACTCCATAAGCCCAAATAGGTTTAATTACTGCCATGTAAATGAGTCCTTTGTAATTATCAGAGGGTTTAAAAGTTTGTCAAATAAATGTTGTTCTAATGGTTTGAAAAGTATTTTTATTTATGATATTTTGTACAGTAAATTTTAATATAATTTACAAATTAATGCTATTCAGATATATAAAAATTAAATGGGAAAATTGATAGAATGCAATTAAACACTCTTCTCATCTTGAAACACCTGTTTTTCTCTTTCAGCATAGTTAACTGAAAAACTAAAACTTTTAACAACTACAAACATGGAGGCACTAGCTAAGTACCTGATTACAAAAAAAAAGGTTGAAAAAAAATAGATTATGAGAAATAAAGGAAAACGCTTAATACGCCTTAACATACCGCCCACCAAAATGGGGAAGAGTTTCCCATTTTCAAAGATGATCAAAGGGATAAGGGAGTTAAAGGAAGAAGGAAAAAGTAAAAAAATAAAAAAAAAAAAAATAAAAATAAATAAACAAAATGAACATACAATTGTACAATAATTATTCAGAGGGAGTCATTCCGGTAAGGGAATGACTTGGTTGACGGGTCGCGTAAAGACGCCGTCAGCAGTGCGGAGAGTCACCACCTTATTGATGATATTGCCATCAGGATCAGGATGCAAAGCGGGGATGCGAGCCGAAAATGGGAGTTCAGTGTTCTGAAGTCTGCCGCCCACCCTGAGAATGCCGACTTCGTCGAGGAAAGGAGACAAATGTCCTAAACAGGGAACAGGTTTATTCGACAGGAGACGGATTCGTTCGGTGAAACGCGAACCCTCTACAAGACGCACAATTACCAAAAAAGATTGTTCAATTTCGGAGGTGGTTAGTGGACATTGAAAGTTCGTTTTCGATTTTGAACGCGCACGGTAATTCAGAGCAAAGCGCATCATCCAGGCTACCACACGCTGTAGACGTAAGCATGAGGAGAAACGAGTTATGATATATGGATCAGCAAGGACACTATTGGTAGCGAAAAGCACATGTCTAGTGGATAACTCAGGGATAGAAGCTGAGGGAGTAGATGGTGGGGCAAATGGTGGAGGCCAACTTGCTTGAAAGTCCGACATAAGTGGAGGGCCATATGACCAAAGAGAGGAAGCAATAGGCTCAGACAGCAAAGTAGGGTTCAGCCCTCGAGAAACCATATCGGCTGGGTTCAGAGCCGAAACTGATATGCGACCGAATGGTGCATTTACCGTTGAAGGGTATCACTCTGTATACAAACAAATCTGTAGAAGGTTCCCAATTTAAGCCTAAAATTTTCAACGACTTGTTCTCGTCATTCAAAACCAAAGGGGATTCGCAATGTTCCTCGGGGAGATCCTCAAGAACTTGAGGGTGACTTGCGGACCATTTGCGGAGCTCAAATCCGCGTAAGCTTAGCAATTTGGTCAACTGCGACCGCAGGGTACTAGCAGACTGGACATCATTAGCGCCAGTTATTATGTCATCGACATAAGTGTGATTCATTAAGGCTGCTGAAGCCAAGGGGAAAGCGGAACCTTCATCTTTTACAAGCTGATGCAGCACGCGCATGGCCAGGAATGCTGAAGGGGATAAGCCGTATGTTACGGTATTCAGTTGCGCCTCTTCGACTCGCGAATTGTTGTCCGGGGTCCAAAAAATATGTTGCAGGTGGCGGTCCTGTTCGTGAACGAGCACTTGACGATACATCTTTTGTATGTCACAGCATAAGGCAACTTTAGCGAACCGAAAATTTAACAGGACCGCTGAAACGTCAGATTGTAACTTGGGCCCCTTCAACAAACGGTCGTTTAAAGAAACGCCAGAAGAATCAGGGCTTGAGGCATTAAATACCACAAGCAATTTGCTACCCTGATTGGCAATTTTGGTTACCACATGATGCACAACAATGTACGAAGAAGGCGTGGAAGCCTTGGACATGTGGTCGAGCTGGGCGTACTCCTGCATGAAATTATGGTATTGTGAAGCAAACTCAGGGGTCTTAGCTAATCGCCTTTGCAAATTTAACAAGGAAGCGCTTGATTTGGAAGAAATGCTCTGAACCGGAGTAGCATCGGGCTTCATAAGCAAGGATACGGAGTACCGTTCATCCGGCTGTCGTTGGTGAACCCGGGAGAGCTGCTAAGTGAGAGTGTCAAGGGGATCTTCAATTACGGGTGCATGAACATGCTCGATTTCCCTGCATTTAAAGGTGCTGAGTGTAAAGTTCAGCTGAGTAGATAAACAATACATGTGCAGTAAAATACAAGAGCGTGGTGAAGGATCGCGAGACATCACTTACTATCTCACTCCCACCCAGCCATATGTATCTTGCCTCGCGCTCGCTACTACAGCTACCCTACATGCTTGTCTGGCAAGGGGTTGGAACTGTCAGAACGGTTCTCTGGCTGATGAGGAAACATCATCTAATTATTACCCAAGTAATATATATAAACATCAGCTTTTATACTATAACGTAAATACAATTACAAATAAATGAACATTAAGGGTGTCTGGCAGGGGGTTGCCACGATGGTAAGTGTCTGGCTGATGAGGAAACATCATCTAATCATTGCCCGAGTAATATATATAAAAATCAGCTTTTATACTATAACGTAAATACAATTACAAATATATGAACATTAAGGGTGTCTGGCAAGGGGTTGCCACAATGGTAAGTGTCTGGCAGGGGGATGCCACGATGGTAAGTGTCTCGCAGGGGGTTGCCACGATAGTAAGTGTCTGGCTAATAAGGAAACATCATTTAATCGTTCCCCGAGTAATATACATACAGATTAGCTTTTATACTATCACGTAAATACAATTACAAATAAATGAACATTAAGGGTGTCTGGCAACGGTGTGCCTCGATGGTAAGTGTCTGGCTGATGAGGAAACATCATATAATCATTGCCTGAGTAATATATATAAAGATCAGCTTTTATACTATAACGTAAATACAATTACAAATATATGAACATTAAGGGTGTCTGGCAAGGGTTGCCACGATGGTAAGTGTCTGGAAGGGGGTTGCCACGATGGTAAGTGTCTGGCTGATGAGAAAACATCATCTAATCGTTGCCCGAGTAATATATATAAAGATCAGCTTTTATACTATAATGTAAATACAATTACAAATAAATGAGCATTAAGGGTGTCTGGCAAGGGGTGGCCACGATGGTAAGTGTCTGGCTGATGAGGAAACATCATATAATCATTGCCTGAGTAATATATATAAATCAGCTTTTATACTATAACGTAAATACAATTAAAATATATGAACATTAAGGGTGTCTGGCAAGGGGTTGCCACGACGGTAAGTGTCTGGGAACTAACAGGTAACTACTTGTTACCTGCTACAATGAAGAAGGAGAATAAGACAAAACAATGCTTCTAAGGTAATATTTTTCAAACATTAGAGTATAAGGTACCTTTCCGCAAGCAGGTCTCAACGAAACCTACCTGACCAGTGCTACACCGACCAGTTCGATCCTTAAGCTTTACTTCGAGTTTACATTTATCAATAGTTCATTCCTATAACCTCACATGCAAACAATCACTTCTACAGTTTCAACTTAGATGGGTTGTTTAGTTTGTTACATTGATAATTAGCCTTCTTAAATGTAAATAGGTGAAACAGAAGTTAAGAACATGAGTTTAATAAAGGATGTGAAGTGTTTTATAAATTCATTTTTTCTTATTTTCTCTTCTCTAATGTGTAAAAGAGTTTAAAAAGTTAAGAAGATTAATTTCTACATGGATTTGGTGTTTTAAATATTTATATTTACTGTATCAATTTAAGAGAGAAAATCTCAGTATACATATTTTGTGAATGGATTCTTTGTCGTCTGTATTACTTATTGCATACTATAAATTATTACATATATTAAAAATAAACGTGAAAAAGTATATCACAGGTTTTATATTTTCTTATTTCCACTTCCCTTGAGAAAATATAGCAGAAATTAACATCATTGGAACCAGAATTTAACATCAACATTCAACAAGGATTCTGTGTTTTATATATTTATAATTTGTTATTTACACTTCCCTGACAGAAAGTTTATCAGGAGTAAACATTACTGGTGGTTTAGCATTATATTAATTCAACATTGATTTAGTGTCCTATATTTTTATATTTTTTTCTTTCCACTTTGTTATTTTCTTATTCTCATTTTAATATCAGAAGGTAAACAGAAGTTAATAATTCTTGCGGAACTTTAGTATAATTCTTGAGTATAATAATGTATAATGACAGGACATATAACCTGAATATGAATCTGATAAAATGTAAGATCGATCCTTCTACATAATCATACAGACCTGATTAAATTTTAACTGATTAAAAAATTCTGACACTAAAATTGCAGTAAGGAATCATTCTAAACTTAGATAATTTGGTAACAGTACCCCACTACTGCTTCTGCCAAATAAGAGATGTGCACTATGCTGAGGTTATCAATCTCTCAGATAGGTTATCACTTTGATTGATTTCGTAGACCAGAATTTTATGTAGTAACCATGGAGATATCTGTGACCTTGTTTTGGAGGTTACAGAACTGTTACTGATGTTTTGTTCACTTTTCAGTGGTTCGGCTGTTGATTATGTGCTATATAATAATAGATTTATTGCTCCTATGACTTCTGCTTGCACCAAGATTCGAACAAACCACAAAAAGTCTTCAGTGGAGACTTTTCAAGGAAGTTTATAACTTGATAGGAGTTAAACCAAATGATGAAAATATCAACCATATAACTCAAGATATGGTATTTTAAGCGGGAGAAGGATATGGAACATCCGTATTGGACTGTTATAAAAAAAATTGTAATGGGTTTTCATAGTTAATCTCCTTGGATGAATTCATAGAACCAATTATGAAAATATTGTACAGTAGCCAATAATTTGTATTTATTTATCTAAAAGAAAACATAATAAGATAGTTGTAAAAAGAAATTAAGCAAAAAACAAATAAGAACTTATGGTCGTAATATTCTGTCCTGACTCCGCCCAGAATACCTTTTTCTAGATTATGTCCTCCTGATTAATTTAGATCATTTCGCAGCTTCTTTTGGATAAGTAAGAATAAGCTTGTTCCTTTCAATAAATATTCGGTCATTAACTCCCCCTATTAATGACACTCGTGGTTTTTAATACATGTCATCACAAACTGATTATACACATAAGTTATGTATCAAACCTCTTACAGTTTTAAGGATAATTATGATTTCGAACAAATTTTCAGTTCATTATCTTTGAACATGAAATAAATAATAAACCATTATCACAATATTAATTACAATAACTTCTTATTATATTATTAAATATTTGTTCACATTATAGTTAAGTATTTGCATACTAATTCTATAATGTACCTAAAAAAATTGGAGTATTAAGCAGACGTGCGATGGTTTCTGGGAATAAGACACTGAGGAAAATTTCTAGGTTTATTTTAAAAATGATATTAATATTTGTTATTTGAGGTTGAGTATGACACATTAAGTTGGTTAATAGTTTAAAGAGAAGTTGTGTGCTGTAAAATAATACAACAAAATTCTAGAGCAATTTCTTACAGGAATGTTATGGGAAACATTCCACATGTATTTCATAAGTGCCACAACTTAATAACCTACACTAAAAAGTGTAAAATTCTCACAGTTATGTACAAAATATCAAAAGCATACATGAATTATCCTTCAATTCCAACTTCAAGTGATATGTATCATGTGAGATTTGAAGTAAATTCGATACGTTTTTTTGAGTTGATAGACCAGAAACTGGAAGTGAGTCCCTCCATAAAATTTAAAATGCATTACTATGGCTAAAATAATTTTTAAAATTCTATGACAGATCCATAGGTTAAAAAAAGAAAAAAAACTTAAGTAGCAGATGGGATTCGAATCTAATTTGGTATACTATAAACAATTCATAGAAAACTACATATTTTTACTAATTGTAATAACTCAAAAATGCCGAATTTTTACTTGTATCACTTAAAATACATGTGTAATAAGATGCAATAACAAATGACCATTTGACATTCTATCACCTAAAACTCTCATTAAGACACTTATATGGCACATGGGAATTTAAATATAAAATTTAGTATTTAATTTCCTAAATCAATAATCAAATTTGCTGTTATAATTAGTCATCTCTGTTTTTCACAATTTAAAAAAAAAACAGCTAAATATAAGTATTGATCTAAAATATTAATTTACCTGTAAAATCAGACTAATGCCACAGAGGTTATCAAGTAAAATGTCTACTTCACTTATTGGATACAGTTCATTAATTATACACTTTAAATATTTACACAATACCACTTCATTAGTCAGGTACTAATACTTCGACATGAGTCAGAACCAATACGTCGCATTGGAAGTAATTATCATATCAATGAACAAGGTTAATTTCCATGAGAATAGACTGAGGAATAATAGCAAGAATCGTTATTATTTCATTTTTTTTTATTAGATAAGATTGAATTGGCATAAACCGGTAATAAGCATAAACAACTGAATTGTTTATATTTAAACCTTCATACAAGGAGGTTTAAGGAAAATTGAACGATCATAGTCCATTTTGCAAACTTGAGACTACGTTGTCATTGATATCTTTAAACTGATAGAAATGTCTATTTGATATTATTCAGGTAAAAAAGACAATAGCTACTATATCCTTTAGTGGAGAAAATACAGAGTATCAGGAGATGACGGTAATATCTGAAATTTTAAGGTTTTTGAAGAATGTGACCTTCCTCCACGCTGAAAGGTACTAAGGATGAAGAAGAAGAATGTGACCAGAATGATTGTATTTCCAGGGACTCTTTGAATGAGATGTAACAGCAAATTTACTTTTTTCTCCTACTATTATTTTCTTTTTTATTGACATAGTCTTTTGGCTGGGGGGTCTATACGTTTTTTTCAACCTAAAAGTGTAACATTTTAGCTCTGTTGGTGTTGCTCGGACCGAAAATTTAACTTTAGCTCTATGGTCAGAAATTAATGGAAGATGTTTTTTGTTAACTAACATTTGTCGCTAAAGCCTACCGTTTAGGATCCATATTGGTTTGAATGAAAACAAAAAATCAAATTTTGCCTACATTTTTTTAAGTTTTAGGGCTTTTTTCGACACGCTCTGGTTCTTTTGTCGTTGCTGGGATCGAAATTCGGCAGCTCCCTTGGTGCGTAGAGTTTGTCATGAAATCATTTATTTGAAATGAGGAGATGATCTTGTATCATGGGTATGTGTAAGTCTGTATGTAATGCTTAATTGCTGTCATATCCTGCTATGAGATTCAATGTTTTTGATGGGACAAATCTGTATTTTTTAAATGTCTTTAAGCTGTATCCCTATTATGAGAGGAGTGGGTTCATAGGGGTTTTTAAGTAAGTAACTGGTTCTCAAAACCTAGTATGTTATTACATTACACAGGATTATTATCGAACGTTTTTTATTCTAACGTGAATTCTTCTAAAGTGTTTTGAGGAAAAAGAAAATGTTGCATGAATTCTTTTTAATGAGAAGACCTCCCCTTTAACTGAGTACAGCATCTAAATTACGTAATACCCAAACCAGAAGAAATGATTTACAACAAATCTTAAGCTGTACTTATGCTATGTACTTCCCAGCATTATATTCATAGGATAACGTTAAGCAATCGTGGGTTTTAGAAAAGATCCATAAGGATTAGGAAAGAAGGTTTTCATATCCTTCAACGCTACAATAATAAAGAAATAATGATCATATAAGACAGTGTAATTAATTAAAACAGCCCAAAGTATATTTTATTTTATTCTACCCTTAAGGCCGCACGGGTAGTGGAAATATTACTATGTTGAACCGTTTATTAAAACATCAAAGGATGGCTACGAATCTATGAAATTACTTTTAAATCTACCCAAAGGTTCAGTGCATATTTTTCCTGTTGAAAGTTGAAAGATATCTCTCCTATTAACTTTATAATCTCCATTTCTCACTGGAACTAGGTCTGTTAAAAGGGCAGGAGTAGGGGTTTGACAATCAATGGTGTCCATTTAAAAGCTAGTGTAGTGTTGAATAAAATTGTTAATAGGTAAAAGTTTTTTTCCCATAGTTACGATTATTAAATATGATAGTTACCAACTTAAATACGACGTTGTTAATAACGTTTAATGAAATTTTAGAAGGGAGAAATGTCTATATAACTCACCAGCCGTCTTTGTTGCTATCAGCAACAAAATTTCCAAATCATCTCGTTTTAGCAAGGAATAGAAAAAAATAATTACAAAGGTTTTTAATTTAGTAAAGAATACCATATCGGTTTTATTATATTTAATATGAATGAACAGTGAGAACAACTGCGTTTATTGAAAACAGGTTTTACCATCTGATACTACAGGAAGTGCTATTTATTTTCGTATGCCTTAAAATAGAATAGAAAAATGTTTCAAACGAATTTGACAATTTTAAAATAACACAAAGGTACAAACAGCAGTTTTCCAGAGTTTTAGGGAACTGCTTGAACTCTATTGAGCTTCAAGTGCTATTAAATTGTTAATAGGTAAAAGTTTTTTTCCCATAGTTACGATTATTAAATATGATAGTTACCAACTTAAATACGACGTTGTTAATAACGTTTAATGAAATTTTAGAAGGGAGAAATGTCTATATAACTCACCAGCCGTCTTTGATGCTATCAGCAACAAATTTCCAAATCATCTCGTTTTAGCAAGGAATAGAAAAAAAATAATTAAAAAGGTTTTTAATATAGTAAAGAATACCATATCGGTTTTATTATATTTAATATGAATGAACAGTGAGAACAACTGCGTTTATTGAAAACAGGTTTTACCATCTGATACTACAGGAAGTGCTATTTATTTTCGTATGCCTTAAAATAGAATAGAAAAATGTTTCAAACGAATTTGACAATTTTAAAATAACAAAAAGGTACAAACAGCAGTTTTCCAGAGTTATAGGGAACTGCTTGAACTCTATTGAGCTTCAAGTGCTATTAAATTGTTAATAGGTAAAAGTTTTTTTCCCATAGTTACGATTATTAAATATGATAGTTACCAACTTAAATACGACGTTGTTAATAACGTTTAATGAAATTTTAGAAGGGAGAAATGTCTATATAACTCACCAGCCGTCTTTGTTGCTATCAGCAACAAATTTCCAAATCATCTCGTTTTAGCAAGGAATAGAAAAAAAATAATTAAAAAGGTTTTTAATATAGTAAAGAATACCATATCGGTTTTATTATATTTAATATGAATGAACAGTGAGAACAACTGCGTTGATTTTAAACAGGTTTTACCATCTGATACTACAGGAAGTGCTATTTATTTTCGTATGCCTTAAAATAGAATAGAAAAATGTTTCAAACGAATTTGACAATTTTAAAATAACACAAAGGTACAAACAGCAGTTTTCCAGAGTTATAGGGAACTGCTTGAACTCTATTGAGCCTAATTGTAATTCAAGAGGGTTTTGAGACAACGAAGTTGAGTCTCTGATTGAATAAAAAGAATAAATGATTATTTATTCTTGACTCAAACCCGGGTTGATGAGTTTGGAGTCCAGTTGCCCCCTCCTTCTCCGAGCTATTAAAATTCCCTTTCTATCATTATTTCCCATTATTCTGATATTAAAATACTAAAAAATAGATATAAATTAATTATTTTAAGTTTTTTATTTATTTATTTTAGTATCAGAAAGAAAAACAATTCACTGATCATTAACTAATAAGCACTGGATTACCGTGGATTTTTCCGCCATCATCAGTGAAGTTCGATAGTTCGTGAAGTTGTGAGACATTAAAATTTACTTTTTGATTTTGAAACTTTAGTGCTAAATAATTAAATGGGTAAGAAAGATATTTTTTAAGAAACGTATTAGGTATCACAATTTGAAAATGGATCAGCCGAACTTGAAATTTTATTTTTTTTCAAAATGAAGGAAGTTGGGCTACAGTGTTTTTTTCCTTATTGCCCTTCATTTGTTTTATATGATTGCCTAGTATTGTAATAACGTTTTGAGGAAATAAAAATGCCTATGAAATAATTGTTTAAAAGGTATTGTTTTATATAAATACCGATTTTAAATTTAGTTTCAGTGAAATAATACAGTATAATAAAGTTTTATTTTTAGAAGAATTAGCAATGGACTGAATGAAATGGCTGACCAATTAGATTTAAGAATCATGTATCTATTTCTCTTAACATGATTTCTATTAAAAATTATATGCCTATTTTACTTTCCTTATTTCAAAGATTCAGGCGGTTCCTTCTCATGATTTCGGGAGTAAGAGAGATACATTTCTTGTAAATATCTGCAATCTTTGATTTTAAATATATTTCAGTTATATTTATTATTCTGTTTAAATAATTTAATTATTAATTGTGGATTTTAAAGCACAATGGATAGATATTATTTTAGTTATTAAATGTAAGATGATATTTTTTGTGTGTCGGTTGATTATTATGTAATATAAACAGAACATCAAATTTCATAATTATTTTTTTTTTTCTTTTTTTTTTTTAATGATTAAATCAGAAAATCTCCAAGTTTACTTTGATTTTATAATATGTTTATGAGTATGTTTGCCTTCTTGAAGGTACTTCTCCACCAAGAATATTGACCACAATATTCTTGCTAACATTGGAAACAGTCTTAATTTAACCCTCCAATATTACCAATAAAATGTTTTAAAGTTACTCAGAGAATGCAGGATCTTTAGTACCATTTAGATAAACTAGAATCCAGAATTTGGTGCCTCTGGCCATGCGGCCATAAAAAAATAAATAAATAAGATGTTTTCGTCAACTGATGTGTTAATTTAGAATTTTGGTTACTTTTAAAATTAAAGTTTTCTCAAACCCTGGTAAATGATGCTTTAATCACTTTTCAGAAAGAAGAAACAAAAACAAAATCTTACAAAAAATATTATTATTCAGCCAGTAATTATAGAACTACTTTGTACATGGTATCACAAAAATTAACAATATACAACAGTTTACTTTAAATAGAAACATCATTTTTTTACTTCATTTTTCATTGCAAGCATTTTTGGTTACAAGCACAAATTACAAAAAATGCTTCTTGATTTTGGAAATTGTACTGAAATGTGTTTAAAATTTGATTTTACTTATTAAATTGAAACTTCTTACTATACTTAAAACAAGGTATTTTCAGATATCTGTCTCTAATCTTTGAGGTATTCAGCTTTTAAAACTTACTAACTAAATAAGTATTTTCTTAAAAATATTTACATTTTGTTGAAATCTTAGTAGTGTTTTATATTTTTAACTGTAGAATAAATTGAAATAATAGAAACAGAAATGTATATTTTTCATTTGAGTGACAAAGACATCTTTTAGTAAGTTTGATAGTAGTTAATGTTTGAATTTTATGTATTTTATTGTGTTCTTTTTCCATTGTAGGTGCAAGGAAGACTGGCTCAGAGCTTTAAGAACTTTACTCGAAGACGTTTCATGAAGGGAAGCCATCAGGTATGTGAACCTTGTTACTTTGCATGTTTGGACTATGGTCAAAGAGTATACAGTTCGATAATAGTCTTTTAAAATAAGTTGGCAAATTATCATCATAATGGAATATAGGGTCAAGTGGAACACAGTGTAACAAGAGGTACAGTGTTACATCAGGATTAGCTATGGTCTTTTTTTTTTTTTCTTTCTTTTTCTTTTATCTATTTTTTCTTTTATTTCCTTTTTTTTCTTTTATTTATTTATTTTTTTTAAATTTGACTTTGGTTTCTTTTTATTTGTTAGTCAACCTCCAACATCTATCATTAGAAGTCAAATTGCAGGATAAACAGAAGAATCATCGAATTTATATTTTTTGTAAGATAATAGTGAACAATGGTTAGCAAAGTTTTGTTCATGAAGGAAAACTAATGATTTTTTGGTGAACATGTATCTGCTCCCTTTAATCTTCAATTAGTTGGTATTTGGATAGTAAACAAAGTTTATTGCAATTTCTAAACAAAATAATTTTAACGAATTCTTTTTTTAAAACAGTAAGGTGTGAGGCACGGTTTAACATAACGTGTTGTATTGTGCTTCCTTTGGTAATATTTTTTTTTCTAGGTGTGTAACATTGAAAATAGTTTGGATTAGAAAAAGGAAGACGGACATTAGTCTACGCAATGCTAATGACATTAAAGAAGAAACAATTATTTTTTCATATTATAAATTTGTTTATGCTTAATTTTTTTTTTTTTTTTTGAAACATAATTGAGGTTCATAGTTTTTTCTATTTTTCTTATTTTATTTAATTTATTTTACTGTTATAATGCACCCCATTTTGTTATACTACACAGGTTTGAGCTGGCCCAAGTCCATGCCCACTTTGGGAATTTAAAAAGCAGCTCTTTTTAACACAGCTGTAATAAAATGTTTTGATTATTTATTTATTTTTTAAATTTATGTTACATGATTAACTGCATGATCCAATTGTCTAAAACTATTGAGTGGTGGGCATTATTCAAAAGTAGTAGCTAGCATGTGCATGTGATTTCTTATGTATAATTTATTTCTATATATATATAATTTATTATTATACAATTTATTTCCATAATTTATTCCATATTTATTCCATTGCCATTATAATATGGCAACTTCTGCCCCTCTCATAAAGCTTGTAGATTAAATTTTAATTTTTTTAAATAAATGTTATATAATTATAAAGGCATCCGATTTTAAAGTTTTCTTTAAAATTATTTCAAAAAGTTAATTAGGTTTTACTTTTTATCCTTATAAAAATCTGATTTTAATTTTGATTTATTCATTTTAAATAGATTACAATTCATAATAATATTAATCTTAAATATTTTTTTTATTAAACTCTAATTGTTAAAATTATTAGTCTTAATATGAGAGATGAGGCAAATTTCAGTGCTTTCAGCCTTCAGCAGCGTTGACATAACTTCTCCATTTGCACTCATTCTTTTTCATATTGAATATTTATTAACAAATTCTTAATTTTATCTCTGTTTTATCCATATTTAAATACTATTATATTGATATTATTTTAAAACTCAGAAACCTTGTTGAAAACTTCTGTTGCTACATATCATCTCTCCTAGGTATTTAAACCTTTTGGTTACTTTTATTTTCCCATATTTTTTGTCCACTGTTTTCTTGCTATAGTTGGCATCCGTTGTCATAATTTCATATGAGCTGCAGTTCCGTTTTTTCGGCTATTTCTTTCAGGGTGTTTACCTGCTTTATGGCTTCCTCTTCTGTTTCTACTAACAGGGACAGGTCGTCTGCAATGGCCTAGCACTTTACTTCCACATTGCCCCTCTTTGCTCCTATTACTGCACCTGCCTCGTCCTTTTGCTAGGAAATTCTGATGATTTTATCCAGCACTACATTAAACAGTATCAGTGACAGGCCTTGCCCAAGCCCCATGTTTTTATTCGGAATGGTTTACTAATTAGTCCCTGGAACTTTATTTTTAACTTGGTATTTGTCAGGGTCAATTTTATCAGATTTATTGTTTTTTGGTCTGCTCCAAATTCCCTTAGAATTACCAGCAAATAGTGACTAATGTATTTATAAAAAAATTTCTTTTTTTTAAAAAATATTACACCAAAAAAGTGTAGACCCCCCCCCCCCCCCCCCCCAGCCAAACAAATGTCAACAAAATGTCACTATTTTTTATGTTTCTGAATAATAAAATATTCAGGAAATAATATAACAATATCTGAAACTTTAAAATTTAACTGAAATCAAGCATTCTCATAATTGATTATTACTATTATATATTAATTATGAGTGAATTAGCTTAGTGTGTTATGCAAGCTTAGCTTCTATGTCTGAAGTCCTGGGGCTAGTGTTTCAATGTCGGTATCAAAAGAATTTTGATAAAAATTAATTTTATTCACAATGATATCAAAGTCTGAGAAAGGAGTATCAAAAGTTATATCCACATCACTCAAAGCTTCGACTGCAAAAGCAACAGAAAACTGACTTTCAGTAGTGTGGCTACTTTAAACTGTGTGAAATACTTTTTACGCAATTTTGATTAGAACAGTATTATTTTCTACGATTTGATATAAGTGTAAAATAAGGGAGAAGCTGTTTTTCTCCTTGCAACCTCAAAAAGAGTTCATTCATAGGTTTTGTTAAATCGACGTAGGTAGAATGCTAACTTCCACAGCCATTCACTATTTTGTTACTCAGATGGATTACGATGCTTTTCATTTAAAAAAATTTCAATCACTCCTCGAAGTTCAAAGAAATGCATTACCTATTTCCGTGTGTAACCAACAGATATCGTCAAGTGTCTTAGGTCGTAACAATACAGTACAACACAATAGTGATTGAAATCATATATCTAGAAATTATATTATAGATCCTGGCAGGAAAATTAAAACAGTGTTGGCCATTGTAAATAATCAGTGTGGCCTGATAGCTGAAAAGTTTGGAGACCCCTGCTCTAATACTTACAGTGCACTGACTGAACCTAAGACTCTTCATGGAATTAAGTGGTATAGATTTATCTAATTCTTTTATTTATGTATAATTTTACAGTTGACAAAATCTGATTCAGTACTTCTTCGGAAGTAAATTTTGCCATTCTCTCATAGAGGCTAAGTGTTTTTCTCTATCATTTAACGCACCTGAAATCAAAAAGAAAAATAAGAAAAAAGAAAATCACATTAACGTTGTACTTACAGTTTATGCCATCCCTGGTCTAATCAGGATTCACTTGGTTGGATTGAGTTGACTAACTGAAGTATTGTTTAAAAATTAGGGATGTGTTGATTCCTAATATAATAAAGTCGATTTCTAGGAACCAATCGATACCAGCGACTTTGTCAATTCTTTCGTGATTGATTATTTAATTATTATACGTCAATTCTACTCCCTAATGGAAGAAAAAGAAAAGAAACTTTTACAAAAGCTATTCTTTTAATTATTAATAACAGACAAATTTTTCATCGGACTGTTTTTTTATTCTAAAGGGATTTTTGTTACTGCAGAATTAAGATTATGAGCTCAAATATGATTCAAAACTCAAATAATAATTTTTAAAATAATTCATTTTCTTTGTCCATTGTTTGGACTGTAAATTGAATTGTCTATTGAAGATAATAAATGCTATTTCCTGTTTACTGTAATTATTGTTTTTCATTATTTTCAAATCTAGCCGTGGGTTCTAGAATTAATGCTGATTTTCTTTTTTTCGAATATGCAACAATGTCAGCATATCCTGTAGATCCATCAGTATCAATGTAGTACACCTCATCGAAGCAGGTAAAATCTTTTTCTTCAAGGAGCCTCATTATTTCATTTTTAACCCTGTGGTGACAGCTTGTTATAGCTGAGTTGCTAATAGTTGATCAATTTTTATTTTTTTATTTTTATTTTTTTATCGTTAATTAATTGCCAATAAATAAAACCTGTATATCGAAGGGAAAAGTAATCTGCCTTGCAGTTACATTAATGTTTCTTTTATTTTTTAACTTTTGAATTTTTTTTTTAACTTTAATTTAAAGATAATATGATTACCTGTAGAACATTATATGAAGAAAATAGTCTGATTAAGTCAGGTTGTGAAACAAGTAGGTACACACTAAGTTTTAATCGATTGCCGATGTTTTGACCTGCATAGCAAGCCTTCAGGGCTAAAAGAAACAAAAAAACTAAATATGACCAAATTATATATAAGAGGCCATGAATAGAAAACAAATGAATTTCTCCCTGATTGGGAAAAACAATAGATCATATGTCTATCTATAGTTACTGCTTTTCCCAATTTACATTTTAGAACTAAAAGGATCAAATCTCTTAAATTAATAATTAATTAAATTAATAATTAATGATAAAAAACAAAGTTGAGAGAAATTAGGCGTTTCAAAAAATTATTAGTCCATCATTATATACTCTAATTTTTTTTTTTAAATATGAGTAAATAAGAATAAATTACCCAAAAATATGTTCAACCGATTCGGATCAGATATTGGTCCACATTCATTTGCTCCTGGACAAGGCATGGATATTGGAGCCCCATCGTATATTAGATCAAAACCACCAATTCTTATTTCTGAGCCAGACATTCTAAAAATATAAATACAATTTTAAATACAATAATTTTTCTTAAATGTTACAGATTTTATTGGTCTTGAGTATTACAGATTATAAATGGGAGAAATTAATTTGTTGACTGTAGGTGAATAGGTCTTTTTAGATGTTTGCAGAATCTGACAAATAGGAAAATTAATAAATGTTGGATAAAAAAATGTTTACTTTTATGCCGATGTATTGTCCGTAACATTGATGGCTTTCATCAAGGCTAAATAAAAACGATCATTAAGGTAATATAAAAACAAATACAATAAATGAAACTGAAAAAATTAATCAAATATTAATTGATAGTAAATGAAATAAAAGCTTAGTGAGAAAAAAAAATACAATTTAATGAAAATCAGAAATTAATAATACAATGTCTGGTAATTATGTTAAGATTTGAGGAATTAAGATAAAAAAAAAATAATGGTAAATATTGAGTTAAATAAAAATAGAAGGAAAATGAGAAGAAAGATTAAGACACCTTGGTTTGTGGAAGTGACCAAGGATCTTTAGGAACAGGGAATAGTTGAAAGTGACATCAGAGACCGATCAACTCTTAGGAGAATGAATAAGGAGGTTTCGGGACAACCTGTAAGAAGACAGGTGCCCTTTGTATTGTACATAGGAGAGAAAAGAACAGCATAGCCAGGGAATGCGCATGTATTGGACAAACATCAAAGCCCACTCCCAGCAAAAAAGTTTAATATCGTGATCCTTAGATGGGCGATTCGAAAGAGAGACAGAAAGAAGCAAATGGCAATAATAAGTTATAAAGTCTGAGCAAAAAATTAAAAATATTATATAAACAATAATTTGTGTAAAAGGAATTGTTGAGGGATTGTATTACAGGAAGAGATGTATTTATATATGGAAATATGGATCTTCAGGCGATTTTTGGTTTCTCCAATGAAAAAAAAGGGGGAAAAAAAGAAAAGGAAAGAAATCTTTTCTTTTTATTCTTTTTTTTTTTTATCTATATAAAAACAAAATGTTTAATTAATTTATTTCAATAATTTTTTTTCTTGATTTCCAAACTTATATTTTTTATTTCCATAATGTTTTTCTTTTCTTATCTTTCTTTAAAATTCACTTTTTTGTCATATCTTTTTTTTATTTATTTCTAGCCCAGGTGAAGGCTTACATTGTGGGCCGAAATTTCGTCACACTAAATTAATATTTTACTTATGTTTCCATGAATGCACATGCCAACTACCTACTTCATCATTAAGATCATCTCTGTCATTCCGGTGAATAAGTGGTCAAGTCGAATTTTTACCAAAATCAGTTAAGTGACTAAAAAGAATCGTAAAGGTTTTTCTTCATAGTGAATAAGTGTTTAAGTAAGATGTTCCTTTTAAAATAAAGTTATTTAAAATGAAAGTCTTACTTAAACATTTATTCACCACAAAGAAAACCTTCCATGATTTTTTTTAATCATTTAACTCATTTTGCTAAAAATTCGACTTTACCACTTTTTCCCTGTGATGACAGATTTAATTTTTAATATAAACTAACTTGATTTTATAAAGTCATATTAATGATAACTTTGAATAAAAATTATAAAAGAGTGTTAGGGAGCATTTTTTAAAACTTTTTCTTGGAAATCAATACTATTATGAAAATATAACTAAATAACTCAATTATTAGCTATAATTACTAAATTATTGTTACTCTGAAATTTGAGGCTTAATGTGAAATGTCATATTTAGGAATAATAGTCAGCCTTTAAATAGAAGTAATCACTAACCTTCCTTCAAAATCAACAACATTCAAAACATCAGAGATCATGTTATACTTCAAATCATGATCTTCTTCATCAGTCGATTCAAGAGCAGGTCTTGAGTTCACTTCTAATAACCATCTGAAACCGAGAGTAATAATTATTTCCTATTTATTACTATATTTAATTAATTTTCTGTTACTATAGGACAGTTTGTTAATTAATAAATTGAGTATATACTAAAACTGAACATGAATTTGATAAACAAATAGAACATAAATTTATTTACGGATTCAGCTTGTCATCCAGAAGAATATCATATCCGAACAACTCGAAAGAATGTCGATTTTGATTTATACTTTTCTGAACGCTGAAGAGACTCGTCAGAATTATATGCCCCAGCTGTTGCACAAGATTTTCAACAACAGTCCAACCATGACGTGCTGTCAACATTTCTCTTAGCTTCCTTATGTGCCATTTTTGACCCTTAAAAAGAAATTACACAAGGATAAGGGTTAATGATAAATATAATTAATATAGATATTATAAAGCAAAGTAGCATAATATTTCTGTTTTATTAATGTACTGTGTACTAATATGTACCAAAAGGATACATAGTATTCAAAGGCAAGTTAGAGATAGCTCTTAAGAATACTGTTTTTCAGATCTGCCAGAATCTGACAATTTTTGGTGGCCGAAGGACATCCTTGGACACTCTTCTTTCCCCACTGATTAGTTTTCATCCTTAAGGATACTATTTCTTTTTCTTTTGGATCTAATGATTTTATTAGTTTTTGTCCTTAAGGATACTATTTTAAGATGGCGGAAGGACACATATATATTAGTTTTCATCCTTAAGGATACTATTTGAAATATTCTAGGATTTAACGGGTTTTAAGTTATCCGAAAGATATTCCACTATTGTTGTTATTTTAGTTTTTGTCCTTAAGGATGCTATTTTGAAATATTCCAGAATTTAAGGATTTTAAGATGGTGGTAGGATATTCCGCCATTGTTAATGCATTCAACAGAAATTTGGAAATTGCCCAATAGGATACTGTTTTCCAGATCTGCCAGGATCTGACGATTTTTGGCGCCCGAAGGACATCCTTGGCCACTCTCCTTCCTCACTAATTAGTATTAATGTAATAACCTAAATTTATTTTATCAATTAAGATCAATTATCCCAACTTTTTAAATATTTGTTTTATCTTTTTGTCATATTATGTTAACATTCTTGCCATTGACCAGTGCTGAAATTCAGCTTCTTACTCTTTAGAAATGTATAATCACTAATTAGGTTATATTTTTGGATGATTTAAAACAGTTTTCAGTCTCTTAAATTTTAATTTTTTTTTTTTTTTTTTTTTTTTTTTTTTTTTTTTTTTTGTATCTGTCAATAAAATTTACATTTCTGTACCATTTGGGAAAAACTAGATAAGTCGATTTTTGTCCACAATTAGATAAATACTTTGGGCAACCCATATTGGTGTCCTACACATCTTGTAAAAGTAGGCAAGTTGTAATTTCAATGGTATAAAAGGGTACCATTAAGATTACAACTTGCCTACTTATACATGATGAGTAGGACTCCAATATAGGTTGCCCGAAATATTTATCTTGTGGACAAAAATGAACTTACCTAGTTTTTCCCTAATGGTACCGATTTCTACTGAAATTAGGACTCCAATGAGAACCAACTAATTTCACCAAAACAGTGAAAACATAAAAGTAAGAAGATAAAAAAATATAATTTCTAGAATCGAGAGTGGCTCGAATTTTCTAAAATGCTTCATTAAAATATAAGTTAACAAAATCAATTTAAATTTTTTTAACTACCTTATGTATTTAAAGTGTACAACAAACTATACATACCTGTTTATGATTGTCAAGGGTGACACACTTTTCATTTAACTGTAGTGATGCATTTGTCAAGTGAATGTAATTGTCTTTTAATTCTGAGAGATCATATGTAGTCCCGCTCATACGAGCGAATCCTTCACGATTGACCCATACTTTTAAAGGAGAAAACTGAAAGAAAATGATAACATAGTTGATAACACTTTTATTAAAAATTTGAAAGTATAAAAATATCAAAACTTAAACATGGGTAAGAAATCTGATATAGATCACATCAAAAGCATAAAGAATGATGACATAGAATAAATTAATGGAAATAAGCATTGAAAACATAGACTTTTAAAGATATTAATTAAACAAATGACAGCAGTATGTAAAAAGAATCAAATTAAAAATAATCTTTGTAAGTTTAATATTCAAAACTAATTCAATTTCTCCCTGACTGTGAAAAACTATGTATATGTTTATCTATTATCTACTGCTTTTCTGAATTTACATTTTAGAATTAAAATTATCTAATTACTACAATTAATAATTTTTTTCTCATACTCAAATTTTATTATAGAAATAAAAAAAAACAAAATAAAAATCAAGAAGGAAGGGGTCTCGTTTGGCCTTCTTGGCATTTTAAAATCAATTAATTAAATTAAATTAACAAGTAATATTTTTTCAAAATAAACAAAGTAGTGAGAAAATAGGCATTTCAAACGACTTTTTTCATTCAAACTAATATAGCTCCTAAACGATAGGTCCTAGCGACAAATGTCATATGACTAAAAATATTCTCCGTTAAATTTCTGATCAGGAAACTATTGTCAAATTTTTGATCTGAGTAATACCAATAGAGCTAGAGCGAGTCAAAATGTTACATTTTTGAGTGTAAAACAGAATTTTACACATTTTAAGTGTGAAAAAAATGTTACACATTTTAAGAGTGAATAAATCTTTACACCAAAAAAGTATTGACCCCCAGCCAAAAGATATATCCAGGTCAATATTACCAAGCAATTTTAAATTTAGAAAATTTTAAATTAATAAGGTTTTTGTCTAAGCTCCATCTGATACAAAACTTTAATAAATCATATTTCATTTAAAATTTCGCAACTTTTTTTTTTTTAAATACTGCTTGATTTATTAATTCTTTTTAATAATCCTGATATGTTTCACAGCCCTGGTTAGAGTATACAGGACTATTAACGCCTACAAAAGAATGAAACTTTAAGCTGAGAAAATGAAAAAATAAATTGGTTGGAATTTGTTTGCCTTCAGTATACAAAACAGATTAATGGTTGAAATATCATATTATTAAAAATATTTAAAAGTGGGTCTTTTAAAAACCTATTCATATTGTGTGAATAATAATATACTATAAAATATTTTAAGAAGAAAAATAAAGCTGATTGATAAGAAATATTTTAGTTCGCATCATGGTTAACAGAGTGCATTCTCAGTACTTTATTTGATGTTCAGCAAGGACTCGTTCATTTTTTCTAACAACAATTCAAATTTATACATTCTCAATTTATATTTGTGTCGTCTAGTTGCAAAACCGGCCATCTCCAAAAAACAAAATTTTTCAGGAAAGCTGATTTTCTGTAACATCACGCCAAAACGATGTAAGGACAAAATCTCTTCGGTTTTTAGTGGCACAAGGGTAGTGTGTTTGAAAGCACTTTTTGAAATGGAAGGGGCAAGTGGAAGGGGTGAGTTCTTCAATTTTTTAATTTGGATTTGGCCACTTTTGCAACTCATTTTGGATTTGGCCGGTTTTGCAACGAATTAGAACTAAAAAATCACTAAATTTAATGTAAATTTTGGGTTTTTTGGGATGCAAATGAACAAAACTTTCTTGAATAAGTGAATATTATTTGAAACAATTAAACTCTGAAATATTGTGGAGCAACTCAAGCATCTAGGCGGAAAAAAACTGGCGGGAATTGTTTTAAAAAAAAAACTTAATTAAGAAAAATATAACCATTCAGACACTTATACTCTTGCGGTATTATCGTCTTCAACAGGCTCACACATTTCGTCCTGATGTTCTTCTTCATCCCTCTCATCTACTTCTCTGCTTCCTCCTTCTTGAGCAGCTGATGCTACGACGTTCTTGTAAAAAATCAAACGATCTGTAGAAAACCTTCCCTTGAATTAAAACCTTATTATTTTGTTTGGTTATGAGAAATCTCTTTGCTGGGGTGACTTTGAAGTGCCATAGTGCAGGGGGTTCGATGAGGGCATTACTTCTTTTGAGGGGACTCTTCCAGTCAAGATTTGTGTAGTCTCTTCCTGGTTTGAATACCGTTCCTCTTTACGAGAAAATTCCGTCAAACTCTGAAGGTGAACGATAGTCTCGATTTTCCTTAACTTCTTCTCAATTTGGGCAAAAAACCCGATCTGGAGGGGTTCGTTTCTTTTCCATGTTGCAGGGTCTCTTTGCCCCTCTCTTTCTTGCTAAATTAGCTGGAACTTCTTCTACGAACTTCTCCATAAAGATCGAAAACAAAGTGCACTAAACAATGAAGGCATGAACTACAGGAAAAGCAGGAGCATACTGATAGTTGCCTGATAAGAGGCCTTCTTGATCTGGAACAACAGCGCGATCTAGCGGATGTGGAGATGGCCGGTTTTGAAACTCACTGACGGAAGGATTTGGCCGGTTATGCAGCACACTGTGATTTTCGCACGCAGGTTTAACAAGGATTTGACGAGGTTTTGCGAGGTTTCTTGCTTCCAATAGGTGGAAAATGTATCTTAGGACTCAGAAAACAGAAAAAAACGTATTTCTCAAAATTGAGGAGTTGGCCAGTTTTGCAACTAGACGACACATTTATTAGAATGACTCATTAACAACAACAAAAATTGATAACTTTTTCAGAGTTGAAGTTCAATGCCTCCCAAATGGCAATAAGGACAATAATTTTCAATGTAATTTAATTTTCTTTACATAACTAAAGAAATTAGTCCTCCACTTAGCACTTTGAAGTAAATTTTTTAGTGTTAGATTTTCAAAATATTAATTGGGCATTGATTGAAAACATGTTTTTAACATCGAAAAATAAAACAACTATGACATTCGATACATCAAATAAAAAACATCGATGTTACATATATATTTATATATTCTAAGCCGATTTGTAGAGTTTACTTTTAATAAACTGAAGTATCAATTTATATTTGTAAAATCAGCATTTAACAACTTGTTTAAAAAAATCGATATCTATACGATTATATTATATATCGATATCTATACTATTATTTATTTTTATTTTAAGTACTCTTTTCAGTTTTGAAAGTAAAATGTAGCTATTATATTTGTAAATTTTTTTCACTGTTTTGAGGTGGCAAAGTTCGTTTCATTCATTCAAAGTCACGTTTCACGTTTCCTCACCTGCAGTTATCGCTTTAGTACGCACAACTGTCAATAGATAGGGCAGATTACCTTAAATTGAACATTAAAATACGGATCAACCCCAGAGAGCGAATTTCGGATATCACAACGCGAATTTAAAAGTATTAGGGTAAGGTTATCTATATGATCAAAATAAACATTGGATGATTAAGAGAAACCATTTTATAAGGAAAACACTAAGTCCGGAAATGTTTTTAACAGTAACGTGAAAATTTTTCTCCTGAACATTTTAATAAAAGTTATTTAAAACCTTCTTCTACCAGTGTCTTTAACTATTGAACATAAAAATATCTTTTGATAATAATAATTGTAAGAAAATTTAAAAGTTCTACAAAAAATAAAAGAATTATTTTTTCCCGTTAAACATAATAGATGTTATTGGGCAAAAACTTTAAGGAAAGTAAGAAATTTCGGTCCAATTCTCCACAAGTTCTCCGAAGTTAAGAACTTTGAATTTTCATTACTGACTATGAATATACAACATACGAAAATTTTATTGACTGTCGATCTTTTGTTAGCTGGACTTTTTTTATTTTATTACAGACTGATATATTACTGAACTAAAATAAGGGAACAGAATAATGACAAGATTTTTTCCTGTTGATAATGATTCATGATGTCACAATCCTTCCTATATATGATGTCAACACTTCAAGCGTATCGGAAAAAAATAGAGTAAGTGCACTAGTAGTTGACACTTTTAGAAAGATATCACACGTTTTTAGCAATATTTCCTTGGTTGATCATGTCACAAATTTCTTTCCCCCATCGTCAGATACGTCCGAATCCCGTCCGTTATCCTAATTTTTAAAATTTGAAATAGTATTATTAGAACGTTAAAAAAGTGTTAATTTTCCAAATCACCTTTTTGCATTAGTAGCTGACACGCCCTGGATGCCAATTTTTTGTAGTTGACAGGGTACTAGTTTTCGAGGTACTCCGCTGCTTCTTGCTGCCGCTGCAACAGAAATTCCTCTTTTGACGTCATCAAGGGCCTTCTCCATATTCTGAGACTCATAATTGACTTTTTTTTTTTTTGGTGCTATTTTTTTTTTTCTTTTTTTTTTTTTGGTGCTATTTTTTTTTTTACAGGAATATGCGAAAATATCACATCCCGGTCCCCAATACGCCTTCCCTCCAATATCTCCTGTCAAAACTGTCTTCCTCAGTCAGCCCTCTAGCCGCCATTTCTTCTCTGACCTCTTCTATCCACTGTTTCCGAGGCCTTCCGCGTCTTCTTCTCTTCTCAGGACAGTATTTAAGTGCTCGAAGGGGCCATCGTGTCTCATTCATTCTCATGACGTGTCCAAACCATAGCAATCTTCTTTCACTGATGTTATTGAGAATGTTGATTTTAGCTCCTACCCGATTTCTTATAATTTCATTTGGGACCTTCTGTAACCTGGATATGGCGCAACTTCTTCACAAGAAATCCATTTCTAGGGCCAGTAATTTATTTGCATTTTGTTTTGTCACCGCCCATGATTCTGAGCCATATAAAGTTGTGCCGATCAAGAAGGAGTGGTATATCCTCTTTTTGGTTTCTAGGGAGACCTTCTTATTCCACAATACACCGTTAAGGAGACCTATTATTTTTTTACCTCGAGTGATTTTGTTCTGTATATCCTTTTGGACTGTGCCGAAGCTGTCTATCGTCACTCCAAGATACTTAAAAGCAGTACTTTGTGGAATCGTCCATCCTTCTATGCACAAAGATGAATGAGGGGAATTGCATGCCATATACTCGGTTTTTTCAGTATTTATTTTGCTATTTTAAAACTGAAAAAAAAAAACAAAAAAAAAAAAAAAACAAAGAGGGATCTAATTCAGTTGTGCTAGTAGTTAATAGATGCTGCATTAGTAGTTAAAACCCCATTCCCTGTCAACTACTGAATTTTGAGTTCTAAATTAGCCAACTCTGGTTCTTTCCTCTACCCTTGATTTTTCCTTTGCAGATAACGCACATATTCAATAAAGAAGGCGAGAAATGAGAAATATCCAGTAGTTGGTAGAGGTGTCAATCACTAAACAACAGATTATAAATATGTTTTAGTAGTTAACACCCAATAAAGTCCTCTTAATTTTCATCTATAGCCACAAGAATCTAGTAAAATGTAGTACAGATACCTAATATTCTAAAGTATATTCATAAGTTGGACAGATATAAGCATTTGATTGAGAAAAAACAGAATACATGCCAGAGCACCCTTAGCCGATTGCATAAGGATGGAGGCGTTTAGTCAACTGAACTGGAGTTGGGACAACAAATTTGGTGTTGAAAACAGTTTTCCCGTCCAGGAAGTCATGGCTGTCACTCTTTGAATACTGAACTCTGAAATAACTGAACTACCCATCAAAATTTAAAACGAATCGAAAGTGCTAACATAAACCTAATTATAAGACATTTATTATCAAACTGTCAACTACTAGTGCACTTACCCTATCGTAATTATCATGCCTTTATTTCCTCTTGAATCATATTAAGAACAGAATATAATAACTGGCTGTACGAAATGTTTCCCAATAGCTGTAAATATGTTGAATGTATATCTTGTTCAAACTGATTTGTAAGCCATCTTTTGATATCAGATCACTTTATACTTTTTTTTTTTTTTTTTTTTTTTTTTTTTTTTTTTAGTGTTTTCCTTCCAGCAGTAACCCTGTTGGAAGGGATTTTATTTTTTTCTGTACACACCATACTTGTACAAAGTATACAATGTACATGTAAATATTATTTTTGATTTGATTATAATTTTACATGTGTTGAAAGGTATAAAAATAAAATAAAATAAAACAAAGAATAAGAAGTTATATGACATAAATAATTTTAAATTCAATAAAAACAGCAACAAAGTTATGTAGAGAAAAGTTATGAGTATTTAGAGGGTATAATGATATATTTATACTTGTATAATGATATATTCATACAAATGGAGAAAAAAAAAAAAATTAAAATTTACTGATTGAACTAGGACGTAAAGCCGGAGATCAAATTTTTTTCCACCTAAAAGATATGGATTATCAATGTACTTCTGCACTAGCCATATATCTGGCATGGTATCATCTCCCTCTGGTGAAACTTTTAAGAAGTCTTTTCCAGCTTTCCACTTGTTCAGATCCTTCAACCTAGAAAATTAAAGTTTGTTACTAAATCTTTAAAAAAATTCAATAGTAAAAAAAAAAAAACATATTGGTACATTTTTTTTTTTAAATTGGTACAATTTTTTTTTTTTGACCATCCAAATATTTGGGGTCTATATTGAATTTAGTGGTGTTAGATTTAGTGACTAGTGAACTGCTTTGATTTTTATAAAATTAATAAAATAACTGGATACATTTTTGAGATCACATAATTCGTTTGAAGTTGCCGAAAAAGGCCAAAAGACAAAAAATCCAAGTTTTATTATTTGGAAAGCAATATTTTTCAGTCAGAAGGCTTGAAAAATAATTCATAACATTTTTGCTCATTTGAATCATTGTCGAGTATCATCAATATTGAGAAATTCCTTATTCGAGTCACATCGTGGAAGTTTCTCCCTGGAGCTCATTCGAGTTCTTATGAACCCGTCCCATTAAGATGTCCAACTGCCACAGTGATATGTCCATACCTTGCGTTTGTACCTCTTATAAAACTAGGAAATAATTTTTCGACACAAATTAAGTAATTCAGAGTGAAGTATTGCTAAGATAAGAATATAGATTTTTTTTTTTTTTTTCAAATTTCGGTTACAGAAAAATTAAAACGATTTGTGCGACCTAAAGATGATATAATATAATGAAATTTCTACATATATTTTTTTGTTTTTAAGCTAATTTCGACACCATTTCTGTATCATGGATTGTTAGATTCTCACTTTTTTTTTCGCTCATCCGGTGGAATGTCGACGTAACTGCGAAATTGGGTGAAAAATATTACTATGTTTAATATGTGACAACTGCTCCTAAAAGCTTAGTACATCGGTAGAACGTAACGACTGAATTGCACTCTGGCCAATCTACAAATTTATTTGAAAATTACTTATACATATGATCTTGGTTTAAACATTTCAAGATTTTTATATGCAGATGACATGGCGATTTACACTAATTCCTACAGGATAGACATAATAGAAAACATATTAAAATCATTAAACACCAGATTTAATAAATAAATGAAAAAATGAAATGAAAAATAAACTTTATTCTGGGACTTATTGTCCCCTAAGAATAAAAATAATGCACAATTAAGAGTAGAATTGTCTGGCCAATTATTTACAAATTAGATGTTCCAGTAATTAAAGCATACATTTTTTACAGGAAAAAAAAAATTAAATTGAATAAAAAATGAAAATAAATTAATATATGAAATAATAATTATAACATAAAATACAATCGTGTATATATATATATATATATATATATATATATATATATATATATATATATATATATATATATATATATATAATTATGAAGTCTGGGGTCAAATCTTTTCTCTTCAAAAATAAAAAATATATTTAAAAAATATTTAGTAAACAAGAACCACTTCATAATTTAATATATATATATGACAGCTCGTCAATAGATCTAATTAAAGTAATGTTCAATTTGAACATTCATCCCCGAATTGTACGTCGCAATTGCGAGTGCCCGGGGGTATGGATCAGTGAAGAGAAAAGATTTCCCTGGTTCGGATACGAGCCCGGTAGCCTAGTGGATAAGGCGCCACGCTAGAGAGGTGGAGACTTGGGTTCGAATCCCAACTGGGGTCAAATCTTTTCTCTTCAAAAATAAAAAATATATTTAAAAAATATTTAGTAAACAAGAACCACTTCATAATTTAATATATATATATGACAGCTCGTCAATAGATCTAATTAAAGTAATGTTCAATTTGAACATTCATCCCCGAATTGTACGTCGCAATTGCGAGTGCCCGGGGGTATGGATCAGTGAAGAGAAAAGATTTCCCTGGTTCGGATACGAGCCCGGTAGCCTAGTGGATAAGGCGCCACGCTAGAGAGGTGGAGACTTGGGTTCGAATCCCAACTGGGGTCAAATCTTTTCTCTTCAAAAATAAAATATATATATATATATATACACACACACATACATACATATATATATATACATACATACATACATATATATATATATACATATACACACATACACATACATACATGAACGTATAAAAAATAGAAAGAGAGGAAAAAAAAAAAAAAAAAAAAAAAAAAAGTATTCATTTGATTATTGACATCTTTGCGGAAGATTGATTGTCTAAAAGGTACTGGAATAGGTTATTTTTAAAGGAGGTTATGGAAGCTGCTTTACGAATAGAAGTGGGTAAGGAATTCGAGAAGGAGGTAGCACGAATCATGAAGGATTTGTCAAAGGAAGCGGTTTTATGTGAGAGTATATATAGGTTAAAAGGTTGGGATCTAGTGTTTAGGTGGTGGATAGAAGAACGCAGATTTAATAAATCAAGAATATAGGAAGGGTTTTGGGTTTTTAGGCATTGGTATATGAAGGTACCCAGAAAGTATTGCCGTCGAAATTTAGGAAATAGCCACCCAAGCTCAGAGTATCGGCAAGTAACGTGTGACCGCCTAGGGATCCCGAAGGTAAATCTAATGAAACAGTTCATCAGTCTCTTCAGCTTCATCTCGAGATCCCCAGACAGTCCCCCATAAACCAAACAACAGTAATCAAAGCAAGGGAAAAAAAGAGAGGACACCAAAAGTCTCGGGATCTATACAGTTGTTTAAGGATTATGATGGATTTTTTGAAAATTTGGGCGATATGGTTATTCCAGGAAAGGTGATGATCAAAGGTAACTCCTAAATTTTTAATGGAGTTTTGGAACTGAATAGGAAGGTTATTAAGGTAAAGCAATGGGTAGTAAGGAAGGGTATGGAGGATGGGTTTTGAACCGATGAGGATAGCTTTAGTTTTCTTTGGATTCAGGCATAAATTATTATTCACTGCCCAACGGTTGTTATTAATGTCTTCCTGAAACTTATGAGATGCCTTCGGCATATCTGAAGGATGGAAAGATAGGTAGATTTGAAGGTCGTCTGCATATAGGTGATAATTGGAATTGTGGATAAAGCTGGGTAAGTCATTGATATAGATAGAAAATAGGGTTGGTGACAGGGAGGATCCTTGTGGAACACCTTGGGTTAAAGGTAGGGAAGATGAAGGTGGACTGTTGGGTATGATGACTGACTGGGAACGATGAGATAAAAAATGGAAAATAAAAACAAACGATCAATAAACTTCAGTAATAATTTTTACAAATAGGACTATCATACCGAAACATATCTATCTAAATAATATTCGAATCTCTTAGACTTAAACATTTATCTATCTCGGTTTGAAATTAGATAAAAAATTGATATTCACAAATCATATAAATAACAAGTGCTGAAAAACCAAAAAAATGTATTAGTACAATGCCCCAATAATTCTGAAGAAAATATATGGTCATACGACCATTACTGACGTACGCCTCTCATGTATGGAGCTACAACTGTGACCCCAACTATAAAAAAATACAAAGGTTGCAAAACCTATGTATCAGAATAATAAACGACTACCCCAAATATTCAAAAATAACCGATATGATACTGGAATTAGGTTTTTAAACAATTAAACAATTTATTCACATCCAGACCCAAAACTTTTTCAACTCTACAAACAATTCAGGAAATCCAATAATTCAAACAATAGGCAGTTATAACAAGCAAACCTTAAGAAGATACACAAACGTACTAACCACATACTACATAAATAATATTTAGTTAATAAGACATTAAAAAAATTATTGGTTCAGTTTGAAATTTAATTTGTTGAAACAAAAATAATACAAAAGTTAATTATTCCGAAAATGTAATGAACTTTAATGTACAAAATGTTACTTTATTTTACTTCCTTGGATGTAGTCATTTTAATTGTGTATTTCAGTTTAGTAAATTTTTATTTATTTTTTTTTTCTTCTAATTTTGAAGGTTTTTATTTATTTTTTTTTTTACTGTTAAAAATGCATTCCAATTTATATCCATTATAGATAAACCCACTATGTAGTATAAATAGTTACATTACCAAAACATGTATTGTTATCTAATATGTTACAATTGTAAACTGTAAATTTCATTTGAATAAAACTTTTTATTATTATTATTACGTAAGTATTTCATTTCGGTTTTTCACTTCTCGTCTAAAATTTCATTTTTTACAGTTGCGTCTTTGTTCCACCGGATGAGCAATATGGTATTTATAGGTTACATTAGGTTATATATAGGTTATTTTAGATTTTATATAGTTACTTTCTGAAAAGAAAAATTCCTTTTCCTCTGCTTCCAATTGCTGGTTTGACGATCCAAGTTTGTCCACTGTGTTTCTTGTGTTCATCAACAAACATCATGTATTGTGCCTTCAAACATTAAATCAGATAGAATAAAGTAATTATATAACATATGAATGAAATTTAAGAAGGGTAGTGTGTGGTAAGAGGTTGTTGGTGTCGGCATCGAACCTTCGGGTTAACTAAGCCTTTTCTTTTATTTATAGAAATTCAACACTAAGCAATCTTAGCTCTCTTTGTAAAATTTAATGAAGTATTTTGTTTTTTGAAGTATCTTTTTGATACTGCAGATATCCTCACAAGCTGAGAAACTTTTTGACCTACAGAATTATGGTAAAATTAAGACAAAAAGTGAGTATAAAAAATAACTTTCTTCTCGCTGTAAAAAAAACAAACAAAATTAATTCTAGCTATCCAGTTGAATTCATTAGCAAAATTATTTCTGCCCCTAATCGAAACGTTTCTACAGTTGACCAAGTTCCAAAAATGGGGTCAAATCCAAAAAGCAGCAAATCTTCAATTTTTTTTTTTAATGGGAGTGCTACGGACTACTAAAAGTGAAACGGGCCTATATCTATCCAAATGTTTTTAAAATAAATATATTTTTTTTCAATTTTGGTTTTATAGTTGTGACACAAGTGGTTTATGTGATTTATGTTTATAAAAAAAATCCTAAAATATGGAGTGTTGAAAAAAATTTCGCTTTAGTATTTTTAGAGCATAAATTATCTAGTCCTTTGGTTTTTATAATTATCATTTCTTTTCTGGAAATTAAATATATGATTTCGGAAGCTTTTTGAATATCAAATTAAAAGGATTAAATTAATAATTAAATCAAATTAACAATTAATCATAATTCGAAATTATCATTATCATTACTCCATCAATTATGGGTCGATTTTTATTATTCTTTCTTTGATCGGTATTTCATAGATAAAAGATGATCACGTAAAAAAAAAACCAAAACTAGCAGAATTCGAAAAAAAACAACAACTGTAGAGACCCTGTAATTGTAAAGATGCTCCCACTATTTCATCACCAGCAATAGTGTGCATAGTGTGCACAACACAGCTGTTTCGTGCAATTTCGGAAGTAAGTTACAAAGGCAGAATTAAACTGCTCTTCTTGGTTGTCACCGACTCCAAAAATAACCTATCATAAATTGTGAATATATTTTTTGGTGATTTCGTCGAAGTCGTTTTTTTTTCTCTAAAAATTAACTTTTTAGTAAATAAAGTTTCAACCTGGAAATACCGCTGTAAACTTAAACCTAGAGAATGTACTTTCTAACCCCTATCGTTGTTAAATTGTAAGACTCCTGTAATTCGTTCTTCTCTAAGTACTGTGATTTTCCGTTTTACTTTCGAATTCATTCTAAAATCCTAAACTCAAAGAGGTGAAAGTCCCCCGATCTGACTTCTCTTCCTTAATTTAGTGACACACTTCCTTGTATATGCTATTCTCATTGAGTTAATTGTTAAATTGCATAACGGAAAAAATCTTTTTGTCACACTCTATATTCTCGTGACGTGATGCATTTCCCCCTAAGAAGACCTTAGGACAGCCTCACCGAGATAGCTTTCAGAGTTGAATAATATAGCGGCGAGGCGGAGGAGAACGGAATCACGATGATCCATCATGTCTTATCTCTTTTCTCTTTCGAAGGAATTGCGCCACCCTCGGCTAATGAATGGTGAGTAAGAAGTGATTGATCAAGGAACAGGGGCACTCTCACTGCGCCTAAGAACAAAAGGACCAGAAGAAGAGGAATGCAAGTCATCCTCTGGTGACTGAGGGGAGAAGAGTGAAGGTAAGTGATAGTGGATCGTGGTTCTAAGGAAGTTGGGAGAATGGCACAGAATTCAGGGAGGTTCTAAGCCTTCCTAATTGCGATGGAACAGTTCTCAATAAGTAAGAAGTTCTCAAAAACGTTACAAAAAAAAAAAAAAAAAAAAAAAAAAAACTATAGGGGAAGGTGCTGTACCTAAAGCACTGTTGTACCTGTGGACATTGTTAATAATGAGAGAGTGGGAGGAGGGAAATTGAAATGGTTAGATTAGTAGAGCTGCAAGCATCTTTCTGCAGTTGCACGTGTGTTTTCAATTCTGCCAGATTAACAGGTTAGTAGAAATTATTATTTTTAATTTTTTTCCTTCCAAATTCTGACCAATCTAACCTGTGATTTTAAATTTTTTTAAGACATAAACTTATAACTTTTCTAGGCAGTTTTATTTCATTGGGTTGTCCGACAAATAGAACATAACTTCATATGTTTTCATATCAGTATTAACGGTTTTGTAAAATTGAGCTTTCCGAACAACATGGCCCATAATTGTACCTGTGGACACCATTGCTCGCTGAACCTATAGACAGATGGTTAAATTGTCCTCAGATATAAAAGATCTTCCTCTTTGTTTTTAATTCATTGTTTCAATTATAAATATTTCGGACAATTTTGTAGGGATTCTGCGTGATATAAAATACCTAAATTTGGATACCTACTATTCGTATAACTTTTTTTTTACTCACAGATAAAAAACAATCAAACATGCCACGATCGTGTGATCAAAAGAAGAGGCCGCATCCCAATGCCACAGCATTTAAGAATGCTGTGTGCTTAGCAAAGGAAGATCCATCCGTGCTGCAGCAGATATGTATGCAATTTCAAAATCTGCCTTGTTCATATAACTAAAACAGCACTTATCGTCAGGTGCAGAAATTTTTACTTACAAACCAAAATATGATGTCCATCTAGTCTTCAGTGCAGAGCAGGAAAAGCTATTGTTAGATTACATTCTACAAAGTGCATTCCTAAATTAGTCGAATTTTCTTGTTTAAATATTCTATTTTGTTTAATAAATTTTATAAAAAATTATTGCTGATGTACTTCTCTGAATATCATTTGAATTATCTCTATAAACCTATAAAGAAATAAATGTCCATTGGTACAACCACTAGTGTCCACAGGTACAAAGGGGGAAGGTACCTATGTACACTAATCAGTAAGTTATAAAACATTATTTTCTGAAATAAAAAAATTACTTTTCAAAATAAATACATCAGGGTTTGATAGCCCCTTAAATGTCTTATCTTATGGCACAATAACAACTCAGATAAATAAAACACTAAAAATTAGAAAAATGTATAAGTGAAAATTGTCCACAGGTACAGCACCTTCCCCTACATAATAAAACAAGACTATACCAAAACTATACCAGCAAAAAGACTTATTCATGTTAAAAAACATGGATTTGTTGGTTCGAATGAAAGAAGTCACGTTGTAACTTTATCAATCAGATCAAACATTTGTAAATATTTTTCTTATTATAAATTCAATAGAGAATATATTTTACTGTATAGAATTTGTCACTAGGTGATGTAACTTTCACAGATCTTTTTAGAAAAAGGCGCTTCCAATTAAATGGCCACATTTACAGAATGAGTGCCAGACTTATCAAACAATTTTTTATTTAATCAGATCAAGTAGAATGAGAACTAACTGGTATAATGAAGTACAGGGAGATCTTAAACAATGCAAAATGTTTGAAAACGAAATAACGGATGGGAAACATTTCTGAGACAATCAAGAATAAATAATTTAAACAGAGACCAACAAGAACTACAGGCCGAAAACGGACATAAGACAGAAAAAAGAAATATAATGAATTAATGAAGAGGTTTCGGCAAGAATATATATGTCCTTGTTGGTGTTGCTCGGATTTAAAATTGGCGATAGTTTTCTGTTTAGAAGTTTAATAGAAAATATTTTTTGTTGTATAACATTTGTCGCTAGGAATTACCGTTTAGGAGCTATATAAGTTTGAATGAAAAAAGTAGCATTTGAAACCGCTGTTTTCTCTCGACATTGTTTATTTCGAATGATTATTAATTTTTAATTTAATTATATTATTAATTTAAGTAATTTGATCCTTTTAATTTTAAAATGTAAATTGAGAAAAGCAATGGATTATATGAGGCGCCTAATTGTAAAACGTAGCAAATCCACCGAAAATCGAAATTGAGTTTTATATACCGTTCGATCCAGCTCCTTGCCACGCAGAAGGCTGACTAGGTTTTAGGTTTAAAAACGAAGGAAAAGCTGTTCAAATTTACAATTAAAAATCACGTACTGTTGCAAAAGGGATTAAAACCATGCCTATCACAGTACCAAAAGGGAGTATCTCACAATATGGCTGCCATATTATGCATATTATTTGTCAGATTTAGGAGGAATAAACGAGGTGGAAGAAACACAATTAGCTGTTTAGAAAAGTTACTTGTTATTGTGATCGTAATTACTATTGACTAGTCAATTTTTTAAATTATATTTCATTTTTTTGTTTGTTAAACTAAACTATTAAATGTTTTTAAACATTATAAAAAAAGTTTTTAGACAGATATTTGTTTTGAATTTTAAATTACCTACTAAAAAAAACAGAGTCAATAATATTTTGATACTACTACGTAGTTCAATACTTTATTGTTTTTATTTTGTTCCTCAATACTCTACAAAATAATCACATTTATGTATACAAATATTTCTTAATGATAAATTGTTTTTAACCATTTTCAAAGAAGTTTTACTGGAAGTTTGTCAAGAAATATGATGAGGAAGAATAATAATTTGTTTAGGAAAATGTGTATTGTGATTGCATAGACTAGTCCATGTATGTACATATATCGTTTATTACTTTACTATCTGTTCTTATTGTTCACCAAGCGAATAAGTAACATTTTTGAACGTAAAATCATTTTTTAATCCATCATTTCAATTCTATAAATCAACTCAGGACATGTATTTACTTCATTATCAAAAAGGAGTAAGTCTCAAACTGTTGCAAAACGGAGCAAGTACAGAAGAAAAACCAATTCTTAAAAAAATTGGTCATCAGGGGGCCCTTATTGCACTTGCCCAACTAAAACCATCTATTTTTCTGCTAACTATACAAGAAAAATTACATTCATATCAATTGGGCATCATATTGATATGGTTTTTGGCTTCTGCTGAAAAATTTAGAAAATTTGGTTTTGCTACGTTTTGCAACTGGACGCCTCATATATTGATAGACATATCCATATATGACATATTTTCCAAGAGAGAAAGATATTCAGTTTTTTTTTAAATGCAAATAACAAGACCTACCGGTAATTCAAACGACACTGGAATACAATCGCACATTTTGGCCTCTTCTGTTCTTCCTTCTCTTAAATATGCTTTTCTAAACAAAAAAAATTGAAAATAAAGAAAAAATGTTTTATTAATATTGCAATGAATATTTTATATAGTATTTTAATTATAATAAAATAAAATAAAATTGCTTTCCCCCGCTCTCACGCTGTTTCTCTAGAACACGTGCTAGGGTTGCAAGATCGAACAGTAGCAGAACAATCGATCTTGTGACATCGGCGAACAGCTGGCGCAAGAGGCGATTTAAATTCAACATCATGTAAGAGGAAGACAATCCGCTGAAGAAAGGGTGCCGCTATCAGGACGTGGAAGGACAAATTGCTGAGGATGGATGTCTTCGGCAGGGAAAGGAACGGGTCCTTCTATAACAATCGATGTGAAAGGCGAACTAGGTTAGAGAATTAGGGTCGTTAGCGATAATTATGGCCATCTTATTTGTTCCAACCGTCCGGGTTCACCTGTGCTCAATGATGAGGAAATCCGTCTCGATTGAAGGTTTGTGATGTGTTTGAGATTCCTCAATCGACATCGACCACCCTTTGTAATTCGCTCCTTCTTAATATAAGAGAAATTAATTTTCTTCTCATAGTTAAGTAACAAGGGGTACAGAATAATATCATGACTGTCATTTTTTACTTTGACTATGCTGTATCTTTATTTGTTTGTCAGTCTCATAAACCGCCATATTGAATAACTGTCATTGGACGTCAAATTGCTTTAAATATAGAAGAACAATAAAAACCTTTTTGTTGGAAAAAAAATGTGAACGATTTGGCTAGTGAAGTTTTGTTATTATTGGAAAACTAATGATTTCTGGTTAAAAAGTATATGTTCACTTCAAACAGTGTCTCCTTTGATGATATATATTTTTTCTAGATGTGTCACATCGAAAATAATGGGGTGTATAAAAAAAAAAAAAAAATGACCGTTTCTTAAACAAATATTTGTATTATTATTTCTTTGATATAAAATACAATTAATATTCAAAGTATAGTTCATTGTTATTTACCGTCATTACCCATCGGCTAGCCAATTGCTCGATGCAAAGCTGATACCATTCCTTGGAATGGCTGTCAAAGAACTCTTGGGCAGCATTTCCCTTGAAGAAAATGGGCCATGGATCGAATCAAGTAGTAATCCGAAGGAGCGAGGTCTGGACTATATGGTGGATGAGGCAGGAGTTGAAACCCATGAATTTCTGTAAACTTTTCTTTGGTTCGACTGCTGATTGTTGAGGAGTAAGTTCGTAAGGGACCAGTCTACAGGTCTTTTTCACCTTCCCCATGAAGAGATAATGGCGACTAACAGTATCTTTCGACACACCACACTCCCTGGCAAGTTCGCGAGTACTTGTGGACGGATTTGACTCAACAGCTTCCTTCAGAACCTCTTCAATATCCATTAATGGCCGCCCGGAGCCCTTCTTCCTTTCCAACGTCGTATCTCCACTTCTAAATTTTTCAAAGCAACGCCGCGCAGTGCACTCTTCAAGGATACCTTCCCCCTCATATTTAATAATTTCAAAAGTTGCTTAAGCGGCTATGAAATTTTTTTTTTCCAGTAATGTTTTAAAATTACGAGAATTTCATAGGACACTGTCATGTTTCTTCTTTGAAATAAATAACTGAACTGAGGCTTTTTTTGAGGCAAAGTCCAGTGTTAGTAAACAAGCTTAGAGAATGATCTAAAGGGATTATTAAGTATTGGTAAATAATAAATAGCATTAAAATATTTACAGACTTTTGAACTCCGGAATTTGATAAAACGGTTATTTTATTTTTATACGCCCTATTAGTTCAGAGGAAGATGAACATGACGTCAATTATATATCCAAAAGTAGTAAAATTCGTAATGCCTTGTATTTTTTTTTTTTTTTAACCGGATCTCGCTAAAGTTAGACTGTACACTGTACCACACCCCTGGGGCACATGGTAACAATTTTTTGATTTCAGGTAACAAAAAAAAACTTTTAAGCTTAATTGTGATATTATTTCAAGCTTAATGTGAAGGTTAAAGACTTTAGATTTTATGGTAAGTAATAAGACTTTTTTGAAACACTGTTCAAAATATTTTTGACTACATATTTTTTCAGTACATAATTCTAATCCAAAGAGATGCTTTCTAACTATCAAGATACTATTAAAATAAGTTCACATATTGTTGGTGTTCTATCAATAACATCTCAATGTGTTTGAGATTCCTAAAAAAAATCAAGTGCTTCAGAACTCATTCTTAATATTTTGGGCTTAATAGCCCACCACTGCCACCATTAGATTATATCAAGTAAGTCCTGATCATTGGAGATACTTCCTTTTAGAACTAGCAAAGCAGGTAGTATGTTACTCAATACCAGAAGCGTGCAAAAGAAATAAAAAAAATATATATATAAAAAACTTTACTACGTTAATTTATGAAAATGCGTAACTTTCTTTTTCATTACTTGAATCAGGAAATATTTTTCTCGATATAGACGTAGATGAGGTCCCGGAGAAACAAGAATGTATATAACCGGTCGCACTGGAACCGTGTAAAAGAAAGACGATAAGATATGGCTTTATGAAAGAGGAGATGCTAACGAGAAATACTTCTAAGGCTGTTGCGTAAGTGGGAGTGGAATGGAGACATCGAAAAGTATTGAATGCTTCATAAAGGCCTAGTGGAGATAAATTGTGGTTGGGCTTCGGCGAAATGGATGGCCGTGTTCCTGAATAACCTCTTTGGAATCCGCTAGTCCCTTCTCTTATATAAAATTCTTAGAGCAAAAGGTTTAGATTGGAGTTGTTATTGAAATAATGTAATTAGGATTGATAAATTATTTGTCAATTATAATGGAATTCATTTTATTTGAAAAATTAGCTTCGAATGTTTAACATTTACTACCAGTTCTAAAATGGTTTGGTTAGGAGTGGTTAGAAAGTAAACATACTAAAAGAGCTTACGGTGGGGGGTGGGGAGATGGTCCAATTTTTTTTTTTTCTCGATTATATCTCGAAAACAGTGGACTCTAGGAAAATATGCTACAATTAAAAATTAGAGCTAATTTAATTTTCCATAGAATTATTTCTATACATATTTGTCGAACTTTCAACGGTTTTCGAGTTATTCTTTATTGAAAATCGATTATTTTTGGAGAAAAAAAATTTTTACCTCAGTTTTTGTCAAGCATCTGCTTCAAGTGCCAGAAACGTATATATAAAATTGAAGTAATGCTCTACAATATTAATTTTGTATTTTTTCTGAGAAACGATCGTGGAAGGCACTAGAATCAGATGTTTGACAAAAAGTGAGATAAAATTTTTATTTAAATTTAAATTTTAAAATTATCGATTTTCAATAACGTATGTCTCGGAAACCGTTGGAAGATCAACAAGTATTTATAGAAATTATCTTATAGAAAATTTAATTAGCTTTAATTTTTATATAAATAATATTTTTCTAGAGTCATTTGTTTTCGAGATATAATTGAAAAACAAAATAAAATTGAACTCCCCCCCCCCTACCTTTAGCTCAACCCCTCAGGAGCAGGGGCTTAGAGTATGTTTACATTCTAACTATTCCTAACGAAGCTGTGAAGTCAAAAATTATCGCATATTCCATGCACTCTACGTCCCTCATTTAAGCGCTCGTTGACTGGACTCAACGTTGAAAAACCTTCGACAGCAAGCATCAACATGTTAACCAAAAATCTAGATTGGTTTTGAACGATTTTATTATATCTAATGATTCATTAATATTTGATTTTGGACTATTTTCTACGTGGATTAATTTCACTCCAGAGATTCTGTTGAATTTATGGTTGTATTAAAATATAAAATTCTTTTTTTTTAATATATATTTTATAAATTTACAATTGTACAAAATGTATACATCAAGTAAATGTTCATTGTTCATAACGATTACAGTAGCATGTCAAAACTTGAAAAGAACTACTCATCAGTAGCACTTCATTAATAATTCTACATTAGAAGGTCTCTTTTTCAGACTCCTCGGAGGATTATCGGGAATGGAGTGGGAAGTAAGTTGAGAACACTAGTGGATTTGAGTGGTTATGGAGATGACTATGAAAGAACAGGTATCTGGTTTCGGCTAAAGCAGCAACATATGGAACATTAATATTTTTATCGATAAGTTTATTGGTGACAAAGTAAGGAGCATTGAGGATTTTTCGAAGGATTTTGAATTGTAAGGATTGGATATGAGATGAATTGGATGGTTCTGTGGAGCCCCACAGCTCAACTCCGTACTTCCAAATAGGTCTAATAACAGCCATTTATATGAGTCTTTTGTAATGAATTGGAAGATTTGAACGTTGGTCTAGTCAATGTTGAAGTAGTCAGTAACGACGGGCAGTTTCTCTTTGTTTTAGTCTTGTATGTGCATTCCAAGTTTGTCTAAGTGGAGTCCTAGGTAGCTGATCTGTTTAACAGAGATTAGTGGAATATCATTAAAGGACAGTTGGACAGGAAGTCGGGTAAATTAAATTATAAATAAATAAAATGATTATAAACAAATAATTTACTTTAGCTTATTCATATTCCTGTTGAGAAGAGTTTTCCTGGATAGCTCGTAGAAGTTCCAGAAGTTGGGTACATACTGGTTGTCCCCCAGCCTGCTCTTGAGTACGTTCTGGATGTCCCCGAGGTCGCACCAGTTCAGGTCCCAGATGCTGCTCTCACCTTCCACCTGCAATCAGCAAACCAAGAGGATTCATAACGTTACCTCAAGGTCTATGTAACAGCTCATCTCTCCAACTAACTGGAAACTCACGTAATCTGCGGTTCGTTCGTAACAACTCAGCTCAATCAAACTTCAGTAATTATGTGATTAAATAAATTTTAAAAATAGGTCAGCTCGATCGCATTTGGCCGGGAACACACTTAGTGTTTTTTCCGATCGAATTTTTACTCCTTAATGTACCAGTAATAGGGCGTACAATAGTATTATAATTTAAACACGTTGCGGAAAAATCGGACGATCGGATAATTTAACAACTGACGTCAACAATACAACCGTCCACTGCCACTACAATCGCCGTATTTTTTTACCGCCTCTCCTAAATGGTGGCATATGTGATTATTACGCGGTTTCATATCATCCAGTCTTCCGCCGACTGCTGTTGTGTACGTATTGAGAGTAGTGTAGTGCTATGGTTTTATCATGGCCGAAGTGGTTGTAATTGATAATGAATTATTTATTAATTTTGTAAAAGAAGGGCCTGTGATCTGAAATAAACCATAAGAAATCCATTTTCGCTTCCCCTTCAATCGACGACGAAATAACAATAATGCAATAAGTTGTTCTCTATCCATGATATACGCCACGCTATTTATAACATCATTAACACAATGTAAAACTAACAAATGTGCAAAATCTTTTCTTTTTTTTATTCCGTACGTTTACTGCTTTTTTCTACCAGGCCGTATGTAGTGCAGTCAATAAACGTATTGTAGAGTGCATGGAATACGCGATTATTTTTGACTTGAGGATTTCGTTAGGAGTAGTTAGAATATAAACATACTAAAGGTCCCCGCCCTTGGGGGGTGAGCTAACGGTGGGGGAGGGGAAGAAGGTCCCATTTTTGGATTATTCGACTATATCTCGAAAATGGTGGACTCTAGAAAAATATGTTTCAAATCAAAATTAAAGCTAATTAAATTTCCTATAAAATTATTTATATACGTATTTGTCGAACTTCCAATGGTTTTCGTAATATACGTTAGTGAAAATGGATTATTTTCGCAAAAAAGTGCCTTCCACGATCGTTTCAGAGAAAAAAATGTCCAGATCAAAGTTGTAGAGCATTTAATTTACTTTAATTTCAGATATGTTTCTAGCACTTGAAGCAAATGTTTGTCAAGAATACAAGGGTAAACGAACGAAATAACAAAAGCGATTTTTCACATTCGTTCTACATATTGCCGACGATATGATAAAACGACAACTAAATAGACTCTAGTTGCTCGGTGGTCAGTTGGGATGGGTATCCTAAGAAAAATACCGATATTCCATAACGAATTTTTAGAGCTATGAATGTCAATACATCATAATCGATTACCAAAAATTTTAACATAACGTGTTTTTTTCCTGATATCGTCCCTTACGCCCTGAAAACCAGTAACTCGAAAATGACATTATTGCAAGAATCGAAAAAAAAACAAAAACAAAATTAAAATTAGATTTCTTGTGGAATATATTTTTTGAATGATTTAACTATTGTTTAGAGGTTTTTTATTTACCTATATTCTATAAGAAACTAAAGTTTCGTTCGAAAACTTTTTTTTTTCGCTTCCTGTAATGTTGCCATTTTCGATTTACTTGTTCTCACGACGATATATCATTGTGCGTGTAAATATTCCAATCACGTTACAATAATATCCCTTTCAATTTTATCTCCTGTCTATTTTATCCTCTTGATCCTACAAATTTTCTCATACATTATCACGTTTATATATCGTCGGTGAGATTTCCAATTCAGTTATGTCCATTTTTTTCAATTGAGGTTTTTTTGCAGGTTCCGTTTTAAAATCAAATGCCGCATCTAATATAACAACCCGGACACGCAAATTCATCTTGAATCAGGTTTTGGCAAACAACTTTTGTGAGTTTAGCCCAAATAATAATTACAAATATACATCAAATTACATTTTGTAATTAATGTCATAGAAGTTGCTAAAATGCACATAGCAGAATTGGCAATCTCACGATATATTAGTTGAAGAAATCAATATCATATGGGCAATCTGAAAAAAAAAAAGATTATGAAATATTAAATTATATATATATATATAATAAAAAATTACTAACCTGGTTCCATCCCCTATCCCTGAGAACTTCCCTCACGACAATACTCGCAGACTGAGCCTTGTACCGAAGAAGCTTTAGCCCCTGCCTGTTCCGCTCGCATACTATCTGGTTATCTGCAACAATTGAATATAACTTATTATTTAAACGATAATTGTATCTTTGTTGCTTTGTTGGAGGTTAGAGCTCTTATGTTCTAACGACAAGGCAGGAAGAACGAATACGGATAGTTCTATGAGTTCTATGAGTTTAGAATTATAACCTATTTCAGTGAAGCAAGGTCGAGATTCATTTCGTGGGGTAGCCACAAAACACATGTCACTTCTCACAGTACAGATTTGAACCGCGCTGTATGGGAATCGTGCGTCCAATCTCGGAAGATATTGTTTGTATTTTAGACGAAAGATTGATTTCAGTTTTTTATTATTATTTATTCTTTAAAGATTCAGGGTTCAATCAGCTGGAATAAAACAAAAGGGAGAAATACTTTATTGAATGGTGATAATTAAATGGGTAGCAACGTTTTACACAGCAATATCAATCTATATTCTAACAAGAAGTAATAACGTTTTATAATATATATCTTAATATTTTAATATATTTTATAACTAGACTATAATAATGTTGATATATATATATATATATATATATATATATATTTATTGTTATTTTAATAAACCAATTAAGGGTTTATTTTTATTTTTTATAACGTTATTTTTTTTCTTTTATATGTAGAAATGAATACTTCCTACTAAATATAGAGGTATAGGATGTACAACCAACTATTAGATTCGCTCATTTCACCCAAAAATAGCAAGAGTACCGTCATCTCAATTCGTTGTTTCCTATTTCTTAGGGTTTCAATTTTGGAAGTTCTTTTCAATATTTTATGCTTCTTAAACATATCTAAAAAAAATCTAGAAAGGGCCAACGAAATTACTATGTGTTCTCTGTTTAGCTCTTAACGTAAAAATTTTATAGATTGCTATCAAAACTTAAATAAATCCTATTATTAAAAAAATAATAATATGTGAGTTTTATAACATATCATAAATGGATGCTCAGTCTATTACGGCGTAGTTTTTATTACTTCATGGGGACAATAGCGTTTCCTCATTTAAAGCCAGTGAGGTCTGTCTAGCCATATTAAATTAATTAATTAATTAATATAGTTTCCTTGAGGTACACACGATAGTATTGAATGATCGATACAAATAGGATCGATGAATTAATTTCCACTTTTTTGGAATTATTCTTATTAGAATACTAGTTTAGAATGCTGAACATTCATCTTCAGTTCTAAAGCACACATTTTCAACACACCAGCTTTATGTTACATGGATTATATATACTAAAGTTTTCAAAAATGTAAGACAAAATCAAACATTGGTACTCACCTGAGGAGATCTAACAGATATCTGAAATATATAATTTTATTATTTTATTATTTCTGATGATTCATAAATATTTAATTTTAGGCTATTTTCTACTGGATGTATTATTTTTTGAGTCTTTATTGAATTTATGGTAATTTTCATTTAGATGGATATCGAAATTGAAAATTTGGGTCTTATTATTGTATCCTTTTATATATTCTTTTACTCTTTGATTTACCGAACGTCCAATTTTTCCCGTGTATTTAGCTTCACAGTCATTACATTTTAGTTCATATACACCGCTTATTTGGAAAAGGTCTATTGTGCATTTACCAGGTATGCAAGTTTAAAATGTCGTTTATTTCTTAAAATATATACACAGTAATTTAAAAAAAAGTATAATATATTTTATTCAAAGTACTGACCCTCGCTTTCTACACATTTTGTCCATCTCTCGGGCAATGGATACCATTCCAAAAGAATGCATCATCTTTATTTGAAATCCATTCATCGAGCCATTTTCGTACGTTTTCGAAATTGTTGAAGTGTTGCTCCGCCAATGAGTGTCCCATCGATGAGAAGAGGTGATAATCAGAAGGCGCCAGGTCAGGTGAATACGGCGGGTGGGGTAGGAGTTCCCAACCAAGCGAAGAAATCGTTTCCTTAGTCAATCTGGCTGAATGTGCAGGAGCGTTATCATGCTGAAGAATGACTTTGGCGTGCCTGTGAGCCCATTCTGGGCGTTTTTTTCGATCAATGCGTGACTCAAATTGATCATTTGTTGTCGGTAGCGCTCGGTATTGACTGTTTCGCCGGGTTTGAGAAGCTCGTAGTAGACTACTCCCTTCTGATCCCACCACACACACAGCATTGTCTTCTTCCCAAAACGACCCGGTCTTGCACTCGATGTGGATGGTTGTCCTGGCGTTACCCATGATTTTTTTTCGTTTGGGATTCTGAAAATAAATCCATTTTTCATCGCCAGTTACAACTCGATGCAAAAAACCCTTTCTTTCGTGGCGTAAAAGCAGCATTTCGCACACAGTTTTTCGTTTTTCCATCTGTCGTTCGTCCAATTCATGTGGAACCCATTTTCCAACCTTTTGAATCTTTCCCATAGCTCTCAGGCGATCGGAAATGGCTTGCCTAGTGACATTCAAACTGTTCTGCCATCATTTGTTGGGTTTGGGTATTGTCTTCGTCTAATAAAGATTGCAATTCGAAGTCCTCAAACTTTTTTGGTCGATTTTCTCGTTTTTGATCAGTAACATCAAAATCACCACGTTTGAAACTTTGAAACCAACGTTCACATGTCCTGACGGTTGGAGCAACATCGCCATAAGTCTCAACAAGAATTCGATGACATTCAGATGCCTTTTTCTTTTGATTAAATAAGAAAATCATGACATGCCGCAAATGCTCTTTATTTGGCTTAAAATTAGACATTTTTAACACCAAAGAAAGGTATGATACGTCCACGTAAACGACTTAAAAACAACTGACTTTTGTAAACAAATGACTAACAAACAAAATAGCGTTTAGAGATAAGCAAATCCTTCAATAGGCTAAGAGCGCATTCTATTGGAATTAAAACGACATTTTAAACTTGCATACCTGGTAGGTGAAGGGAAATATGATGACAATAGTTTATCTATTTTAAATGTGGAATTTAAGCCTAATTTTTAAATAAGATGTCATCTTAATTCCCTTTACCTAGAGATTTATAAATATTTATTTCAGATATCTGTTAGATCTCCTCTATTGAGTACCAATATATCATGTTTTACATTTTTGAAAAATTTAATCCATATAATCCATGTAACATAGTGCTGATGTGTTCAAAAAATGTTTTAGAACTGAAGATGAATTTTTAGCGTTCGAAACTAATATTCTAATACAACAATTCCAATAGAAGTGGAAATGAATTCATCAATCCTAATAATATAGTTTATATTCATTAGCTTGAACGACTTTCTATCAGATATCTTTTAATAAAACTTCAGGTTAACATTATTACCTATAAATATGAAATTATTCCGACAAATGGGCCATCGCACACTGGGGCCTTAAATAGGGCGCTCGCGCTCAAAACTCCAAAAGGCGATTTTTTCGTTTTATAAATTTATTTTAAATAATAAACCAAAAGATAAAGTTTTAATTAAGTTTAAAAAGGCCTATTTCTTATTAATAAGTTTTGATTTAATAAAATGCATTATTTTTAATAAAGTACTTTAATATAAAACTTTCTTTAAAAGAATTATCATAATGATAAAAAAAAAAATTGTAGAACTACTTATTGAACAATTGAATAAATACATAAAAGTAATAAAATTTACATAATATGTAACTATATTATAAAAACAATAAAATATGAACAATAAGCATTTACCATACTTTAAGTATCAGTCAGACAGAGAGACCCACTATCACCAACTTTGTTCATAGTGTTACTGGAGAAAGTATTTAAAGCAATTGACTGGAGTAATATGGGCATTAGTATTGATGGAAGGAAACTAAATAACTTGAAATTTGCCGATGACATAGTTTTGATCTCAGGTAAGATTGAAGAACTTAAACAAATGCTGAAAGATCTCCTAACTCATAGTTTGGAAGTAGGACTTATCCCGAATTACTCCAAAACAATGTTGATGACGAACAGTGTAAAAGAAGAAATAAGATTAAGTGGAGTAACACTGCAGTATGTAGAAGAATTTGTTTATTTGGGACAGCTTGTATCTTTTAATAATCGTGCAGCAAAGGAAGTACAAAGGAGAATCACCAGAGGTTGGCAGAAATAGTAGTCTTAAGAAGTAATGAAGGGTAACTTTAAGTTGGAAGATAAGAAAGTGATGTTTGAAAGCTGCATTCTTCCCTCAGTTGCTTATGGCTGCCAAACCTGGTCGCTCACCAAACAGCAAGAATCCAAGCTAAAAGTATGGCAAAATTCTGTTCTAAGAAGCATTATGAACTACAAGAAAAAGGATAAAATTAAGTGTGTCGCTATGCGCAATGAATCTAGAATTAAGGATATAAGCCTACATATAAGGAAAATCAAATGGAAATGGGCGGGGCACCTTGCCAGAATTCAGGATGACAGATGGTCTTTAAAGGTTACCGAATGGGTCCCGTATAATTTAAAGAGAAGGCGAGGAAGACAGCACAGGCGCTGGAGTGATGTCCTCAAGACTATCACTGGTCCCAATTGGATGAGAACTGCTCGTGATAGAGAAAAATGGAAAGAACTATGGAACGAAATTGTGAACTCCACTTCCCAGTAGGTTTTGGTCTCCAGGGAAGTTAGACCATGACCCCCATTAAGGGGACGCCTGCACGAGCCAACATCCTTCAATCATAAATTGTAAATATATTCCAAACAGTTTTTGATATACTAAGTATGATTTCTTAATAGATTATTATTAATTGTAAATATCTTAGAAGCAGTGCATTTTATTTTATTCATGTTGCAAGATATTATTTGTTTTACAAAATATTGTTTGTTTCCTCATGCAATAAAAGGCTTTATTTATTTATTTATTTTATTTATTAAGTATCAGTTATATATTTAGGATTATAATTAAAGAATAACTATGCAATGTTTTTATATATAATGTCTTTAAGTTTTTTAATTAATATTCACGTAAATTTTGAAGAATCATTTCAAATTTCAATATTGAGTCCATGTTAGTTTTATCTGATCCCCTAAAAAAAGTTTATTATGGCTCTCATGAGAATTAGCCGAATCCGTAATAGAAGAAGAAGAAGAAGAAGAGAATAAACTTTATTCTGGGACTACTTGTCCCCTAAGAATAACATATGATTACAGTACATAGGACAATCATCTGGCTTTGATAATTAATTATAATAAATAATAACAATAGATAATAATAAAAATTGATAAAGAATTAAATTATATGTTACAAGATAACTGTGACATCTTGTAAAATGATACATCTTATGTATACTATTATAATGTATGTTACATAAATGTTCACGTTTTACATTAGCTCGGAAGATTGAAGATCCAGGAGGTAAAGGAATAAATGATGTTTAAAGGAAGTAAGAGTGGATATTTTTCGAATTGTGATGGGCAATGAATTCCATAACGAGGAAGCACGGATAATAAAGGATTTCTCGAAGGATGCAGTTCGATGCGCCGGAGTGTATAGGTTGATGGGTTGGGTTCTAGTATTTAAGAGGTGAATGGAGGAGCGCAGAGTAAGGAGGTCATGGATATAGGTGGGTTTTTTGGTTTTCAAGGTTTGAAATATGAGAGCACCCAAGGAAGTATTGACGTCGAAAACCGGGGTACAGCCACCCAATTTCAGAATACCTGTGAGATATGTGAGAACGTCTGGAGATCCCGAAAATAAATCTAATAAAACAGTTCATTACTCTTTTACATCTCATCTCGAGCTCATCAGACAGTCCTCCATATACTACGCATCCATAGTCAAAGTTAGGAAAAATAAGTGATGATACTAAAAGTTTTCGAGTACTTAATGGTAATGAATCACGGTAATGTGAAAGTTGCTTAAGAATAAAAATAGATTTTCTCGTGATTTGAGAGATATGGCTATTCCATGCAAGATGTTTATCGAAAGTTATTCCCAGATTTTTAATGGAATTTTGGAAATGAATTGGACGGTTTTTTAAGAAAAGCAGTGGATAGTAGGGAAGAGCTTTTAGGTGAGGTTTTGACCCAATGAGAATAGCCTTTGTTTTTTCTGGATTTAGACTTAATTTATTCTCCACTGCCCAAAGGTTAATGCTATCTATGTCTTTCTGTAGCTTACAAGTCGCCTCTAGCATATTTGAAGGATGAAAGGATAAATATATTTGCAAGTCGTCAGCATAAAGATGATATTGGGAGTAGTGGATGCGATTCGGCAAGTCATTAATATAAATAGAAAATAGGGTAGGTGAAAGAGAAGATCCCTGGGGTACTCCTCGCGAGAGTGGTAGTGAAGATGAGTGAGGTTTTCCAGGTATAATCACAGTTTGGGAACGGTTGGATAAAAAAGAATGAAGCCAGCTTAACGCACTATTAGATATTGAGAGGTTATGGAGTTTGGAGAGGAGGATTGTATGGTCAACAGAATCAAAAGCTTTTGAAAAATCAAAAAGGATCAGGATCGTAATATTCTGTTGGTCTAAGGAGTAGTAAAGGTCTTGAGTAATTTTTACAAAGCAGACTGCGTGGAGTAATATGATGCTAGATGTAAGGTGACATTTTATGTCTTAGATAGATGGTCCGAGTCCATTGGTAACATGTTACAAATTTCGGGGTGGAATTATTTCGTTTTTTATGTTGGCATTTTTCTGAGGTTAGTTATCAATAGGTCGAAGATATTAGCAGCCGTTTAAAAACGTCTGTAATGTTATGAATTTTAGAAGTCTTCCTGCTAAATTGTTCTCTATAAGCCTTAAAATCGTTGTTGCGGGCCTTTCACTAAATTCAAAATTTTCAATATCTTAATTTTGCGTGAAGGAATTTCCCTTTCGCCTTCACATTTATTTTTACAAGGGCTTCTAATATCATATTAGAATAGCAGTTTTGCAATTTCTTTGCGCTAAATTGAATTAATCAAATTCAAAGATTTAGGCTTTAAATTTTAAAATTTAATGATTTATTTTCAATTTCGTCCTTAGAATTTTATTTATTAGTGTTTTATGTTACATACCTATTTAATTCTAGAAGTTTTTCTACTAAACTTTTCCCTGTTAGCCTTAAAATATTGGTTGTGGGCCTTTCATTAAATTCAAAATTTTCAATATCTTAACTTTGCGCAAGGGAATTGCACTTTTGCCTTCGCATCTATTTTTACAAAGGATTCTATTATCATACAATGATTCCCTAGCGCAAAATTTAATTAATCAAATTTAAGTTTTAAGATCTTAAATTTTGAATTTCATCCTTAATATTTTATTTAATTAAAATTTTATGTTATATAGCTTCAATTGAGTACCACATAGTATGACTTGAAATACAAAACTTTAAAAGAAAAAAAAATAGCGTACTGAAATGCTTTCCACTTTACAATCGACTGAATAATGCTCTCTAAAAATCCGCGATATAAAACGAATTAAAACATTGAAAGTAAACAAACAAAAGCGCGTGTTGTTTACTAGTTGATTTGCCATATTATGTAGATTATCTTAGTCACAAACAATAGTAAAAATACCCAAAAATTAAAAATAGAGTTTTGAGCGGTGTTAGTGAGGAGATGGCCCCAGTGTGCATCGGTCCTGCGTTGACAACTCTGATCTTATCAAGTCTGCAACTAAAGAAATATATACTTACACAATGGGAATTGAACCCACGTCCTTCTGAATCGAGCACCCTGGGACCTTCGCTCCCACACCCCATCACGTTTCCCTATTTAAGGGTGTATCTTGTATCCTTTTGAACCAAGAATAAAAGAGCACATAAAATAACTCGAAATGGAAATAACTCCCCAGCTATAAATTCGTTCAATTTATGACTTCTGCTTAAGCTTCTGCTACTTCTTTAAATTCTTTAAGAATGCGAAACATAGCCTCTTACCTAACTCAGAAGGATTCTTCCAAGGTTCGCTATAAAGAAATGCGCAGAGACGACCGCACAATGCGGAACTCCGTGACATGTTGCGGGTAAATAGAACAGTTGTCGCATTGATTGTAGATCTGTAAAAGGGAAACGGGTTCGAGGGGGTGACGCAAGTAAACAAGTGAACGGCGATGTGCCACTGGTTTCAGTTCTAGAGCCATTACTATTTAACTGAGGTCTGTTCAAGATAACTTGAAACTTAACTTCTTGAGAAAAAATTTATATTATAGAGGTTTTAAATTTATTGATATAATTTTATTTTGACACTGTATTAGTATATTATTATAAATGTGCTGCAGTTCAGGCCAATAAGTAATTGTGCTATAAAGTATACGTTCATTTCTTATCTATATATAAAAATTAATGTATGTGTGTGTTCTTTATAGGAAACGGTAAGAGGTAATGCTCCACGTGAGCCGGCATTATTTTGCACGTATTCAGAAGAAGATTATAGGCCTATTGGTATATTGATTGGATGCATAGGTGACAAGTTACCAAAATGTAAAAATCGTGAATTAATAAAAATCGCTTGGGGTCACCTGTGGTGTAGTGGTTAGCATAGCAACCTACTAAACCCAAGATCGCGGGTTCGCAGCCCGGCAGATGACCTTAGGATTTTTTAAAGGGAGTAAAAAATCCTTAGCTATGCCGTCCTTCGGAAGGGACGTAAAATGGGTCCCGAGCCTGTGCGATGTCAGGTACTCGTTAAAGATCCCTATCCTAATTATACCTGGATAGGCAAAATTTAGGACTCCCACCGTAGCATCGTCCGATTAGCCATAGCAGCATAAAAGTGACGTTAAACGAAATAAACAAACAAACAAACAAAAATCGCTTCAAAAAATCAATTTCTAACAGCTGAGTCATTCCCATATTGTTTATTCTAAAAGAACGAGGAACTAGACGATTAAAAATAAGAACGACATGTATGTATGTATGTATGTATGTATGTATGTATGTATGTATGTATGTATGTATGTATGTATGTATGTATGTATGTATGTATGTATGTATGTATGTATGTATGTATGTATGTATGTATGTATGTATGTATGTATGTATGTATGTATGTATGTATGTATGTATGTATGTATATATATTTTAAGGGCGAGGATCCCAATGATTACAACTGATATGCCATTTTGAATTTAAACGATTCGACTATTACAACACCTACTTGACAAGCGTTCAAATCTCCCGATTCACTATATATATATGACGATTATCAGACCTATTTGGACATACGGAATAGAGTTATGGGGATCCACCAAACCATCGAATTCTTCTCGCATCCAATCACTCCAATCCAAAATCCTTCGAAAAATCCTAGATGCTCCTTACTTCGTCACGAATTAACTTATCCACAGTGACATTAATATCCATATGTTGCTGATTTGGCACGGACCAGATACCTCTCCTTTCATAATAAACTCACTGCTCATCCAAATCCACTTGTTGCACAACTTGCTTCCCATTCCATTCCTGGCAAGATAGAAAAACGAAAAATATTGTATATCCATCAGCACTTCAATAAAATGAATAAATAAAAAACAATGTAATATTTTGAAATTTAAGAAATTTATTTATTTAATTTGAAAAGTTACATAAAATAATTCAAACAATACTACAATAATTGTTGTACTGTTTTTTTTTAATTTGTTAAGTGCATAGAAACGCACGCCGGGTACAGCTAGTTTGCAATAAAGAAAAATCCGACCAATGGGACCTGTTGTGCCATGATGATCTGGGAGATGAATGTTATGTGGTATTGGGTTTAAATAAAATGAATCACGTTTTGCCTACATTTTGTAACAGTTTTAAAACGGTCTACAGTTTAGAAACTATAAAATGATTTTTTTATTCTTTTATTAATAGAAATTTACAACTGTATTACAAAACACATCTAGTAAATATGCGGTATATATGAGATATAATGATATGAATACAACTTGTAGAGGAACTACCCTTTGGTAGTACTCTAAATAAAATGATTTAATTGTATAGTGCACTTAAGTAGTAGATTGTGTATGTAGTTGTTTGTTTATTAGGGCTTAACGTCTTTAAGTTTTGCAACTAGCTCAAGAAGGGCTAGTTATCCTACAGGGTCCGCCGTGAAATATATTTCAACCCGCCTCGATGGGGTTCGAACCCACGACCATCTGTATCAAGTGCGCTCAGACCCTCGTCCCAACTCGCTCGGCCATCGAATCCTCTAATGTGTATAGCAAATTACCACTTTACAAGTTATACACATAAGAATTTGTACATTTTGGCAAAATTGTTTAGAAAAAAAAAAATAATAAAAATTAACAATGACTAAAAGAAAACAAAAAAAAATTCCAATTGCATTTTTTTTAAAAAAATACTATTTTTGCTCTTAACCTATTATTCATAGGTAAGACAGAGTTATTGGTGAATATTATATGGCCTAGGTTTTAGGACTGTAGTACCTAGCAGTATGAGAGTATTTCTACTAACATAAGTTTTTTGTTTTTTTTAAAGAAACATTTCAAAATGATTAACCTTCGGTACGAATGCAGATTTTTCATCGGAAACAAAAGTACATTAAAAATACTTTAATTTAAAAAACATAATAATTATTTAATCATCAATGACGATTCGGTAGAAAAGGAAGTTCTTAGAATAATTATTATAATTATTATAATAATTACAAATTTTATTACTTTTAGATCGTATTTTTAATTGACTTTTTTTATTCCTGTTAATTATCCCTTAAAAGACACAAATAAAATAGTTTTGTGAAAGTTATGATGATAGGTGATAGCACTCCCTTGACCTAATACGGAATGGGAAGTTAATTCGTTTGCATTGCTTTTCCATTACTTTCTTCTCCTGATTCGATTATTTTTATATGTACTAAAAATCGATTCCTAAATTTTTATAACCTTATTTATTTCATCGATTATATAATAATCAAAATCAAATACGTAATATTGTGAAATAAGAAAAAAGGTTGGACGCTAGGGGAAAAAAAAAAAAACTGGTCCCCTTGATGCCGGCTAAAGAAAGAATAACACGTAACATGTTTTAGGGGTTGCCGTCTTGACCGTCAATGATAGTCATATCGTCGGTGAGATTGCCAATTCCGTTATCTGCATTTTTTCGATTAAGGTTTATTTTTTTTGCAGGTTTCGTTTTAAAATAAAATTTTGTGTCTAATTTAATAACCCGAATACGCAAAATCAGCTTGGATCAGGTTTTGACAAAACACTTTTGCGATTTTAGCCCAAGAAATAATTACAGATTTGCATCAAAGCACATATTGTATTCAATGTCATAGAAGCTGCTAAAATAGACGTTTCGGAATTGGCGATCTCACCGACGAAATGTTTTTTTATTTCATTTTTTTCTTACCTTTGATTCAGTTTTCTGTGGAAAATAAATTATCGAATTGAATTGCTCAATCCTGCTGACCGTTTATGTTATGTTCTTTATTTGTTTTCGCTTACCTGTATGATTGTATTGTTTATTGGGTCATTCCATGTCTAATCAACCAATGGTTTGGACCTTTACCTCTCCGATTACTATGATTTTTGGTATAGCAGCTGTACTTACCAAGACTAGTAAAAATGTAAAGTATTATTTTTTTCTGACTTTTGGTTTTTCAGTTATAAGTTATTTGACCTTCCGCGGCCCCTCCCTTCTTGTTTCCAGACCCGAAAACTACAGGACTTATCTTATGTTTACTTTTTAACTACCCTGAACAAGTTTCCAAAGAAAAACCTTGGATTACAGAAAACGCATTCTATAATACCAGGTATGCAAGTTTAAAATGTCGTTTATTTCTTAAAATAAATACACAGAAATTTAAAAAAAAGTATAATATATTTTATTCAAAGTACTGACCCTCGCTTTCTACACATTTTGCCCATCTCTCGGGCAATATATGGATACCATTCCAAAAGAATGCTTCATCTTTATTTGAAATCCATTCATCGAGCCATTTTCGTACGTTTTCGAAATTGTTGAAGTGTTGCTCCGCCAATGAGTGTCCCATCGATGAGAAGAGGTGATAATCAGAAGGCGCCAGGTCAGGTGAATACGGCGGGTGGGGTAGGAGTTCCCAACCAAGTGAAGAAATCGTTTCCTTAGTCAATCTGGCTGAATGTGCAGGAGCGTTATCATGCTGAAGAATGACTTTGGCGTGCCTGTGAGCCCATTCTGGGCATTTTTCGATCAATGCGTGACTCAAATTGATCATTTGTTGTCGGTAGCGCTCGGTATTGACTGTTTCGCCGGGTTTGAGAAGCTCGTAGTAGACTACTCCCTTCTGATCCCACCACACACACAGCATTGTCTTCTTCCCAAAACGATCCGGTCTTGCACTCGATGTGGATGGTTGTCCTGGCGTTACCCATGATTTTTTTCGTTTGGGATTCTGAAAATAAATCCATTTTTCATCGCCAGTTACAACTCGATGCAAAAAACCCTTTCTTTCGTGGCGTAAAAGCAGCATTTCGCACACAGTTTTTCGTTTATCCATCTGTCGTTCGTCCAATTCATGTGGAACCCATTTTCCAACCTTTTGAATCTTTCCCATAGCTCTCAGGCGATCGGAAATGGCTTGCCTAGTGACATTCAAACTGTTCTGCCATCATTTGTTGGGTTTGGGTATTGTCTTCGTCTAATAAAGATTGCAATTCGAAGTCCTCAAACTTTTTTGGTCGATTTTCTCGTTTTTGATCAGTAACATCAAAATCACCACGTTTGAAACTTTGAAACCAACGTTCACATGTCCTGACGGTTGGAGCAACATCGCCATAAGTCTCAACAAGAATTCGATGACATTCAGATGCCTTTTTCTTTTGATTAAATAAGAAAATCATGACATGCCGCAAATGCTCTTTATTTGGCTTAAAATTAGACATTTTTAACACCAAAGAAAGGTATGATACGTCCACGTAAACGACTTAAAAACAATTGACTTTTGTAAACAAATGACTAACAAACAAAATAGCGTTTAGAGATAAGCAAATCCTTCAATAGGCTAAGAGCGCATTCTATTGCAATTAAAACGACATTTTAAACTTGCATACCTGGTACTTCATTGACAGGACTAACTGTCCATTACAAAAAAAAGACAAAATATTTTTTTTTTTATCAAGAACCCATTTCCGTCCCATCCTAAAATTTTGTTCACATGTCGTCAGTAACAGTATAAATTATATATTTTTTTTTCGAAAAAATCGAAGTGTATGTATTTTGGGAATTACGAAAACCGTTTTTGGAAGCTTCGAAAAAATTCAAAATGAACCGAAAATATATCAAGTGATATATCATATTAAAGGACATTTCAAATAGAAATGAACGCCGCAAATTTGAGCTCTCTGGGAGCAATAGTTTTTTATTAGCGTAATTTTGAATATACTGGGTGAGGACCGAAAACAGCAGTTTTTTGAGTTTTTAAAAGCTTATAACTCAAAAACCAAAAGTCAGAAAAATGTAATATTTTACATTTCTACTAGTCTTTGTAAGTACAGCTGCTATACCAAAAATCATAGAAATCGAAGAGGTCAAGGTCTAAATCTAATGTAGAATTGGTTGATTTGGCATTGAATGACCCTATTTCCAAAGGAGAGTAATTTTGTATACACAACAGCTGAGAGGGATCGAGCAAGATCGGTCAAATCCATGTTAAATTATTTTATTTCGTATTTGGAGAAACAGAGTCAAAAAGAGGTCACTTATTAGTGAGCTTGCCTTATTTAATATGACGAGAGTTGAGCTCTTAACTGTTTCTACTCTCCTAATTTCAAACTATCAAACTAATGCGTAACGCCTTCACGTTTCCCAAAAACGTATTGCTTTTGACCAATTAGGTCACCGGTAAAACCTGTTCCATGTTAAAAATGTCTTCTTGGCCAAAATGATTTTTTTTTTTTTTTTCCATAGCCCTTTTTTTTCTTTCTTGTAATAACCTTATATGAAGTTGTTCACATTCTCCTCTTACTGCTTTCTAGCATTTTAAGGAGTTATAGATGATTTACCATAATTTTCTTATTAATTAATATAGTTATATTAATAATCAGGTGATGGGGCTCACCGTTTATTTATTTGTATATAAAATGAAAGTTTCTTATTAATTATTTATATTATAACTGACTGGTTGTTGCATTATATCAACGGGACGAGTCAGAAAAAAAAAGGGTTTTCAGGAAAAAATCAACATATATTATTATATATTCTACTATTTACGTTTGAGTTATGCCCTCTGGCAGATAGATGTAGATTCCTTGATGGCATGAACTACTCTTTATGTTTTTGGAAATAAGAACTTGTGAATCCCACATTTAGGCTTGTTCGAGTTGGAGTGTGCTATGTGTATTTATAATTTAGAGAAATATGATAACGTACATAAGAAAATTTTCCCAAGGTCATCACCTTTTCAGACGCATCGGAAGTCAGGGAAAGAATGGGGTTAGTTGGGAGACTTGTGGATTTGAATGGTTATGGAGTTTTCTATGAAAAGATAGATGTCTGGTTTGGGCTAAATCACCAACATATGGAGCATAAAGGATAAGTTTATTTATGACCAAGTTAGGAGCATTTTTCAAAGGATTTTGGATTGTATTAAAATTTTAATAAAATGTGTTGAGATTTAGGACGTCTGATTTTTTCTCAACAAATGTTATTCCACTTTAATACTTTCAGACTAATAATATACATTTATATATAATATATACATCATAATAAACTATTTATGCATTTATATATTACACAACAAAAAGAAATTTCAACTACTTGTACCTGGAAACACCTCTAAGTTTTGGAAATACCCATATTAACCCTTGTTAGGTAAGTACCTTTGGTTTCCCCAGTTAGGTTTGTATACTGGAATTGTTATAATTTTGCATTTGATAGCATATCCACCATTATTATTGCAATTAGATTCATATCCCTACACATTTTGTAAATATACTGTAGTTGTGTATTTTAACGCATTTTTTATATATTCATATTGTTGCTAGCTTTAATGTTAAATAACCTTTGTAACTTATATACTTTTATAGTAACCTGTTTTTTCACTGTAGGTCATGATTATAAGAACAATATTGTCACGCAACGTCGCCAAAATAAGTTGTTATTGACTGTACCTCATTAAACATCTATCTAATAGAAAAAAATATAGTCATACATATATATATGTAAACAATACACATTATCCTAACAGCCTGAACACTTCTTATGTACTCTCTTCTATCCTCACATAATACGATCATCCTCCTTCGATGTAATGACCCATCATCCATCAAGAGTGTAGCAACATGTTCAGACTTGGGAACCAGTCACTCGACAGATGCTGCTAATAGGATACAATGCAGTATTTCCTCGTCATCGGTTGCTATCCATTCACATTTCGCAAGACCCTTACTCCGAGATAATCTTTAACGGAACGGCTCATTTCTTTCCAAAACACATCCTTTTCTCACAGTCCGTGTCTCTTTTCCTTAAAATATTGTATAACAGCCGTCCGAAAAACCATTTTAAGACTTGGGAGCTCACGGCGTGTATGTAATTTGCATATCACGTATTTCAACTCTATCTTCCTCTTTGAAATTTGAAATCGTTGCCATCTGGCTGCATTAGCTGAAGCGCAGTATAAAATATTGTTACGTTCAAAGCAGGTTCTCATTAAAATAATGGGAGAGGGATATTTTTGACTGTTAGTAAATATGTCTAAAAATAAGTCAACAAGGAATAAACAAGAATTCTTATATCGGCTGTCTCCAACTTAATGCAGGTTTATGTTTTTAAAATAAATAATTACAAAACATTATTATTAATCTAATCGACAGGGGTACGTATTTTGGCTAGGAGTCTATACCTTTTTTCGGTAAGGTTTTTTTACATAAAATGTAACTCAATTTCACAATGAGAAAATGTTGTGTTATATAACATTTGTGTCCAGTCAATAAACACATTGTGGAGTGCATGAAATATGCGATAATTTTTGACTTCATAGCTTCGTTAGAAATAGTTAGAGGGTAAACAAACTAAAAGCCCCCGCCCCTGGAGGGTGAGCTAAGGGTGGGAGGAGAGGAGAAGGTCCCAATTTTTTGTTTTTCGATTATATCTCGAAAACGGTGGACTCAAGAAAAATATGCTTCAAGTCAAAATTAAAGCTTATTAAATTTCCTATAAAATTAATTATATACACATTCGTCGAAATTCCAACAGTTTTCGAGATATACGTTATTAAAAATCGATAATTTTAGAAATAAACAAAATGTTTACCTCACTTTTTGTTTAAAACTTCAAATACCAGAAATGTATATATGAAATTAAAGTAATTTTTTTTTTATTTATTGATATTTACAACTGTACAAAATAATATACAACAAGTAAATGTGTTGACATTGAATACAATTGCATGTAAATAACTTGTGAAGAACTACTCACTAGTAGCATTTTTATTGAATCTACTCTAAAAGGTCTCTAGGCCATCTTCTTTTCAGACGCCTTGGAGGATTATTAGGGATGGAGGAGGAAGCAAGTTGGGAGACTAGTGGATTGGAGTGGTTATGGAGCTTACTATGGAAGGATAGGTATCTGGGCTAAATCAGAAACATATGGAACATTATGATCTTTATGGATAAGTTTATTGGTCACATAGAAAGGAGCATTGAGGATTTTCGAAGGATTTTTGATTGTAAGGATTGGATACGAGATGAATTGGATGGTTTAGTAGAGCCCCAAAGCTCAATTCCGTACGTCCAAATAGGTCTAATCACTGTCATGTAAATGACATTTACCTATTTACCTGTACGTAATTAATTGGGAGCTTTGAACGTTTGTCTAGTAAATGTTGAAGTAGTCTGTACGGGCAGTTTCTTCCAAGTTAGACGTTTGTCCAAGTGGAGTCCTAGGTAGCGGATCTGTTCAACAGGGATTAGTGGAATAAAAGTAAATTTTTTTCTTTTTTCTTTTATATGCATTTATTGAAATTTACAACTGTAAAGAATGTATACATCAAGTAAATGTATTGACAACGATTATAATAACATGTTAAAACTTGGAAAGAACTACTCATCAGTAGCACTTTATTAAAACTTCTACACTAGAAGGTCTCTAGGCCATCTTCGTTTCAGACGCCTCGGAGGATTATCAGGAATGAATGGGAAGGAAGTTGAGAAACTAACGGATTTGAGTGATTATGGAGTTTCCTATGAAAGGATAGGTATCTGGTGTGGGCTAAATCAGCAACATATGGCACATTAAGGTCTTTATGGGTAAGTTTATTGGTGGCAAAGTAAGGAGCATTGAGGATTTTACGAAGGATTTTTGGATTGTAAGGACTGAATACGCGATGAATTGGATGGTTTAGTGGAGCCCCAAAGCTCAACTCCGTACGTCCAAACAGGTCTAATCACAGTTATGTATATGAGTCTTTTGTAATAAATTGGGAGCTTTGAACGTTTGTCTAGTAAATGTTGAAGTAGTCTGAAACGACGGGCAGTTTCTTGTCGTTTTAGTCTTGTATGTGGATTCCAAGTTAGTCGTTTGTCCAAGTGGAGTTAGGTAGCGTATCTGTTTAACAGGGATAAGTGGAATATCATTAAAGGATACTGTAGGACAGGAGGTAGTAGGTTCACGACGAAGGGTAAAGGTTATTTGGTGAGATTTTTTTGGATTTATTTTGATTCTCCATTTTTGACACCATTCTTGAAGGTTTAGGATATGGGATTGGAGTGTTTGAGAGGCAATGAAGGGATCATTGTTTACTGATAACACACATGTGTCATCAGCGTAAGTAGTGAGGACAGTGGTAGGATGAGTTGGGATGTCAGCTAAAGTAAATTTAATACGAGAAACGATTGTGGAAGGTACTAGAAACAAAAGTTTGACAAAAAGTGAGGTGACATTTGTTTTTTGTTTTTTTTCCCGAAAATCACCTATTTTCAATTACGAATATCTCGTAAACGGTTAAAATTACGAAACATTTATGTATAATCAATTTTATAGGAAATTTTATAAGCTTTTATGTTTATTAGTAACATATTTTTCTAGAGCCAACAGTTTTCAAGATATTATTGAAAAACCAAAAAAATGGAACTTCTCCCCTCCCCCCCACCGTTAGCTCACCCCTCAGCGGTGGGGACTTTTAGTATGTTTACCTTCCAACTATTCCTAACGAAGCTATGAAGTCAAAAATTATCCCATACTCCATGCACCCTACACCTCTCATTTCAGCACTCATTGACTGGACTAAGAACCTACTGTTCTGGAGCTATATTGATCCGAATGAAAAAAGTCCGTTGTAACATTTCAACACACTCTAGCTCTCTTGGTTTTGCTCGGATCGAAAATTGACCAGAAGCTATCTTGTTAGAAATTTAATGGAAAATATTTTTTGTTATATAACATTTGCCTGAAGGACCCACCGTTTAGGAGCTATATTGGTTTGAAAGAAAAAAAGTCACGTGTCGCCTTTAATTTTTAAGTGTTTGGGCTTTTTTGGCACTCTATAGTTCTTTTGGCGTTATTAGGATCAAAAGTTTGATGGCACTTTCCTAATCAAAAACTTAAATATAGCTCCGTTTAAAAGCTAAGATAAAATCCACTTTTGAAATCCGTAGTTTCTCTCGACTTGGTTTATTTCGAATAATTTTTAATTGTCAATTTAGTTTAATTACTAATTTAAGTATATTGTCCTTTTGATTCTATAACGTTAATTCGGAAAAACAATAGACTATAGATAGACATATCAAAAATCTATTGTTTTTCTCAGTCAGGGAATTGAGTTTTTTTTTTTTTTAAATTAATATCTTGTCTGAATAGAAGTTTGAATCTTTATTATTAGTTTTGTGTCGATAGCAAAATTTTTCGATTGTCGATACTGGTACCAAATTCAAAATATCGAGTCTCGATTCTCTGTATCGATACCTAGGTTTAAAAATAAATTTCTTTCATAAAACATAACCCGTCTAAGGGCTGAAATATTTGAACCAAATCTATTAAAAAAATGAAATAATTATCCAAGGAATAAGTTAGTAAACAGCAAATAGCATTTATTATCTGTAACATATACTATATAAATTGATCATTGATTTTTGTTTAGATGACCAAATAAACATTTCCTAAAGTCCCATTTTAAATTTGTTTCCTGTGGACTCGATGGCCGAGAGAGTTGGGTCAGGTTCCCAGCGCTCTCGGTACTAAAGGTTGTGGGTTCGAATCTCACCTATGCAGGTTAAAATATATGTCGTGGCGGACCCGCGAAATGAATCTCGACCTTTCCACACTACACTTCAATAGATGAGGTAATCTGTAGGATAACCCCTCCTTCCTGCCCTAGTTGGAGTACATAAGGACGTTAAGCCCAAATAAGCAAACAAACAAATTTGTTTCCTATATGGATGGAACAATCCCAAAAAATTAACCTACCTCCCTTTGACCTATTCAGGTGAGTACCAATATACCGTGGAACCTTGATATATCGAACCTTTATATAGGGAATTCCTTGATAAATCGAAGTTTTTTCTATTTCCCTTGAATCTGCCTACCATTCCTATGTTATTTTTACCTCTACGTATCGAAGGATTGGTTAAGAAGACCTTGATATATTCGATTCCTTTCGAAGATTCCTTAGCTTACACCGAACGAAGTTTTTATCGGAAAACTCTATATATCGAAGTCGATTTGTTAAATAAGTAGAGTTTAGACTGATCAAAGATTCTACGAAGGATTAACTGTAACTCCCATCCTGACATTTGTTTCCTGTTTGTTCCAGTTTCTGATAAAACACTTGTGCTAATACGTTTCGTTTTCTGTTGTTCCTCAATATTGTTTTTATTCTAAAAAATGGTAAAGCGTTAAACCCTTTAGTATTATTCAAGCCGGTATTGACAGAAAGTGCGATATTGCAAAAAAGTTTGGAATACTAGCCAACACCTTGTCCACAATTTTGAAAAATAGGCTGAGGTATGAAAATCACGCTCTTTCATCATCAAAGAGGTTAAAAGAGCCCGAGTTCCAAGATATCGACGAGTTTGTTGTGAAATGTTTAAAAAATTATCAATAAGTGGTCCAACCTTAGAGGAAAAAGCCACGGAATTCGCCAAAGTGCTAGTAAGCAAAGGAATGCAATTGTTTTTTTAAAAAATACCGGAGAAAGTTTTGACGATAATTTGTGTACACAGTGGAGTGAAAAACTTTTTGAACTATGAAAAGGGTTCAATCCTCAGAATGTATTAAATCGAAACTCGATATATCGAAATCCTCGATAATTCGAAGTTTTCTCGTTCCCCTTTGAGGTTCAATATATCAGGTTCCACTATATTTGTCCTCTTGTTTTACATTTTTGAAAACTTTAGTGTATACAGGGTGTCCCGAATTTAAATGGCAAAACCTCAGGAACTTATAGGTGACCGAAAAACTAAGACAAAAAGTCCTTTAGAGAATTGCTCGTTTTTGCTTAGTTTTAGAGAAAATCGCAAAAAAAGAAACAAAACAAAAATGTTACAGGTAACGATTATCACCCTTCTAAGTTCGTCAGGCTAGGCAGTGAGATATGTAAACACTTAATGTTATCCTTTACATTCTTTTATTTGTTTACATTTTGGCTTCCTTCTAGGATTATAATTCCTGAATCAGTCTTCAGTCAGATACTTAGATATTTTTGTGTGAATAGCGTCAGCCACAATGCCGCATACATATTCTAATGTTGAATACGCTGATATGATTCTGTAACGGTAATGCTTCGAGTTTGCGCGCCGATTTTCAAATAGAAGAGTGCCTAATCGACGAGTCTTTTTGTTAACTTTTAATAGACTACGAGAGACTGAGTCATACTTAATACGTAATGAAGGCGACCAATTCCAGGCAGCAATAAGAGCAGATTATCGGAGAAGAAATTGTGTCCAACGCCACTTCGATAACAATCCTGAGACTAGCATCCCAAGAGCATCTGCTGCATTAGCAATATCGCGGCAAGCAATATGGCGAACTTTGAATGGTGATAATCACTACCCATACCATCTTCAAAAAGTTCAGAATTTATTACCTCAAGATTATGTCAAGAGATTGAATTTTAGTAGCTGGTTTCTTGACAAAATTCGCGATGATGATAATTCATTTTCATTAAAAACTATATGGACCGATGAATCTACCTTTACAAGAGGAGGAATTGTTAATCAAAGAAAATATCATGAAAGGGCTCTTCAAAATCCCAGAGCTATTAGATAGAATAAGGTTGGTTCAGCATGAATTTGCTATTAACGTTTGGCTTGGAATTTGTAACGGATTACTGGTGGGACCATATTTTTTACCTGGAAGATTGAATGGTATCACATAAACACATTTTTTGGAGAACGAGTTTTCTAATTATTTAGATGACATTCCCTTACAGCAACGGATTGAAATGTGGACTCGATGGATGTCCAGCTCATTATAGCAGTTGCTCGAGCTTGGCTGGATATAAATTACCCACAACGATGGATTGGACGTGGAAGAGTGGTACCTTGGCCACCCAGATCAGCTGATATGACACCCATGGGTTTCTTCGTATAGGGAACCATGAAGCAGAAAGTATATTCGGTGTCAATCAACTCAAGAGAGCAATTAAGAGACCGAATCATAGATGCAGTGCACCAAATATCATCAGAACAATGTTTAGCTGCAATTTATCAAGTGAGTGCTAGATGTAATGCTTGCATTGGTGCAAGAGGACAACATTTTGAGCAATATTTACATTAAAAAGAACATAACATAAATATAAATGTAAATAAATAAGTATTAAAATGAAAACTTGTTTTGTTTCTTTTTTTGCGATTTTCTATAAAACTAAACAAAAACGAGCAAATCTCTAAAGGACTTTTTGTCTTAGTTTTTTGATCCCCTATAAGTTCCTGAAGTTTTGCTATTTAAATTCGGGACACCCTGTATACACTAAAGTTTTCAAAAATGTAAAACAAGAGATTAAATATAGTGGAACCTGATATATCGAACCCCAAAGGGGAACGAGAAAACTTCGAATTATCGAGGATTTCGATATATCGAGTTTCGATTTTATACATTCTGAGGATTGAACCCTTTTCATAGTTCAAAAAGTTTTTCAAACGAAATAACCATTAATACATAATCAAAATAGAGTTCAATAGAGTATAGCCTAACTATGGCTTAACCTTGCGTCCAAATATATAGTAGTAAATACCGTTCAGAGGCTCGTAGTAAGTAACGAAGCTATATAGTCTCTTACTATCAAAGCTGGAAATGTCGGGCCTTGCGCTCCGAGTGCAAACCATGTAGTGAGAGAGCTTTCTCGTCTGCCATAACCTTATTTCATTGGAGGTATACTCTTCCCTTGGCTGTCTTGTGGCACACACTGACGTCTCTGGGCCTTGTAGCACGTCACGTGACTCACGTAATTGCCCGAAGATCAACGAAGTTGCAAGATAGTTTCAGGCTAAATTTTTATGAGGCCATTAAATTAATTAATACAATTAATACAACAATAAAAATAATTTGAAAAGTTAAGTCTAAACTAAATCTATACTAAATACTAAAGTGTCGGCCTCGACAACTTCCCTAATCAAAAACTTAAATATAGCCCCGTTTAAAAGCTAAGAAAAAATCCACATTTGAAATCCGTAGTTTCTCTCGACTTGGTTTATTTCGAATAATTTTTAATTGTTAATTTA